>CM076994.1:57180000-57735000 GCA_039090855.1 Macrothele yani | reverse complement strand
TGGCGTAGAAAGTAGACACATTAGCGTTTCCAAGCTTTCGCACATCAACCAGATGGCTTTTTCAAGGAAGTTAGACAGAAACTGCAACTGAAAAATAGAACGCATTAACAATTTGAATGCGGAAATTTGACTTGACAACAATAGATACGACGTTATATTCATTTAAAGATATGACGCATCACGTTGGTTGTACGCGTGGTATCCTGGTACGCAGAGGCTTTACTTGAAGAATTGGTTCCAAATTCGTGGCAACTCGAATGAGGCGCAATCATTGCATGCATCGCTGTTGGTAATGATTTCCAAGGTTTCCCGAATGGCTGCACCTTTAGGGGTAGAGTAGGTAGCTAATTTCTTTATATCGTCCCACATAGAAGTAGCGGACTTGAATTTCACTTCTCTGGATAGAGCCGTAGCTAATTTATCGTATTTTGTGTCTCTTTTATATTCGTTGACTCTGACTCCAAACGAACGCTTGGTCACTCCAATGTAGTAACGTTTAGAGCCGCCGGATACTGTAGGGGGATCGCATAAACACCTGCTTCGCAGGAGAGAGGTGATTGCGCCTCATTCGAGTTGCCACGAATTTGGAACCAATTCTTCAAGTAAAGCCTCTGCCTACCAGGATACCGCGCGTGCAACCAACGTGATGCGTCATATCTTTAAATGAATATAACGTCGTATCTATTGTTGTCAAGTCAAGTTTCCGCGTTCAAATTGTTAATGCGTTCTATTTTTCAGTTGCAGTTTCGGTCTAACTTCCTTGAAAAAGCCATCTGGTTGATGTGCGAAAGCTTGGAAACGCTAATGTGTCTACTTTCTACGCCAATAAATCGGACCACTAGTACAGTGTTACTATTTACTACTTAATTGGTGTACTGTTCCTTGTTATCAGTACATTAAATAGTTTTTTCCACTTGAATTGGGAGTTATTTTGCCTCCGGCTGTAAGGAACCTAGAACTAAAACAGTATGAAGTAAATTCGAAGAATGTGGTTTATTTGTTATATATCAAGAGAGCTCAATTTTCCGTTCTCTCCTTTTTCCAGATTTTGCATTTTATTTCATTGTTTTTATTTTTTGCACGGGGAGATTTTTTGCTAATAAAGTAAATTAACAAAAACAGCAAAAAAAAGGAGGGTGGGGGCGAGAAAAACTTGCATCTGTTTTCGTGGAAATACAGATGCAAGGTTTTGTAGTTTCATTTCATTTCATTTATTTGTTTTACTGAGCATTGCCGTATAGTACATGAAAAATAGTTTATAAAACAGGGCGCAGCAAAGAAGAACAGGGAAAAGTCCAACAAGGCCTGACAAAGTCCTGAGCCCCCTATACAGCAGCGTTACATAAAAAGAAAAAAATCGTCAAAAGAATACAGACAAGCCAAAGCGTTAAGCATAATCGAAGTGTGTATGGAAATGCAAACAAAACAGGATTAGTAGGTAAAAGTTTAATTTATTTTGAAATTAGTAAATTGTTTTTTACTTTTTTATTCATCATCATCATCATTGTCAACCATTATCAATCCACTGCTGGACGAAGGTCTCTCCAATCCTCTTCCACAACGGTCTGTCTTGTCCCAGTCTCCTCCATGTTACTCCCACATACTTTCGAATTTCATCCATCCATCTTCCATGTGGTCTTCTTCTGGGTCTTTTCCTGTCCCTTGGAATCCAATCTAAAATTTCGACTGTCCATCAATGGTCTGTCCTTCTGGCAGTATGTCCAGCACATTGCCATTTCAGGGATTTAACTCTGATCATGATGTCTTCCACTTTTGTCATTTTCGGATCCACGAGTTCTTCTTCTTATCTCTCCTGGTTACGCCAAGCATGCACCTCTCCATGCTGCTTTGAGTTGTGTGCAGCCTTTGTATGTCTCTTTTAGTTAAGGTCTACGTCTCTGCACCATACGTAAGCACTGGAAGAATATACTGATCAAACCCTTTTCTTTTAAGACATAATGGCATATTGCTCTTGAAAATTATGCTGTTTCTTCCAAAAGCTCCCCAGGCAAGTTTTATACGCCGATTAATTTCTTCATCAATGTGACACTCACTTGATATCTGCTGTCCAAGATGTTATCTCCAGCTTTTCTCCACCAATCGATAAATCTTCATATCTTGTAAAAGCATTGTGCATCACTTTTGTCTTCTGAAAGTTCATTTTAAATCCCACTTCTTTACTCTTCTCAGCAAGTTCCTGGATCATACTCTGCAGCTCTGATGGGGTAGTTGCAAAAATGACTACGTCATCAGAAAAACGAAGGTGAGTTAGATAATCTCCATTAATCTTTATCCCTTTGTTTTCCCAGTTCAGCGATTGAAAGACATTTTCCAATGTGGCATTAAAGAGCTTCGGAGATATGGTGTCACCTTGTCTCACTACCTTTCCAATTTTTATGTGTGCTGCATTCTCAAACAGCCGAATCTTTGCACTTGCGTTTTCATAGATGTTATTAATAAGATTAATGTATGCATCTTCAACACCACAGGATTTCCAAGCCATTGTAACTGCTGATGGTTTCACAGAATCAAAGACTTTTTCATAATCAATAAAAGCCATTCATAATGGAAGTTCATATTCCCTCGCTCTTTCAATTAGTTCTCTCAGTACGTGGATATGATCTATGGTGCTGTAGCCACTCCTGAATCCAGCTTGTTCTCTCGGTTGAGCCATGTCGAGTGTTACCAATGGGCATTATATTTATATTTTTTTATCAACCGTGATTCATGATGTAGTTTTTTTAATTTCTTTTTAAAAAAGGTTAAAGCTATTTAGCACTGTTAGTTTTGTTGGTAGTGAATTCCAGTAATGAGGGCCAGTGTAGTTTAGACTCTGTTTCATGGTTTCAGTTTTTAGATGAATCAGTCGAATATGTATTTTAGTTCGTGTGTTGTGTGGGTGTGTCTGTGGAATAATTTCCGTTATATTGCTGTGTAGATTTTGTTTTATTCTCTTGAACATGATTTTCTAATGTTAAAATAATAAAGTCGGTTCATTGAGAGAATATTATATTTATTCGGGTAAACGTTTGTGTTGATGGATAATGATAACTGTGTGCTTGTATCGAATTTAAGATCAATTATTGGGCACGTTAAGCCGTCGGACCCCTGGTTCTGGCCCCCGGTAATAAATAAGGGCATCTTCCTCCCCCTTTCTACCCCACTTCCGTGTCACTTTCCTATAGGGCACTTTGGCCCAAATCTCCTAGCTTCGTATTTCTAAGGGTTGTTTAAGACCTGGGGTCAGACACTCCCTTCTTAAAATTCTCTACATATGATCTGATCTGATCTTTAAGATCAATTAATCTAATATATTTATTTTGCAAAGTTTGAAGTTTTTTAAAAATATGTTTTGTTGTCTGTCCCCATGTTAGTATGTCATAGTTAGGAACATAGTATAGTGTAAAAGAATAAGAGTTTGTAGGGAAAGGTTTGTTAGTACTGAACTAATAACTCCAATGTTTTTACATAGTTTGTGAAGTAGGTTATTCACATATTTGCTCCATTTAAGGTTGTTATCAATAGTAATTCCCAAGTAAGGTAAAGAACTAACCTCTTCAATACTTTTGCTATGTATGAAAAGGGTAATATTTGATAATTGTATAAAATGTTGTTTAGTAAAAATCAAAGATTTTGCTTTAGTAATATTTAATAATAAGTCATTGGAGTGTAACCAATCTAAAATTTTGTTTAGTTGAATATTAATTTTCTGTGTGATTGCAGTAGTATTATTACATGTCGTAAGAATAGTTATGTCATCGGCATATAAAAGATCCATATCAGTTATAGAGCAGAAAATATCATTAATATAAATATTAAAGAGGAAGGGACCCAACATTGAACCCTGGAGTACTCCTGTTAATATAAAATGCATTGACACAGAGCTTCTCCTCTTGATCACTCTTCAACCTCCCATCCCCCTGGGTCTGTGACTTAGCTATACAGCCCTAATCTATTGCCGAATGATGTCCTCAAAGAAGTCACAATTTGACGTATTTTGTCGGATCAAACTAAGTTAGCGCAGGTGCCAGAGTTTTTATGAATAACTAGGCGAAAGCCCGTCATTAATGACAGGGGAAAATATATTTGATAAATATATAATTTATGACTATTAAACTTGTGATTTTGAGATTTAATACAAATAGCAACGTTTGTTCACAATTAAATGCTTACTTAACATCGACAATTAAATGTTTATTTAAAATCGACTATAGTTTCGCAGAGCGTTTGGCTCGGTATCAGGGCCGCGGGTGCCCTAGTGAGCAACGTTCGTGACTGCCACGGAAAGGACCTCAGGTTCGATCCCAGGCAGGTACGAACGCTCGATCCACTAAATATCCGCCGTGCGTCGGATGGGCACGTTAAACCGTCGGACCCCGGGTACTGGCCCCCCGGTAATAAATAAGGACGTCTTCCTCCCCCTTTCTACTTCGCTTCCGTGTCACTTTCCTATGGGGCACTCTAGCCCAAATCTCCTAGCTTCCTATTTCTAAGGGTTGTTTAAGACCTGGGGTCAGACACTCCCTTCCTAAAATTCTCTACATGTGATCATTTGGCTCGGTATCATCAGGATGAACGGAGCGTAAACATTTGAATCATTGCGACCTCATCAGAGTTCTGACGGTCACGAATTTTGGTGAGTCGTTTCCACGTGCCTGAAAGAAATGGAGTAAACGTCAGGTCGTTGACAAGCCGTGAAAAGTTCCGGTATCTGAGGAAAGCTTCTAATATATTAAGCTTGATAGTCGTATCAGGTTTATCCATAAGCGTAGCGTTTCCGAACAAAAATTCATGGTTATTTTCGTGACAATGTTGGGCTATAGATTACTTCTTCATTTCATAGCTCTGTAAGTAAGTCTTGTGTTCCTTCACACGGAAACTTAAAACTCTGCGGGCCTGTCCTGCATATGAAAGTCCACATTCATAAGGCATCTGATAAATTCCCCAGGAATTTATGTCTTTGACGGGAAATATATTGGGCGCCAGACTATCGAATAAAAACAGATTTATGAATTTCGAATAAATATTTGTGAGCCTTTTATCGGCGAAATCTTATGTATTAGTGAAAATAATTTAGCCTATAATTTAGCCAATCAAAACCAAGAAATTCTTCTGACACTCATAAATTGTTCATGCAACTTCAAGACAGGCACGAGACAACAGACATTTAATCAATTAAAATAAAACAGATAATGATAATGATGAAGATATATATATACAGAGGAAGAAGGAGAGGCGACAAATAGACTCGCCCTTTTTGCTCATAAGCTGAATTTCTCATTAAAGTTCAATGATTATTCATTGGCATATACTGCACTGAGAAAAACGTTTTGTTAATTCAGCAAAAAATTGTTGAATCAGCCAAATAATTTTGTCGATATGCAGTCAACAAAAATGTTTGTTGAATTTACAAATGTACTTTGCTGAAAATTATTGTTGATTCAACAAAATTTATTGTTATAATGACAAAACGTTTTGTTCATTTAACAAAATGCCTAGGTCGATTTTTGGGAATTCGTTTGATCCAACAATATGTTATTGTTATCGTGATAAAATGTTTAGTTGAATTAACAAAATATAACCGACGGAATAATTTTGTGTTGCTTACAAAACAATTCCAATGGAATTGCACTAAATCAACAAAATAAATCGACATAACAGCTCAACAAAACTATTTCGTTGTTTCAAACAAACTTTTTTTCACAATGTGTCCGGCTTTAAACAGTTCTCAGCCGACGAAAGTCTATTGGATGACCGGAGCCAATTTACTCACAACTGACATGCATAAGAAAATACAGTACATACAGAAATGCAGCATCCGTATTCGTTGCACTCCTTTATGTGTGCTATGAAGCACACCTGTGTGATGACACGCCCATTTCAGAGCGCGCATTGTGGCCGATGGAGAGGGGAGTTGAACCATCACCTCCTAATAGCTTAGCAGGCCCGCGCACCGATTTGTGACGTCACTAGAGTAGTCCGTAGTCTCGCATTACGGCGATGTGCGAACGAACGCGTCTTTACGTACACCAACTAACCAGGTCGTGCGTTCTTTTAGGGTCAGTGTCATTTTCTTGTAGGACTTCCGTCCACAGGTAGTAGAGTTTAGGTCCCAGCCACATACAGCGAGATCGCCTTTTGGGCAGGACACAGAAACGGAAGGAATGAGAGCAAGTCTAGCGACTTTTGACAGAACAGTTTGTAGTGAGATTAGAGTACAGTAGATGGCGCCACCGTACAAGTACGATATTGCACATAGATGGGTGAGAGAATTTCAGGGAGGACATAGGAAAGGATACCCATTTAACCAGTGGGTCCAGCCTGGGGGCCGTCACTTTACGTGCTCGTCCGATGCACGGCGGATATTCAGCGATTGTTAGTAAATCACGCCATCTCTGAAAGATCAGCCCAGGCTTTAACCTGGGGACCCAGCACCGATAGCCTGAAACACTAACCACTAAGCCATCCACGGCGTACGTTCTTTTAGAGTTTCACTGCATTTAAATAAGAACTTGTGTGTTAGTTTTCAAATAACTGCAGAGTTAACAAGTTTGTTTAATAATCTTTTAAAATACAGAAGAAAAAGAAATTACAGCGTAAAATTTAGCGTAGCAATAATTTCGACTTGAAAGGGTAAGCAACACAGATTCCTCAGTTTAATGAAAGCATCCCTGTCATTTTACTGGAAGTGATAAACCATTTCTATAATCGAAATTATAAACTGTTGTCGTAGTTTCACTTGAAGTTATAGTATCTTTATAGTTAACCGAACGATTCCTGTACTTGTGAACAAATCGTTCTTGTACTTGAAAGATTAGTTTGAGGGTCCATTACGAAGTATCGCCGTCGTTTCAAAAGATGTCGATTGACATATTTAAGGAATCAGATTTTTCATTCATTGCAAACTTATGACTATGAAAATTTTAATAATGAAATAATTCCTTTAGTGAAAATGTATTTTATATGCAATCCGTGATCACTAATATATATAAAAAGGTCAAGAAAAACTGAATTTTTTTCTGTGTTTTTTAATTATTACCAAAGGTTCAATAAAACACGTTTTAACATACATACAGGGAATTGCTGCTTGATCCACTGATTGCATCAAATAAATTAAGATTTCAAGAAAATTATGCCATTGCTACATTATTAAACGTACAATAATGACATAACAAGTTTTCCTAATTTTAGTACCATCTAGTTACGTGTTTGGACAACTTCATTTTGATAAGCAAATGTAAAGTTTATAATTTTTGTCTTCCAGAGTACTATTTCAAAAAAGTTACCTTGTCAAAGGTCAACACATCTGTATTAAGTATATTAGTAGCATTAAGCAAAACTATTTGGATCCACAATATAAGCATTTCTTTTTATCTGGAAAAATACAAGTAACTTATTGGCAGAAATTTCCTGAAATTTGATTTTCAAGAAGTATTCAGCAAAACTGCCAATGTACATATAATTATGGTTGTGTAGTTCTTTGTGTATCACAAGCACAATTTGATTATGTGTCCGTTAGCTGTTCCTTGAAGAATTTCAAAGACACGTTTCTAAGAAAATCTGAAATTTGTTCCAATAATTTCTTAAAGTATTTTTTCAGATAATTATTATATTTTTTGAGAACCTGACAAATGCACATGCAGTAGTTATTGTACTGAATAAATCTAAGCGATTGTTTTGATACTATAGGATGTATTTTAAAAGATGTACATGTTTCATTATAAATTGACTAACTTGATGTACTATTTTCTCAGAAACTA
Source organism: Macrothele yani (assembly GCA_039090855.1). Lineage (NCBI taxonomy): Eukaryota > Metazoa > Arthropoda > Arachnida > Araneae > Macrothelidae > Macrothele > Macrothele yani. Next base: position 57,727,240 of record CM076994.1, on the reverse strand, counting down.
TAAAAAGCAATGGTATAAAATTTTGCACAAATGTTTTGTCTTTGCTAAAGCTATTGAAAAAGATTGTTTTTCCTTTTTTTATGATTTTGGTTTCAAAATAAATTCTATGAAGGATTGAAGAAGTTTTTCCCTATACAAAAATTGACACCCACCCTCACGTTTGGAAGCACACTTTCCAGTAGTTATCGGATAATATGAGATATATGAGTTCCAGTTATTATTGCTGTAGCTTGTGAAGACACAGTGCAGGAAGTCTGGAAACAGATAAGTCTAGATAAATGAATAAAAAGTTAATCTCTCATTTTAAGCAAATATTTTCAAAAAAAAAAAAAAAGAAGAAGAAGCGAGTATATATTTCTACTTGTATTTTAAAAATCTTGTTTGTTTAGAACATAGTTTCCACAATATGTGGATTCATGTCGATCCACGTACTTTTCTTTCTCTTAAAAATAACAATATCCAAGGCTTAAAAATACCATGCCCGAGATGCCCAGAGCATGTAAATCATTCGTCTGGGCAGGTAAATGAAACATCTAATTGCCTGTGCATGGTAACTAAATTTTAAAATAAAAAAGTTTGTAATAAAATTTCCTACTACACAAGAAAAAAAGACAGTCATCACATGTCGTGTTTCATGTCATTGTTAATTAATGGAAGTTGTATTATTGTTACGAAGTACCAAGGAAAGAGTAATATCACATCTTTAATTATGTTATGCTCTACGCCCAGAAATCGGAAACCTAGTTTTGCTCCAAATTTTGTTTATAATCAACAACAGTATGCATGCCTCTGATGTAACTGACCTCTCATGTTTAGTGACAAAGGGAGAAAACTTTAACAAAAGGAACATGGCAGAATCACTAAATTTCCGAAACACCAGTTTCATCATCGCACCATTTCATACCAATTTTAGCATCAGCATCTTAAAAATTGATATACACACGTTTGTGCATTGAACATTTGTAATACAGACCCTTAAAATGGAAGTGCAAACATGTAAAAACAGTTCATATTTTTAACTTAAAAAAAATAGGGTTCTGGTTTGTTATCTTAAAAGATACATTTTCCTGCGCATCCAGCTTTTACTACCTGGGCAAGTAAATAATTTCTTGCCCAGGTAGTACTGATATATTTCACCTAATTTTTAAGAAATTGAATGGTTTCGATAAATTCCCATCCTACCACAGATAGAGCATACACACTGCTCACACGAGAGTTCTTCAATGTGTTGGTTTGTAGAAAAATGCTTCAAAATCTTTAAACGGACATTTTAAAGGCAAACTTACTCCTGAACTATGTGTGAACTTCTGTTTTTGTGCATTCATATCTAATTTTTGCTGTCTATACTTGATTCAGTGTTTGTGTTCCTTTAGTAATAAATATTAAAAATGATAATTCAATGCAATTCTCTATGTCTGCAAACACAAAAGATGTATTTCACATGGCAACAAGGCCTTAGCATTTATATAAAGGACATAGGCATGTTAGATGTGTACATGACATACATATATTTCGTATAGGATATAAGTATTTTACAAGCATTTGTGCCCAGAAATAGGGACCCCAAAAAAGTTAATCTGACGCTGCCTAAACACTTAAATAACTAAGTACGAATGTATCAACATATTACTCTTGGGATCAAAAACATGCAACCCTTATTATTCTGTGTCCGTAATAAAAAAAAAGTTTAAAATCCCTTCCTAAATATACATATTTTACTTTGAACTTATTTGATACATTGGCAAAAACATGTTATATGTTACTATAACAACACAAGTAATCTATTCTTTCCATTACAAACATAAATTTCATTTTTCAAAAATCTTTTCAGTGCTTTGACTTCCCGCTGTGAGATGCATTAGATTATAAAATTAGCCAAATTTAAATTTTCTAGTTCAAAATTTTTATTTTACGAGTAGTTTAAAATAAGGTTAACAAAAGGTTTCCACGTACCTTAGAGTTGAAAATTTTCACGCTTTATTGCTGTAATCCATTTTGAGAACCTCCCCATTAGTAGGGAATTTGAATACTTTTAATATTCCTCTATGAAAATAAATTTAGTTGACAATTTGACAACAACAACCACGCACATCCGTAGTCACGCTTACACAGAGTGAGCAAGCTCATGCATGCTCGACCACCCACCACGGACATCAGCCTACTCTCCCCTACGTCACGCAGCTTCCGGCGTTCGGTGCGCGGGCCTTCTAAGCTATTAGGGGTGATGGTTGAACCCCATCTCCCACTTACATTGCATTCACTTGTATGAAGCCACGTACGCATCTATGCGCACTGCTGTCGAGGTCGAACGAGGCCGCTGACGTGTTAGCAGGATCCGTCCGTCTGTTCGTCCCAGCTCCGAACGGGTAAAGGTGATTCTCTTTACATCACAGATTGTTCATCTCAGCCACTCGGAGCTGCAATAGAATTATCTCTGGAAGTCTGTTCTGTAGCTCCACTTCAACATCTCGGCATCAACCAGATTCGTTACTAGCCAGAATCTCAGGTTGCTACAGCTGCAATGTCCGCAGCCGCCTAACAACATGAGCTTTCCGGAGAGAAATTACTTCTCATCTCTCAAGCTCTACATGCAACAGATAAGGGCATATACAATTCCCATTTCCTCGCGGTAACGTCAACCGCTCCTCCAGCTTTTCGCCCAGCTGGCCAACTTCTCCGGGAAGAATCTTCTCTACCCCCGCAAAAACACCACGCCGCGGGATCGCCTTCGTTCCGTATACGCGTCCAGCTCCCTTCAACAGCTCGTTCAAGATTAGCTTTTTCGTTTATTCACATTTTCCCAAAAAGTTCCTTGCTCTGTTGCTAGGGGTCTGTTTTAACTCTCTCGTCAATTTTAATTGTTTCTTTAAATTGTTTTCATCGCACGATGTAAGTTCAGCTGTGCGCTAGGATAATGTGGGGTCAGCTCGCAGACAAGAAGGCAAACACATAGCATACTAGCACTTCTTTGTCCTGCCAAGATTCATATTAGAAAATATATTAAATTTTCCGGTCTGGTGACACTAACTGCTTAACAAACATCGAAACATCTCACACTTACACGGACCTCCCAACTAGTCGACCGCAGCCCGTGGGGCTACGCACTGTGTTCCCCCACACCGAACGACCCATGTTTCGTTTCACATTTCACTCTCTCGAGAAAAGGAGTTCTTATATATTTTTTTCTTTCGCAGCAGCCCGTGGGTCAATGCACTGCGTTCCCCCACACCGAACGACCCATGTTTCGTTTCACATTTCAGTCTCCCGAGAAAAGGAGTTCTTATATATTTTTTTCTTTCGCAGCAGCCCGTGGGGCAATGCACTGCGTTCCTCCACACCGAACGACCCATGTTTCGTTTCACATTTCACTCTCTCGAGAAAAGGAGTTCTTATATATTTTTTTCTTTCGCAGCAGCCCGTGGGGCAATGCACTGCGTTCCCCCACACCGAACGACCGATGTTTCGTTTCACATTTCACTCTCTCGAGAAAAGGAGTTCTTATATATTTTTTTCTTTCGCAGCAGCCCGTGGGGCAACGCACTGCGTTCCCCCACACCGAACGACCCATGTTTCGTTTCACATTTCACTCTCTCGAGAAAAGGAGTTCTTATATATTTTTTTTTCTTTCGCAGCAGCCCGTGGGGCAATACACTGCGTTCCCCCACACCGAACGACCCATGTTTCGCTTCACATTTCACTCTCTCAAGAAAAGAAGTTCTTATATATATTTTTTCTTTCGCAGCAGCCCGTGGGGCAACGCACTGCGTTCCCCCACACCGAACGACCGATGTTTCGTTTCACATTTCACTCTCTCGAGAAAAGGAGTTCTTATATATTTTTTTTCTTCTGCAGCAGCCCGTGGGGCAATACACTGCGTTCCCCCACACCGAACGACCCATGTTTCGTTTCACATTTCACTCTCTCTAGAAAAGGAGTTCTTATATATATTTTTTTCTTTCGCAATGGGGTAAATCACTAGCTGTTAATTTTTCAACCAACAGTTAACGCTCTACCTACTTCTCACAAAACCAACTTATCGATTTAATTACAACACCCAAAATTCGTAACAATATTTTATTTTTGTAAGAATCTTACCTTGATATGGAGTGTCACAAAAATACACGAAACAATATTTCGTCAAAGTGAAACAGGTGTGTTTCAAATATGAAACAATGAACATTACAAAAATGAACATCAGTATTACAACAATAAAAAAAGTGCATTGTTAGAGGCAGAGATCTGACAATTAAAACAGGAATGCACCAGGAGGCACCAAAAAATGGGACAAACGTTCAAACTAATATTTTTCATGACAACAAAACTTGTGATGTTGAGATAGAATGTGATAGCAACGTTTATTCATAGTCAAATATTTATTTTAATATTTACTATAGTTTCACTGAATGTTTGGATCGGCTTCATCAGTACATTTATCATGGTGAAATCGAGCCAAACGCTGCTGCTGGGATTACTATGAAATTCATCTGCGAAAATACTTTTTTATGTACGTCAATCGTGGCTCCTTGGAGGACTTTTGTCGTGATGAAGCCGAGCCAAACGCTCAGCAAAACTATAGTAGATGTTAAAATAAATATTTAATTGTGGATAAACGTTGCTATATAGTATTCCAAACGTTCAGACAAAGGAAATTATATTTGTTTAGATAATGAGGTTAGCTTTGTGATTGAAAGGGAAGGCTTTGCTGGGATTACTACACTATCTACCAACCAATAATTGGACACCTGTGATAGCAAAGAAAACGAAGTTTATTCACCTTCAATAGTTGGTGGAGCCTCCACGAGCGGCGATTACAGCTGCGACCCTCCGGGGCATACTCTCAACCAGGCGTTGTACGACGGCTAGCGGTATTTTCTTCCACTCGGCTTGGAGAAGACAGGTCAGTTCCTTCACCGATTTCGGACGGAGGGGGCACCCCTTAAGTCGACGCTCCAACTCGTCCCAGAGGTGCTCGATAGGATTAAGGTCCGGGCTCTGCGCAGGCCAGTCCATTCGATTAACCCCATTGTCACCATACCAAGCCATGGTGGACCTCGCAACATGACAGGTGGCATTGTCATCCTGAAAGTAACATGGGTCCACCCCGTAAAACTGCCACAACGTAGGAAGCGCATGGTCATCCAAAATGGTGCTGTAGGTCTCGGCGTTGAGTCTACCAGGAATTGCGACCAAGGGTCCCGTGCCATACCAGGAGAAATACCCCCATAGCATAATTCCACCGCCGCCGAACTTCACAGTTGGCACAATACATTCCGGCAGGAAGCGTTCTCCAGGCAGACGCCAAACCCACACCCTGCCATCCGAACGGTAGAGGGTGAACCTTGATTCGTCGCTCCAGAGAACCTGTTTCCACTGTTCAACGGTCCACTGTCGACGTTCTTTGCACCACGTTAGCCGAGCAGCGCTATTGGACTTGGTGATCAAAGACTTGTGGGCGGCAGCACGTCCATGATAACCGAGCCGATGGGCTTCCTTACGGATAATATTCATCGAAAGAACACTCTCGGATGCCTGTTGAAACTCCTCGCGGATGTGGCCCATTGATCTGATGCGGTTCTTCCGAATTTCTATGGCCAGCACCCGTCGGTCTCTAACTCCCAGTTTTGTGGGTCTGCCGGGTCGGGGCACATTCCGACAGTCACCTCTCACCTTCCACTTGCCAATCACGTAGGCCACTGTCGATTTTGGGTACTTCAACTCGCTGGATATGTCACGTATGGGTCGGCCATTTCTGTGATACCCGACGATTACACCTTTCTCGAAATCAGAGAGCTCCAAACTGCGTGGCATCTTGCAAGCGACTGGTTGCGTTGCTATTTCCCACACGATATTTAACAGCGGCGGCCGTGACGTGTATCAGGACCGCAGATATCTTCGATTGCAGGGGTGTCCAAATACTTGTTGGTAGATAGTGTATGAAATTCATCTGCGAAAATCCCTTTTTTACATTCGCACAGCAATGATTTGCAAAGCTTGCTTCAGCTGTGAAAGTTGCTTAGGCATTTCTTTTCTTTGAAGTTGTAAATATTCTCTATAACTACGCATCAAGTCTCTTTCATTAAAATTAAGCCTGTTAAATAATCTCCTGATTTCTTCTTCATAAAATACAGAGGGTGAGTCGCAAGTTTTGCAATATTTGCATAAACGCATGTGCTGTGGCGGGTATGTCACGTGTTTAAACTAGTTCAAGTCGCCCACTGCACTCAGTCGAAAGGGATATAAAGTGGTAGTCGTTGCTGTGAACAGCGTTACATGTCGTCGTTCTGTCTGTGGTTGGGGCGCCTAAAAGATGAACAGCCACAACCGGCAATTTAGGGAACTTATGCTTTACGAGCTTGAACTCGGCCATAACGCTGCTCAAGCAACACGAATCCTTTGTTATGCGAAAGGGGATGGTTCCGTGGACCACAGCACCGTAACCAGATGGTTCAGGAAATTTTGCTCACGTGACAAAAGCCTCGACGATCAGCCAATGTCAGGTAGGTCGCGAACTGTGGATTAGGAGGCCGTGCGTCAAGCCGTAAAGGCAAATCCGACAACCAGCACTCGGAGATTATCAGGTGAGCTGGGCATATCACAGACCACCGTGGTTCGTCACCTTCAGGACTTCGGCAAGGTCTACAGGAATTGCCATATTGTCCCTCACGAACTGACGCCAGCTGAAGCAAATCGCCGAGTGGAAGTGTGCACGAAACTCCTGGAAAACTCGCGCGATGTAAGTTTCATCAAGAAAATTGTTACGTGCGATGAAAAGTGGGTCTGTTTCCGTAATCCTAACACACAACGGCAGTGGTTGAGCCCGGATCAGCTTCCTGAACCTGTTGCCAAACATGGGCGCTTCGAGCACAAGGTGATGCTTGGCGTCTTGTGGAATTTCGAGGAGATATTCCATTACGAATTTGGTCCAGACGGTCGGACCATCAACGCCAACCTCTACTCTGAACAGCTGCAGAGGATGTATGCCGTTTTGGAGAAGAAGTACCAAGCACTGGTGAACAGAAAGTGCACTCTCCCGCAGCAGGACAACGCTCAGCCTCATACCGCGGGGACAACCCAGGCAAAACTCCAGGAACTTGAAGGTATCGAACTGATGCCACACCCAGCATATATCCCGGACCTTGCGCAGTCGGATTATTACCTATTCCGGTTCATGGCTCACTTTCTTCTTGGGCGGCACTTGAACAACCAGGAGGAGGTGGCCGCTGGAGTGAAGGAGTTCTTCGCCTCGAAAGACAAGAACTAATACCGCCGCGGAATCGAAGAACTGGAAGACAGATGGTCAAAGACGATGCAACACGATGGCCTGTTCTTTGAATGCTAGTTAGCTTTCGTTGTAAAGGTACGGATAAAGTGATCCAAATATTGCAAACATACGAATTGATTATGAACTAAAGTGCATTCGTGAAGAAATTTCCTATGCATTACCACTTAGTGGACAATAAGCAGCCAGTTAAAGTTACATAAGTGTTGATTCTTCTCTCTCAGGCCGTTTATTTCTAGTTAATTACGTAATGTGATATACACTATATTGACAAAAGTCACCGGACACCTCTTCAAAAGCAAATGAACGGATTCTCTGCGTTGTTAAGATGCGCGACACATCTGCAAACGGTATAAAAACAAGCCTGCAGCTGGCCGCGGTCATATCGCACTATGAGGTTGAGTAAAAATGTCGCGGCGGGAGAGAACTAACTTTGAGAAAGGACAGATTTTTGGGTGTTATATTAGTGGGTTGTCCATAAGAGAAATTGAGAGGCGTTTAAACATACCCAAGTCAACTGTTTTGGATGTACTGAATGAGTGGAAGACACATGACGTGCCTGAAGCAGCAAAACGTACCAACAGACCGAAGAAAATCGGTGATAGAGGACGTCGAAGCCTCAGGAGAGTCGTTACAGCTAATCGACGGCACAAGACTTCAGTGTAAAGGTGAGTAAAAATGCTGGAACCTCGGATGTACACGTACCATTCGCAGAGAACTTCGTTCCATGGGTTACCGAGGTCGTGCGGCTGCTCATAAGCCTTTCATCTCCACTCGAAATGCTACTCGTCGTTTAGCATGGTGTAAAAAACATTTATCGTGGACCGTAGATAAATGTAAACGGGTGCTATGGACTGATGAATACAGATACACGATCCATAAGTCTAATGGCCGAGTGTGGGTATGGCGGCAGCCAGGAGAACGCTATTTACCACAGTGTACTGTGCCTACGATCAAGTTTGGAGCTGGCAGTGTACTCGTGTGGGGGTGTTCTTCGTGGTATGGTTCCGGCCCATTGGTTATCGTAGACAAACCTGTGAACAAGCACGCCTACCTCGATATTCTGTACAATTATGCCCTGCTAACTCTGTGGCAATACTATGGAACCGTGCCTTGTTGGTACCACAAAGATAATGCACCGAGCATAAAGCGAGGACTGTTACGGCGTGATTTGACGATAATTCCGTATCGAGTGTGGACTGTCCAGCACAGAGTCCTAATCTTAATCCCGTAGAGCACCTATGGAATGAATTAGAGCGCCGTATAAGAAATTTTGAACCAAGGCCTACAACTGAGCAACAGTTAGAGGCAGCATTATGTACTGAATGGAAGCGCATGTCTATCGCTGTGTTCCAAAACCTTGTCGAAAGCATGTCTCGAAGGGTCAGGACATACATTAAGGCCAGAGGTGGACCAACACCGTACTAATTAATGTCAGTAAATGCTATATTGTGTTTCTCTTCTAGGTGTCCGGTGACTTTTGTCGATATAGTGTATGTTCTACAAGTTAGCTAAGGCGTCTAGTTAATTCGATAGCACCTACTTCAACGACTAAAGACATTACAAGCAACTGAAAACACTTTACAATGTTGTAACAATATTAGTCTATCTCAACGATAACGTTAAAAGTTCGCATATTTATAACACAACAGGTTCACTTGCCCTTGTCTGAAGCAGTTTTAGGAAGGAAGTGTCTGACCTCAGGTCTAAATAAACTGCCCTTAGAAATTGAAAGATAAAAGATTTGAGAAAGTGAACTCTATAGGAAAGAAAAATAGAAAACATTTTGAAAACAGGGGTGGTAGGGAAGGGAGAGAGGACAACGGTAGAGGGGAACAACCGCCACAGGTGGAACACACAAAGTACACCACAAACCATTTCGCCGCCGACACCACCGGGGAGGAGCGACACTCACAGAAACTACACCCGGAAAGCGTAGTAGTAATCAGTACTTATCGTCTCATGCCAACCTGAAAAGGAAAGGGGGTGGTGGTTTGTCTAACACCCACCTAATGTTAACACACTTTCTCTCCATCCGATCCAGTCCTCCATCTGATCCAAGGCCTCCAGCCCAAGGAAGAGTACTCAACGGTGCTGTCTTCCCACGTGTCCTAGTCGGGGGGGGATATGATCGCTGACTTAGTTCTGGGATATCAAAGGAATTCAGTGGGATCGTAGTCAACCGCACCCCTAACAAGTTCATCGGTGGGCTGCCGCTTTCCTGAATAACTTTTTAGCGAGTCTGGTGGAGAACTCATATACCTTTTCAACTCCAAGTCTGTTTCTCAGGTTCCGAAGTGGGGTCCACATGGGAGATGCCGTGATCATTCGTCGTGCTCGGCTGTGCATCATCTCGATTCTGTTTCGTTGACTCCTATACTAACACCTATCCAGATGGGAGCGTCGTAGGTTAGCACTGACTTGACGACCGTTTTATACAGCAGTACTTTGTGCCGTGTTGTCAGGAAGCTTCTCCGGTGTAGTGATGAAGCTAGCTGCCCAAGGCATTGCCTAGCTTTCTTCGTGTGGTAGTTGGTGTTCGTTACCCACGAAAGTCAACAATCTATTTGAAGGCCCAGGTACTTAGTGGAAATAACCCAGGGGATTGTCTCCCGAAACATGACAAATTTCGTTACTCCTTGGAGAGATCTATGAAACAACAGCGCACTGCTCTTAAATGGGTTGATCCTGATCCGCCAGTCAGTGTAGTTTCCAGCTGAGAGAGAAATCCTGGAGGGGGTTCATTGCTCTGCTTTTTTTTCAGAGACCTGAAGACAACAGCTGTATCGTTTTCGTACCTTATAACTTGCCCATTTTTGAGTTTGGGCAAGTCACGCAGATATATGGAGAACAGCGTCGGCCCAAGAACATAACCCTGAAGAACACCAACCCGTATCACACACAGGTTCAGCTATGCGGCGATGTTGTTATCCATGCTTTCTTGACTTGACGAATTGCCAGTGTAATTTAAATAAATAAACTCTTGGAAGCTCCGACGTGACGCTCAACGCAAAAACGTATGAAGACGTAAGAGAAATTTAACAACAAGTAAGAGGACACCGAATTTTCGGGTTTAATGAGCACGTCCTTTGAACCCGTTCTGATGCGAATTAAATTTACCAAAGCTATTGAAAATCAATGGAACCGGTATGGAAAACAGTAGTATCTTACCGAAGGAAGAAGTTTTTCAATCGGGTTTTTAGTCCCACAGATACTGTATTACTGTAAACGGAAACGTCAACTTACGCCCTCTGGTGGCTTACATGTGCGTTAAGAAAAATTTGAATTTATGTGTGAAACATTTCGCAGCAGAAACGCTCTCCAATACATAAAGAATTTTTCAAATCGGGCTCTTAGAAGCAGAGATATCGACAAATATAAGATATGCTTCTACGCCCCCCCCCCCCGCTCGGCGGAAAAAACATGCATTATTTTAAAAAAAAGTATTTTCAAAAGGTTTTTTGGTGTGTGCGGTATGGGTCCATGAAATAATTTTTTCGATCGAGTTTTCAGGAGCTCAGATTTTACTGCAAATGCATCAGACGCAGAAATTAACTCTTACGCCCCCTGATGGCCAAACCATTCTGTATCAAATATTAGAAATTATATGCGGGGAATTTCCTATCAAGAGCTGTATCCGGTGCAGAAAGAAGTTTTCAAATAGGAGTTTTACAAGCAGAGATATTGAGGAAAACGCAATTTAACTTTACGCCCCTAGCGGAAAGTCTATTCATTACTTGAAAATTTTGAACTTATATGAGAAACGTTTTACACCGGATACGCTATCTAACAAAGAAGGCATTCTTCAAATCCGACTTTTAGAAGCAGAGATATTGACAGAAATAAGATAGATATCTATGCCTTCTAGTGGAGAAACCGTGCATTATTTTAAGATGAAAATATTCTCAAATGAAAATATTCTCAAATGTTTGTCGACAGGTGCGGTATCGGACCACGAAAGAATTTTTTCAATCGGGATTTTAGAATCTGATAATTTGCTGCAAATACCTACGAAGCAGAAATTTAACGCTGATGTTCCCTGGTGACCAAACCATATTTTATAAAAAATTAGGAATTATAATAAAAAAATTCCCACCAGGAGCTGTATCCAGTGCTGGAAGAATTTTTCGGAGTGTTAGAAGCAGAGATATCGGGGAAAGCGCAATTTACCTTTACTCTCCCTAGCGGAAAGTCAATGAATTATTTGAAAATTTTGAAATTATATTAGAAATATGTCGCATCGGAAACTCTGTCCAACAAAGAAGAAATTTTTCAAATCGGATCATTAGAAGCAGAGATTTTGGCAAAAGCAAGATATACATCTACGCTTCCTGGCGGAGAAACCATGCATTATTTTAAGAAGAAAATATTCCGGAAAGGTTTGTCTACGTGAGTAGTATAGGTCTTTGAAATAATTTTTTCAATCGAGATTTTAGAAGCTCAGATTTTGCTGCAAATACATTAAAAGCAGAAATCAACACTTTCGCCCCCTGGTGGCCAAACCATTTTATACCAAAAATTAGAAATTATTTGCAAAATATTTCCCATCACGAGCTGTATCCGCTGAAGGAAACATTTTTCAAATCGGAGTTTTAGAAGTCGAGATATCTGGGGAAAAGCAATTTACTTTTACGCCCCCTGGCGGATAATATATGCGTAACTTGGAAAAGTGACTATGCCTAAAATAATCTTCGACTTGAATGGAATCGAAAAGTAAAAGATTTTTTTGAATTGGATGTTTAGAAGCAAATATATGGATGAGAATGTGTTTTGAATTTGATATCATCTGCATTTACGCCCTCTAGCCGCAAAATTTTGCATCGTAAAAAAAAACAAAACTAAATAAAGGATCGTCATTCTTAATGCAAGAAGAATTTTTCAAATCGGACTGTTAGTTGCAGAGATATCGTGTCTACAGACGGACGGACAAACCGATAACATAAGCACGATCTTTTTTTACCAAAAACCGTGCTAAAAACGGAATGTTTAATAAGCACTATACATGACAGAGTGTAAGTAAATTTCTTTTCAATTCTCACGTTTCAGAGAACAGCAGATTACACCCTCCTTTATCTTTAAATTCTTCTAATGAGATTACTTTCTTACGACAGGCTTGTTATGCCTCAAACTGGATGCTGTCCATGTTTCGTGCATTCAGGTCTCTTTGGTGCATTACAAGGTTTCAGGAAGAGAGTTTTCTGTTTGATTATGTTCTAATCTTTGCCAGACTCCGGACTTATTTGTCAACAAGGAAGAAGAAGAATAAGGATACAAGAAGGTTCCTAAATCGAAATGCTATTTATTTCGTCTATGGGAGCCAGAGATACAATTTTTTTTTTTTTTTTTTTTTTTTTTTAGAAATGACGGGTTTTTTTAGAGGTAAGCAGAGTTTACGAGCTTTAATACTTCTAATTATCCAGTTATCGTAGACAGAAATGCTTTTACTTAAACTTCAGGTGTAACATTTTTAAGGCAGCTTTCGAAAATGATATCAGGTTTCTTTATTATGGTCATTAACTGAGCTTCCCGTGTAGTGGCACTTAGTCGGAGTTTTATGGAATTTTAGAAGAACATAAAGATAAGGAAAATCTGTGGGACATTTTTTTTTTCGTAAGGGGAAGGGATGTCAAGAAGTTTCGCGAGACATTTCGAGCTTCGCGATAATTTCTTTTTGTGAAGTGTTAAGTTTTTCGTGAGTGGAGCTGTCAGATTAGTGAAAAGCTCGTGTGGAAGCATTTAAAAAGAATGACGAAATTTTGATTTCATTTGCTGGTTAGTTATTTTAGTTGTTACATTGACATTTGTGTTAAAATATTTAAGGAAACTATACTTTCTTTCGAAGATATCTGTCATTTTTACGGCCAGTATTCAGGTAAAAAATTTTCATTTAGTCTGTATCTTCTGAAAAGTGGCTTAAAATTCCCACTGAACATCGAAGGCTACAGCGCATTCCTAAGGTAGGGTTGTTGGATTCAGGAAAGGGAAAAATCCTTTTACGAGCGAGATCTGGCAAAGAGAATTGCCAGATCTCGCTCGCAACTTGAGCCCATATTCGGTGTAATATCGTAATGTGCGACTTTTTTGACGTTAGTAGAGGTTGATTGAGCCTTCTTAACAAACATAAAGAACAATATATCTCTCGTGATAAAAGGAATAAAAATAAATAAACAAACACTAGTAAGTGCGATATATTTGTTAGTTTTAACGGATGCTCTGGGTTTATAGGTCAGAGCTGGAAACGGGTCAAAAATTTTGGACCGGGACCGACCCGGACCCGGACTTCTCATAATTTGACCCGACCTGGACCTGACCCGGAAAAATCTTCTGTGAACTACGAATTCGAAACTCCATTTATACTTATACAAAATCATATTCTATTAAGAAGAGACTGAAGCAAAAAAAATGTTTTTGACTCATACCAAGTACAACATCATCATCATCATCATCATTGTCAACCATTATCAATCCACTGCTGGACGAAGGTCTCCCCAAGTTTCCTCCACAACGGTCTGTCTTGTGCCAGTCTCCTCCATGTCACCCCTGCATACTTTCGAATTTCATCCACTCATCTCCCATGTGGTCTTCTTCTGGGTCTTTTCCTGTCCCTTGGAATCCAATCTAAAATTTCGGCTGTCCATCGATGATCTGTCCTTCTGGCAGTATGTCCAGCCCATTGCCATTTCAGGGATTTAACTCTGATCATGATGTCTTCCACTCTTGTCATTTTTCGGATCCACGAGTTCCTCTTCTTATCTCTCCTGGTTACACCAAGTATGCACCTCTCCATGCTGCTTTGAGTTGTCTGCAGCCTTTGTATGTCTCTTTTAGTTAAGGTCCACGTCTCTGCACCATACGTAAGCACTGGAAGGATGCATTGATCAAACACTTTTCTTTTAAGACATAATGGCATATTGCTCTTGAAAATTATGCTGTTTCTTCCAAAAGCTCTCCAGGCAAGTTTTGTACGCCGATTAATTTCTTCATCAATGTGACCCTCACTTGATATCTGCTGTCCAAGATAAACGTACGTATCTGTTATCTCCAGCTTTTCTCCATCAATCGATAAATCTTCATTTCTTGTAAAAGCATTGAACATCACTTTTGTCTTCTGAAAGTTCATTTTTAATCCCACTTCTTTACTCTTGTCAGCAAGTTCCTGGATCATACTCTGCAGCTCTGATGGGCTAGTTGCAAAAATGACTACGTCATCAGCAAAACGAAGGTGGGTTAGATAATCTCCATTAATCTTTATCCCTTTGTTTTCCCAGCTCAGTGACTGAAAAACACCCTCCAATGTGGCATTAAAGAGCTTCGGAGATATGGTGTCACCTTGTCTCACTCCCTTTCCAATTTTTATGTGTGTTGTATTTTCAAACAGCCTAATCTTTGCACTTGCATTTTCATAGATGTTATTAATAATATTAATGTATGCATCTTCAATACCGCAGGTTTTCAGAGCCATTGTAACTGCTGATGGTTTCACCGAATCAAAGGCTTTTTCATAATCGATAAAAGCCATGCACAATGGATGTTCATATTCCCTCGCTCTTTCAATTAGTTCTCTCAGCACATTGATATGATCTATTGTGCTGTAGCCACTCCTGAATCCAGCTTGTTCTCTCGGTTGAGCCATGTCCAGTGTTACCTTCAAGCGGTGTGAAAGAACTTTAGTGAAGATTTTATAAACTACTGATAGGAGGCTGATAGGTCTGTAGTTTCCGAGATCCTCAATGTCACCTTTCTTATGTAGCAGGATCATTGTAGCGGTGTTCCAATTCTCAGGAATCTTTCCTTCATTAAGGCATCGAGTGAAAATTTGGGCGAGTACTGTTTCGATTTCTCCACTTGCTTCTTGTATGATGTCTACAGTAATTCCATCTTCTCCTGGAGCTTTTCCTCGCTTCATGTTCTTGATTGCATGTGCAACTTCTGCTGGAAGGACTGGAGGAACTCTGGTACTGGTATCTTTCATGATGTCTGGAGTGCATGTATCATCCCTTTCATATAATTTGGAGTAGAAATCTTTCACTCTTGTCAAAATTTCGCCTCTATTTCTTGTTACAGAACCATCTTCTTTTCTCAGTGCCATAATCTGTTTTCTTCCCTTACTGAGATGTCCCTTTGCTATCTTTAGGCTTTGGTTGTTTTCAATTGCTTTCCTCACTAGTTCACAGTTGAATTTTCTTACGTCTTCAGTGATACTTTTTCGTATTGTCTTGCATAGCTCTATATATTCCACTTTGGAAGTCACATCTTCTTTAGTCGTCCTCATCTCTCTTCTTTTTTGCATCAACATTTTCGTTTTTCCTGATAATTTATTTACATGCAACTTGTTCTTAGACCCAGCTAATTTTGTTGCTGTTTCCATAAGAGCTTTGGTTACTTTTCTGTTAACTTCAGAGATGTCCACTTCTTCCGATGTTAGGCCTTCTAAAGCAGAGAACCTGTTCTTCAGTTCCAACTTGAAGGTATTATGGTGTAGAAAAGGTTATGTATTGACCGGTGTGAGTAAAAAGAAAAAAAAATAGAAAAACTGAATGTAGAAAGTGTCGAGAATACTGAGCCTTGGCTCTATCAAGGACCAGCAAAACTCTGCATTTTCTCACTTCCACAAAGACCTATTTGGAAATGGGTTTCTGCAAAGTCATAGATGCAAGTAATAAGCCCACCAAAAAAATTAAAAAATGTATATATATGTCATAACCTCCATATAGTTGTATGACCAAGCTTTAGTTAACAATTTAGCTTGCATCCATAACTTTCCTGGCCCGACCCATGCTCTTCAATTCTTAAGTTTTTCTTATGTTTTCGGCTCTGCTCTTAAGTAAATACATAATCATATATATACACTGAGAGTTCAAAAAGTCTCTCCGCAGTGGGTATCGTAGTTTATATAGAAATCATACGAATGTATTACGGACCCCTATAATTTACACGCTTACTTACAGAAAGTGTTGAAATTGTCGTTCTTCACATAACCTAACTGTTTTACACATGCTTTAAAACACATCTACGAGATTCAAAAAGTCCCTCCGCAGTAATGTTAAGGCTGTTCCACTTAAATTTGATGGTGCTACAGTCAAAATCTTTGAATTAAGTAACCTGTTGTATATATACAATGTCATCGCTCTGTCCACGGTATTTTATAAACAACGAATAGCAACTGAAAAATTGTTCATCGGACACCTCTGGGATCGAACCCCAGACCTCTCGATAACTTTTCAAAACAAACTTTATTTACAGAAAGATGAGGTACACTCGCTGCTTACTAGGCAAGAGAGCTTTCGCTCCTCAGTAAATTGATGATAGTATGATATAGGTGAGTATTTACAGATGTTATGAATATATACAATTGTTTTGCTCATTTGAGCAGCATGTGGGCACATTGACAGAAATAAATTATGAGCATATATGGGTTGAGGTGCTTGGTTACATTGAGTTGTAAATTCACAGGTGAAAGTAGGTTGTTTACAAAAGATAATTTCACCTTCGTTGAAGTTGAGAGTAGGTGCATTAATTAATATTTGGTTGATAGGTCCAGAGTCTTTTCAGGTTGAGTGTTAGCTGAAAGAGAAGGTGAATGTGGAAGACAGAAGGAAAGATGCATTTTACAATCAGTTGTATGCAGTCATATTTCCAAACATGGTTTGCAGTGTAGCTTTCATTTGTTTGCTGCAAGTGCTGACAGGTGGTTTCTTGGGATGGTGTACAGCCTGTGGTTCGCTGTATTTGCTTGAGCGTGCTTTAGTCGAGGCGGACCTGACCGTCGCTGGTGATGATGAACCAGCTGATGTGTGGGTTCTACCGCTTCCAGAACTTGCTGAGGGTCGCTGTCCTGTGTGCTTCTGTGCTATCAGCTTGGAGGCGGGCGACGACCCTGTTCTTGAAGTGGTGGAGTAGACTGGTGCTTGCTGGTGGGTCTGTGAGTGGTGTGTTGTAAGTAAAGTTGGTAAACGATGTACTTTGCCAGGACGAAGAAGTATGAGCTACAACGAAGTAAATTTCTCCGTCATTTCTATCCGCGCCAGGAGGATTCGAACCCGGGTCCCCTCATTTCAGAATAAGTTGCTCTACCAATTGAGCTACGCGGACGTTTTATTCTGATTCCTATCTGCCTTTATGTCGTGTGCGTCCTTCTGGCAGGTACGTCACATCTCCTGGTACGTTACATCATCTCCCCCTAATTTTTTTTTTTTTTTTTTTTTTTTTGAAGTGCTGGAGAACGGATTCTCTTATTTTTCCTATCTCGCGGTGTGGAAATAACATCACACCATTGCGAGATTTTGAACGGTCGGGTCATCCGGATAGTTCGAGCGCCATTATAACGAAGTAAATTTCTCCGTCATTTCTGTCCACGCCAGGATTCGAACCCGGATCCCCTCATTCCGGAATAAGTTGCTCTACCAATTGAGCTACGCGGACGTTTTATTCTGATTCCTATCTGCCTTTATGTCGTGTGCGTCCTTCTGGCAGGTACGTCACATCTCCTGGTACGTTACAGAGCATGTAGTCGAAGTGTGTGGTGTGGTAGGTGCAGTGTTAAGGAATTGGTAGTGTTCCATCTTGTGTGTGATAGGGCAGATTTGGAAGCAAGGGAGAACCTCAGATGGAACATCGGGAGGAGGGCTGGGCAGTGTATGTAGGTGTGTTGTATGGAGCCAGGTTCTGCGCAGAAGGGGCAGAGGGGAGAAGTGAGAATCTTCATCTGGTGTAGAGTGGTTGGGACTGGCAGACGCGAGTGGAGGAATTGCCACTGAATGTTGATTTCGTGTGGGTGGTTAGTGAGTGTGGTGAGCGTGGACCAAACTGGGGTGGATTGTGAGGGGGTGAGTGAATGAGTAGGGCAAGGTGTGAGGGTGGAGTTCTGGAGGAAGTGGTAAAGTTGTTTTGCACTGATGGAGTGTATGTGGAGAGCAGCAGAGGGGGTGTTAAGAGTGAAGGGGAGAGGGATTGGCGCTGCCTGGACGGCGAGAATCCCATTGGGGGAGGTGAGGGAGGGGAAGAGGAGGCGGAGAGCTTCTTCAATTTTAGTGAACTTGTAATTGTTCGAGATGGAGCCTGGGAGGGTGGGAGAAAGCTCGGAAACATGTTTCCAGGCGAGGTTGGTGTGTACGAGCTGGCGTACAGTGACCACACCTGCTCAGAGCCACGTGGGAAAGTGAAAGAAAGGTAGGTGGAGGGGGGAGGGGTGAAGGATAGAGGAGAAGAAAAGAGGTTCAGAGAGGAGTTCGATGGTAGAGGTTGGGGAGAACCGAGAGGTGGGAAGGGAGCGAAAGAGGGTGAGAGCCTCATGGTAGGTGGGGGAGAGGCGAGTAGGAACTCGGGGGTAGTGGTCCATGAGGAGGAAACTGTGGAAGGTGAGAGATGGGTTCCGCGGAGAAGAGATCACGTTGAGTAGGGTGGAGGTGGAAGGGTTGGAGGAGGTCAGGGCAGAAAAGAAAGAGACAAGTCTAAAAGCCTTGCATCTTATGGGGACGTTGAAAAGAGCGAGTCCTCCATGGGTGATGGGTCTAGTGAGGGTTTCAGCAGTGGTCCAATGGTGCTTGGACCAAATAAAGTTGGTGAGGACTCTGGTGACGTCGAGGTGGAAGTGGGAGGGGACGGGAGTGTTTGTCCAGGCGTAGTACACCTGGGACATGAAAAGGCTATTAGCAATGGCAGCACGATTATGGAAGGAGGTGCAGAATTTGGCTTGAGCCCACCAGCCTGCCGTCTGCTTGAGTTTTCGAATAAGGGGGGGCAGGTGGCAGCATCTGTGACGAGTCGCTTTCCGATGTGGACACCAAGGACGTGCTGACTGTCGGAGGACTACTGGGAGGCGCAGAGGGTGTCCGTCCGGGAGACCCAGGATCCGCACCACAATCCGGTGATTTTGCTGAGGTTGAGGGAAGCACCGGAGAGGTTGGCTTACTCGTCTTAAAGGGAGAGGAGGAGGGGGAATTGGTTGTTTTGCCTGATGATGAAGGCTGCATCATCGGCATAAGCAGAGACGTAGATGGCATGGTGCCGATGGCTGGCGAGCTCAGTGGGGTGGGAGAAGGCGAAGGCGGTGCGAACAGAGCGGAGAAAAGGTTCAAAGCAGAGAGCGAAGAGTTGTCCAAAGAGGGGGCATCCTTGGCGGATGCCTTTCTGGAAGGGGATGGGGGCAGTGAGGAAGGCTCGCGTCCTGACGTGAACGACTGCGTTGCTGTAAAGGGTAAGGAGGATGGAGGAGAAGGGGGCAGGGAATCCGAAGCTGTGGAGGACTTCGGTGAGGTAGCGATGGGACACATTGTCAAAGGCTTTCCTCTGGTCAAGATTTAGAAGGGTGAGGGGTTCATCGTGGATGTGGGCAAGGTGGGTGATATCCCGGAAAATGTGAATATTCTCGTGGATTGACCTGGACGGGATGGTGTAGAACTGGTCGGGGTGAATCAAAGATGGAAGTAGGAGGTTAAGCCTTGTGGAGAGAGTTTTGGTGAGAATTTTGTAGTCCAGGTTCAGAAGGCTGATAGGACGCCAGTTGTTCAGGTCAAGAAGCGAGCCTTTCTTGGGGAGAAGGATGATACGGGCGGTGGTGAATTCCGCCAGGATGGAGGTGGAGAAGAAGATAGAGTTGAAGCACGCCAGGAGGAGAGGTAGAATGAGGGAGGAAAATTTCCTGTAGAAGATAGCAGTTTCACCATCAGGCCCTGGGGAGCCTGACTGGTTAAGATTGAAAAGAGAAGAGAGTATCTCCTGGTGGGTGAAAGAGGTTGAAAGCGAAGAGTGAAGGTGGTGGGGGACTTGAGGTAGGGAATGAGGGATGTTGTCAAGGATGTGAGGCGGAGCATAGTAAGGAGTGAAAAGGTCGGTGAAGTGCTGGTGAACGTGGGTGCAGATGTTGTCGTGGGGATCATCTGTGGTGTTGCCGTTGGAGAGAGAGATGGAGTGGAGAGAGGAGGAGGTTCGGTGTGTTTTTTCAATGTTAAGGAAGTGTTCCTGCGGTTGTTTGACTGTGCTGAGATGAAGGAGTTTCGTCCGCAGGATAGCTTGGCGGGCAAGGGGTTCAAGTGCTTTTGGAAGGGCGAGTTGGTGTGTAAGGAAGGATGGGGAGTTGATGTCGGTGATGCTGAGAAGTGCTCTTAAGTTGTCTGTGTGCATGCGGAGGAGGATTCTGTTGGTGAAAGAGGTTTGTTTGGAGAGGAGGCAAATGTTGGCTTTCGTGTTGAGCCAGTGTTGCATGGGGCAGTCAGTTGTGGGCTCTCGATAACTAGCGGAGTGCGTTCACTTTACGCTACGGTGCCAACAATTGACAGCGCTATTCGTGGTTTATCAGTCAGCATCTGACTACACAAATCGATATTGATGGGCTCAGCAACTGATGTGTCGCCATCTGGTGGCATTCAGCAAAGCAAGCTGTTTAATTAACGCTGATAAATCCAAAGGGCGATAGAAATAGTGAAAATTTCAAATACGTGGAGAGTTGTATGTTTAATTTCAGTTTTTGCTGTTTTCTTGATAACATATCAAGCTTCAGAATAGGTTTCACAGTAACACCAATTTTCACATGCTTCTGATGAGTTGAAAGTTTCCAAAATGTGGATGCTGATTTCATCATTGCCTTTCAGAAGGAAGGAAACACTCATGAAATCAACATTCACAGTTTGGAAACTTTCAACTCATCACAAACTTGTGAAAATTGGTGTGGCTGTGAAACATATTCTGGTTTCTTAATGAGAGGAAACAACTCCTCCAGCATTCACTCTTCCCCTTTTTGTTTTCAACAAGCACGTATTTGTTGGCGTTGACGCCTTTTTTTCAATCTCTTTAATGCTAAGTTCATCCATAGTAACATATAAGACATTCATTCCGACAGGACATGCAATGGGACAGGATGTTAGCACGTCAAACGAAAATTTTCGAATGCTCAATGCAAAAGATGCAATGTGAAAAGTGACTCTCACTCTTACAATGTGACACGCGGGGTGTGAGAGAGTGAATCACCAGATAAGCAGGCGACAGGCGTTTGACAGTATCTTTGTCCGGACAGTCGCACTGAAAACAAAGGCGAGAAAGTATCGTCTTACGATACGGTATCGGTGAGTCTAGCGTCTGCGCCGTACCGTCGGTCGGTAGAAATCTTTGTTGCTTTAAGAAAGGGACGGCAATATTTTTGTGTCACAAATCATTTTTCACTCCACTGGCACCAGTATCGAGAACAAAATTCCACAGTATGCAGTTTTCTTTGAAATATTTGTTTCTTTCCAAAAATAAAACGGAAATGAAATCGGGTAAAAATCGGGTCAGGAACACCTTGACCCCAAACCGTTTACCCTCAAAGAATTGTCGACCCGCAGACCCGTTTCCATCTCTGTTATGGGTATAATTTGAGATTTGGTAGAAAAAGAGCATTCGTGTTTTAGTTCTGACTGATCAATTTAATTGATTGATGTTAAAAAAATTGAAAGACTTCAGGCATCACTTCCTCCGTCTTCCGATCGTAAGTTGGCCTGCCTGTCCGTCCGCCGAAATTATTTTCTTGCTTTTCTAAAGGCCTTATAGGGAAAATATTCCTGTCAGTGGGATAGGGACATTCACGCAAACAAGATTATCGATGTATGCCTTTCCTTTCAACTATTTGTTTGTTCATCTGCTGGAACGTCACTTCCGCTTCAAAATGTCGGACTGTTAAAATTCTCTCCCTGCTCCACGAGCATAATGTTTCGTGTATTAATAATCCGTCTGTCAGTTTGTCTGTAAATATTGTGCCTCTTTCGCACGGAGCGGGTTATTGCGCTCGCTCGCATGTGAGTGTGGGTGCGGGCAACCGGGACTTTGCTTTCACACGACTGGCCAGCAAAAAAGTTCTGCCCGGATATTAAAACTAATGTCAGTCAACTTCCTATCACTATCAAATGAACACCTGCCTTTTTGTGTGTTTGTGTCTTTGAGAAGAAAAATGAAAACGTTAGCGAAGAGAAATAAAAACGTTTTTTGATAGTTGTGTTATTAGTTAACAAGAAAAAAAGTTATTCAGTCCAAATTAGATTTAACAAATCGACGAATTAAATTTTTAAGTTTTTTGAAATTAAGTTCATAAAATTAAATAAAATTCCACAACCTTTTTAATAGCAAAACAAAAGAAAAAAATAAGAAAAGAAAAAGGAAAGCAACCCACACCGTTCAAACTCTTGACTAACGGCCAAGTTTCATTTTACAGTTGCAGGCAGGGGCAGTCCGCATCCGCGTTGTGATGAAGACCTGCATTCTGTTCAGTGAACAAAACAAGTAAGTGCGTGTGCATGCGTGCCCGCAGCAAAGTTTTGACATCGACGGGCGCTTTCCGGGCCAGCGCCCGCTTGCGCTTGCGTCGTGTGAGCGCCTTCATTTGAAAATTCCTACTGGTCCACACTTCCATGCAGGCGGGAGCAGCACCTCGTCCGTGTGAAAAATTCTTAACGGCCAAGTTTCATTTTTACAGACCGACAGATAAACTGATGAAATCAAAAACAGACCTCGATTGTCTGTGCATTCATTCCTTTCTCTATCATGCACAGAAATAATTTTTTCCCTCTGACAGTAAGAAGCGGTGGTATCGTTCCTGCCGATGGTCAGACAGACTGACGAATGGATTCACGGACGAAGAGATGTCTTAAATTTTATGCTCATATTTTTCGTATAGAATAAACAAAATTTTGTAATAAAACAAGTTAGTAAAATCATGCAATACATTGATTATGATACGCTTTCCAACATACCAGAAATCATTACTCAAGTTATGAGGATAATGGCTGTGGAATAAATCTTCCTCCTGTGTCCTGACCTTTGACCCCATTTCAATAATATTAAACAGAATCGGTTCAGTATACCTCCGGAACAACATATTAAATCAAATTTTGAAGATGACAATCCGATTTTGGGCGTAAATGTGACAAGGATGGTTAGTCAGATAATATCCGAAAACTTGAAAATTTTCATCGTCCTGGAGCGGGACTCGAACCCGCGTCTCCCAGAAAACGCCTAGGTATGCTAACCACTACACCACCCAGAACGACCAAGTTTCCGATCAATTTGAATTTAACCATCACAGGATTCGCTAGTCGAAGCAACCGGCATTCATGTTTAGCGAATCTGGAGGTTAAGAATCCTATCCCGTGATTGCCCGGAGAAGCAGATAAATCATGAAATTCAAATTGATCGGAAACTTGAAACTTGGTCGTTCTGGGTGGTGTAGTGGTTAGCATACCTAGGCGTTTTCTGGGAGACGCGGGTTCGAGTCCCGCTCCAGGACGATGAAAATTTTCAAGTTTTCGGATATTATTTGACTTACCATCCTTGTCACATTTACGCCAAAAATCGGATTGTCATCTTCAAAATTTGTATTACATGGCGTAATCCCGTATTTCTTTCATGAACATATTAAAGTTTTGTCGCAATAGAAGCATTTTTAACTAAGTTATGAGGATAACAGCTGTGTAATAAATCTCGCTTCTGTGTCCTGACCTTTGACCCCATTTTGATGATATTCAACAGAACCGGTTCAGTATACCTCCTGGACAACATGTTAAAGTTTTGTCGCAATCGAAGCATTTTTACATAAGTTATGACGCACAAGGGCAATGGAATGGATCCCGCTCCCTGACCTTTGACCCCATTTCATCTCCAGGTGGTCCCCTACCACATTCTAAAATTTCACGGAAATCGAACCATTTTTACGCGAGTTATTGTGCGGATGGACGGACGGACAGACAGACAGACAGACGAACGGGCAAAGCTGGAGCATATACGCTTCTTCAACTTACGGTTGGAAACCGTAAATGACATTTTGAAGCCAAAATATCGTTTCTGCGGTTGAGTGAAGGGAAGGACAGATATTGATGATCTTGTGGGAATTCCTGTCTCTTTCACTCGTTGGAGGAATTTCTTCAGTGCAGTCATTAGGAGCAGATATAATTATAATTTCTAAGGACGGAAGAACAGACAAACTGACTAATGGATTGACGGAAGAAGAGATAGCTGAATTTCTATGCCCAATTTTCCCCATCAAACGGGGAGAAAATTTTAACAATCCGACTCTTTTGAGCGAAGATATAACTTCTGCGAAACGACAGACAAATGACGAATGGTTGGTTGGACGGAGGAAGAGATGTCTCAAATTCTGCTATCATGTTTCTTTTTATAGGGCAGAGAAATTTTTTAACAATCCGGTGTTTGAAGAGCAAATATCGTTCTGCAGACGGATAGACAGCCGAATGAATGGGAGAACAGAGTATCTCTTCTTCCGTCTTGTAGCGTGCTATCTCTACCAGCTACAGAAATTATGTATTTCTTCTAAATGGCTGTCAGAAGCAGCAAATTATTTAGGCGGATAGACAGGCCGACCAACTGACGATCGGAGTACAGAAGGACAGATGTCTGAAATCTTAAAAATTTCTTTGTGTCCAATAAAAAGAAGACACCTTTAGCGAATCGTCGTTTTGAAGCAGAAGTAAAGTTCTTGGTAGAAGAGCATGATTAACGGAAATATGATTGAAATCGTATGTTTTTCTGTATGCAGTTTGCGTATAACTAAAAGTTGAGAACGTGGAGAATTTGTCTGCTATGCATTAACGTAGGTGACGAATAGACTTTTTTATTTTTGTATTTCGGGTTTAAAGACCACCGTGAGCAACTCTATAAGCTATAAGCAATCACCTGTCCCTGATTTCGGGCCACTGGTTCCAGGGTAGGGAGAGAGCCAGTACCGTAAGAAAAACACCACACATGCTGCGATTCCGGGCGCTTAATTCAGGCAGTGCACTTGTCAGGGCAAGTGATTTGCGGTTAGTTTGTTAGGATGCCTTACGGACCAACACGAAGCCCTCATAACGTCAGTATGACTTCAAAACATTTAGTTAACAAATATTCTTTATATGCACTGAGTTAGCTTTGCATTAGAAACCTACCCCGTTTTACATATTCGTAGCAATAACGAAGTACTACGTGATATCAACGTCACGTGCGGCTACCACAAATTGTGCACACCTGTCCTCTATACGTAATCAGTAAACGTTTGTCTGTAATTGAGAAACCTGGCGACATAAATCAATTTGACCGCTGCCAAAAAGTTGGGGCCCTGAGGGCAAGAGCCATATTGGTCAGCCACACTTGTTGGCTGATCCCGTGCTACTGTGCCAAGGGTGTACCAGGACTGGAGTAGCAATGCACAGACATCCAACAGAAGGGCTCACATTGGTCAGCCACACTTGTTGGCTGCGCCGGTACTACTCTATCAAGGGTGTAACAGGACTGGATTAACCATGCACAGACATACAGCAGAAGGGCTCACACTGGTCAGCCACACTTGTTGGCTGCTCCCGTACTACTGTATCAAGGGTGTAACAGGACTGGATTAACCATGTCCAGATATCCAGCAGAAGGGCTCACACTGGTCAGCCACGCTTGTTGGCTGCTCCCGTACTACTGTATCAAAGGTGTACCAGGATTAGAAAAACCATGTACAGACATCCAACAGAAGGACTCACATTGGTCAGCCACACTTGTTGGCTGCTCCCGTACTACTGTATTAAGGGTGTAACAGGACTGGATTAACGATGCACAGGCATCCAGCAGAAGGGCTCACACTGGTCAGCCACACTTGTTGGCTGCTTCCGTACTACTCCATCAAGGGTGTAACAGGACTGGATTAACGATGCGCAGCCATCCAGCAGAAGGGCTCACACTTGTCAGCCACACTTGTTGGCTGCTCCCGTACTACTCTTTCAAGAGTGTAACAGGACTGGATTAACCATGCACAGACATACAGCAGAAGGGCTCACATTGGTCAGCCACACTTGCTGGCTGCTCCCGTGCTACTGTAGCAAGGGTGTAACAGGACTGGATTAGCAATGCACAGACATCCAACAGAAGGGCTCACATTGGCAAGCCACATTTGTTGGCTGCTCCCGTACTACTGTATCAAGGGTGCACCAGAACTGGATTAACAATGCACAGACATCCAACAGAAGGGCTCACATTGGGCAGCCATACTTGTTGGCTGCTCCCGTACTACTGTATCAAGGGTGTAACAGGACTGGATTAACCATGCCCAGACATCCAGCAGAAGGGCTCACACTGGTCAGCCACACTTGTTGGCTGCTCCCGTACTACTGTATCAAGGGTGTAACAGGACTGGATTAACGATGCACAGACATCCAGCAGAAGGGCTCACACTGGTCAGCCACGCTTGTTGGCTGCTCCCGTACTACGGTATCAAAGGTGTACCAGGATTAGAAAAACCATGTACAGACATCCAACAGAAGGACCCACATTGGTCAGCCACACTTGTTGGCTGATTCGGTACTACCCTATGAAGGGTGTACCAGTACTGGATTAACAATTCACAGACATCCAACAGAAAGGCTCACATTGGAAAGCCACACTTGTCGGCTGCTCCCGTACTACTGTATCAAGGGTGTACTAGTCCTGGATTAACCATGCACAGACACACAGCGGAAGGGCTCACATTGGTCAGCCACACTTGTTGGCTGCTCCCGTACTACCGTATCAACGCTGTACCAGGACTGGATTAACCATGCACGGGCATCCAGCAGAAAGGCTCACATTGGGCAGCCATACTTGTTGGCTGCTCCCGTACTACTGTATCAAGGGTGTAACAGGACTGGATTAACCATGCACAGACATCCAGCAGAAGGGCTGACATTGGTCAGCCACACTTGTTGGCTGCTCCCGTACTACTGTATCAAGGGTGTAACAGGGCTGGATTAACGATGCACAGACATACACCAGAAGGGCTCACACTGGTCAGCCACGCTTGTTGGCTGCTCCCGTACTACGGTATCAAAGGTGTACCAGGATTAGAAAAACCATGTACAGACATCCAACAGAAGGACCCACATTGGTCAGCCACACTTGTTGGCTGATTCGGTACTACCCTATGAAGGGTGTACCAGTACTGGATTAACAATTCACAGACATCCAACAGAAAGGCTCACATTGGAAAGCCACACTTGTCGGCTGCTCCCGTACTACTGTATCAAGGGTGTACTAGTCCTGGATTAACCATGCACAGACACACAGCGGAAGGGCTCACATTGGTCAGCCACACTTGTTGGCTGCTCCCGTACTACCGTATCAACGCTGTACCAGGACTGGATTAACCATGCACGGGCATCCAGCAGAAAGGCTCACATTGGGCAGCCATACTTGTTGGCTGCTCCCGTACTACTGTATCAAGGGTGTAACAGGACTGGATTAACCATGCACAGACATCCAGCAGAAGGGCTGACATTGGTCAGCCACACTTGTTGGCTGCTCCCGTACTACTGTATCAAGGGTGTAACAGGGCTGGATTAACGATGCACAGACATACACCAGAAGGGCTCACACTGGTCAGCCACGCTTGTTGGCTGCTCCCGTACTACTGTATCAAAAGTATACCAGGATTAGAAAAACCATGTACAGACATCCAACAGAAGAACTCACATTAGTCAGCCACACTTGTTGGCTGCTCCCGTACTACTGTATGAAGGGTGTACCAGAACTGGATTAACCATGCACATACATCCAGCAGAAGGGCTCACATTGGTCAGCCACACTTGTTGGCTGATCCCGCACTACTGTTTCAAGGGTGTACCAGGACTGGATTAACAATGCACAGACATCCAGCAGAAGGGCTCACATTGGTCGGCCACGCGCGGTTGATCCTTAAGGGGAGCGTCGAGTGTCACGACTGGTATCTCAGAAACAACGTGCAACAGTCAACCAGCTCACCTTTCAGTACAACAGCGGCGGTGGAGTTCGACTTATTTCCACATGCACTATGTACCGTACCTTGCTTCGCCTGGGGTTACACAGCTGGAGACCAAGGAGGGTACCCACGATGACGACCAGTAATCTCAAACAACACCCCCGTTGGGCCAATGAACCTCGTAAACGGACCATATACAGATGGAAAATGATCATCTAGAAGGATGAGTCCCGTTTTGTGCTACCGTCATGCTGTTGGTATGATTCATATATGGCGTAAACAGCAGGAAGCCATATCCCTTGGTTGCACAGTTGGGGTTCAACAGCATGTAGAAGTGGTGTTCTTGTCAGGAGAGCTCATTCCTGGCAAGACCTAGCTCCGTTGGTTATCATCTCACAAACACTGAATGGTGGATGCTACAGAACCTGTTAGCCGACCATCTCATCTCCATCCATATGTGCAAGAGGTTTACCCGGCCCACAGTGCCATCTTTCAGCAGAATAACGCACCATGTCAACGGACTCGTATAGCTACTGAGTGGTTGGAGGAACACGACAACGAATTCGCCACATCACCTTTGCCTCCAAAATCCCCTGACTGTAACCACATTGAACATTTGTAGGATATGCTGCGACGGGGTGTGAGAACTGGTGATCCTTCTCAACGGAATGAGCGTGAACTCACCGAGCTTCTGCAGCGGGCGTGGACTAAGTTACGCGTGGAGGATGTTTGATACCTCGTACAATCTGTTTTTGAGCGTGGAGGATGTTTAAGACATCGTACAATCTGTTGTTGAGCGTGGAGGATGTTTAAGACATCGTACAATCTGTTGTTGAGCGTGGAGGATGTTTGATACCTCGTACAATCTGTTCTTGAGCGGGGAGGATGTTTGATACCTCGTACAATCTGTTTTTGAGCGTGGAGGATGTTTAAGACATCGTACAATCTGTTGTTGAGCGTGGAGGATGTTTAAGACATCGTACAATCTGTTGTTGAGCGTGGAGGATGTTTAAGACATCGTACAATCTGTTGTTGAGCGTGGAGGATGTTTGATACCTCGTACAATCTGTTCTTGAGCGGGGAGGATGTTTGATACCTCGTACAATCTGTTCTTGAGCGTGGAGGATGTTTGATACCTCGTACAATCTGTTCTTGAGCGTGGAGGATGTTTGATACCTTGTACAATCTGTTCTTGAGCGTGGAGGATGTTTGATACCTCGTACAATCTGTTCTTGAGCGTGGAGGATGTTTGATACCTTGTACAATCTGTTCTTGAGCGTGGAGGATGTTTGATACCTCGTACAATCTGTTCTTGAGCGGGGAGGATGTTTGATACCTCGTACAATCTGTTCTTGAGCGTGGAGGATGTTTGATACCTTGTACAATCTGTTCTTGAGCGTGGAGGATGTTTGATACCTCGTACAATCTGTTCTTGAGCGTGGAGGATGTTTGATACCTCGTACAATCTGTTTTTGAGCGTGGAGGATGTTTGATACCTCGTACAATCTGTTCTTGAGCGTGGAGGATGTTTGATACCTTGTACAATCTGTTCTTGAGCGTGGAGGATGTTTGATACCTTGTACAATCTGTTCTTGAGCGTGGAGGATGTTTGATACCTCGTACAATCTGTTCTTGAGCGTGGAGGATGTTTGATACCTTGTACAATCTGTTCTTGAGCGTGGAGGATGTTTGATACCTTGTACAATCTGTTCTTGAGCGTGGAGGATGTTTGATACCTCGTACAATCTGTTCTTGAGCGTGGAGGATGTTTGATACCTTGTACAATCTGTTCTTGAGCGTGGAGGATGTTTGATACCTCGTACAATCTATTCTTGAGCGGGGAGGATGTTTGATACCTCGTACAATCTGTTCTTGAGCGTGGAGGATGTTTGATACCTTGTACAATCTGTTCTTGAGCGTGGGGGATGTTTGATACCTCGTACAATCTGTTCTTGAGCGTGGAGGATGTTTGATACCTCGTACAATCTGTTTTTGAGCGTGGAGGATGTTTGATACCTCGTACAATCTGTTCTTGAGCGTGGAGGATGTTTGATACCTTGTACAATCTGTTCTTGAGCGTGGAGGATGTTTGATACCTTGTACAATCTGTTCTTGAGCGTGGAGGATGTTTGATACCTCGTACAATCTGTTCTTGAGCGTGGAGGATGTTTGATACCTTGTACAATCTGTTCTTGAGCGTGGAGGATGTTTGATACCTCGTACAATCTGTTCTTGAGCGTGGAGGATGTTTGATACCTTGTACAATCTGTTCTTGAGCGTGGAGGATGTTTGATACCTCGTACAATCTGTTCTTGAGCGGGGAGGATGTTTGATACCTCGTACAATCTGTTCTTGAGCGTGGAGGATGTTTGATACCTTGTACAATCTGTTCTTGAGCGTGGAGGATGTTTGATACCTCGTACAATCTGTTCTTGAGCGTGGAGGATGTTTGATACCTCGTACAATCTGTTTTTGAGCGTGGAGGATGTTTGATACCTCGTACAATCTGTTCTTGAGCGTGGAGGATGTTTGATACCTCGTACAATCTGTTCTTGAGCGGGGAGGATGTTTGATACCTCGTACAATGTGTTCTTGAGCGTGGAGGATGTTTGATACCTCGTACAATCTGTTCTTGAGCGTGGAGGATGTTTGATACCTTGTACAATCTGTTCTTGAGCGTGGAGGATGTTTGATACCTCGTACAATCTGTTCTTGAGCGTGGAGGATGTTTGATACCTTGTACAATCTGTTCTTGAGCGTGGAGGATGTTTGATACCTCGTACAATCTGTTCTTGAGCGGGGAGGATGTTTGATACCTCGTACAATCTGTTCTTGAGCGTGGAGGATGTTTGATACCTTGTACAATCTGTTCTTGAGCGTGGAGGATGTTTGATACCTCGTACAATCTGTTCTTGAGCGTGGAGGATGTTTGATACCTCGTACAATCTGTTTTTGAGCGTGGAGGATGTTTGATACCTCGTACAATCTGTTCTTGAGCGTGGAGGATGTTTGATACCTTGTACAATCTGTTCTTGAGCGTGGAGGATGTTTGATACCTTGTACAATCTGTTCTTGAGCGTGGAGGATGTTTGATACCTCGTACAATCTGTTCTTGAGCGTGGAGGATGTTTGATACCTTGTACAATCTGTTCTTGAGCGTGGAGGATGTTTGATACCTCGTACAATCTGTTCTTGAGCGTGGAGGATGTTTGATACCTTGTACAATCTGTTCTTGAGCGTGGAGGATGTTTGATACCTCGTACAATCTGTTCTTGAGCGGGGAGGATGTTTGATACCTCGTACAATCTGTTCTTGAGCGTGGAGGATGTTTGATACCTTGTACAATCTGTTCTTGAGCGTGGAGGATGTTTGATACCTCGTACAATCTGTTCTTGAGCGTGGAGGATGTTTGATACCTCGTACAATCTGTTTTTGAGCGTGGAGGATGTTTGATACCTCGTACAATCTGTTCTTGAGCGTGGAGGATGTTTGATACCTTGTACAATCTGTTCTTGAGCGTGGAGGATGTTTGATACCTTGTACAATCTGTTCTTGAGCGTCTGCGAGCCGTGATTGCACAGAACGGTGGACCGACGAGTTATTAGGTAGGCGTTACTAATGCAAAGCTAACTGAGGGTATATAACGCACAGCAATATTTTTTCTCTTTGCGGGTTGATGCAAGTAGCAGGTTGCAGTTTTGCAGACAACGAGTTTGAATATCACGCTATAGACCTGTTTGGCTGGATCAGATATCGCCGTGGTGGAAGACAGTGTAAACGAACGACGGCACAAAGATGTGATGTGTGCGTTTGTTGGCATCATCTATGAATGAAGAGCAACACAGTGTAGTCCCATTTTTGTGGGCTAAACAAAAAAAAAAAAAACTCCAACGGAAATTCCCAAAGAAATGGTCGAAGTGTATCGTGGTGATTGCCTGGACTGCAGCAGTATCTCCAGATGGTGCAGTTTCTTTGCAGAGTGTCGTGGCAACCTTACCGATTGGCCACGTTCCAGTCGACCTGTAACAGTGTCATCACCTGCCACTGTGAGAGGCATTGAACAGGCAATTCTGAGAGACCGGAGGATCCATCTGCGCACATTGGCACAGAAGTTCAACATTTACGTGTGGTATAGCGTAGGATATTGTGAATAACAAATTGCAATTTCGCAAAGGTCAGTGCGTGATGGGTGCACAAAAACTTACCAGATGACCACAAGGGACAGAGAATGATGTCATCCTTGTACCACTTGATGCGTCACGCAGAAGAAGGACATGAATTTGAGCCCCCATGACGGTGTTCTGGGACATGCATGGCGTTCTTCCGGTGGAGAACACGACCACGTAATCCATGGATTGAAGTTCTCTGCGAATGGTAGTTGTACATACCAGGTTCCAGCATTTTTACTCACCTGTACACTGAGGTCTTGTGCAGTACTCCGTCGATTAGCTGTAACGACTCTCCTGAGGCTTCGACGTCCTCTATCACTGATTCTCTTTGGTCTGCCGATACGTTTTGCAGCTTCAGGCACGTCATGTGTCTTCCACTTATTCACTACATCCAAAACTTTGGGTATGTTTAAACGCCTCTCGGTTTCGCTTCTGGACAACCCACTAATATGACATCCAACAATCTCTCCTTTCTCAAAGTCAGGTCTCTCCCTCAGCGACATTTTCACTCAACCTCACAGTGCGATATGATCGCGGTCAGCTGGAGGCTTGTTTTTATACCGATTGCAGCTGTACCGCGCATCATAACAACGCAGCGGATCCGTTCATTTGCTTTTGAAGGGGAGTCCGGTGACTTTTGTCAATATAGTGCATATACAGTAATACATGTAAAAATTTTAAATATAGTATAAACATTTCCTTAGGCTCGTATATCGCTGTTGCAAATTCTAAGAAGTCTGCACATATAAGTGATTAAAAAGGTAAAAATGTTGTACCTTTGATTATATTTCGCAATGCACCACGGATTTTCCCCTGGGGTGGTATAAAATATTGAAAACGCTAACGCTGTGCTAGAGAAAATCCCCATCAAAACATTAAGAGTGGTAAAAATATCTTTGCTTTACTATAAGCGTGTTTTTTATTATTAAGGAATCATTACAGTGTTACCTGAAAATGTATGGTATAAACCATTGGCCTGCCATTTGGTTTCAGACCCTTTAGATTAGATAGATTAGCACATAGTAGTAAAAATAAAAACCTAACTAATTGTTTGAATGGCAGTTTAAGGTGCCTCGATTTTCTTTTGTCACCACTTCGATTTTTTTTTAAACCATCCAACGCAAGGGGAAAAAAAAACTTTTTGTGGGAATAATTTCAAAAAATTTGCTACTGTTAAAAATTAGGTAGCAAATATTTTGTTCTATTGCAAGTTCTAGTGTCACGTTACCTACACTGAGGCTTAACCGTGTACGTGGAAAGTTGATATCCAGAAGACTGAAATAAAACTCAATGCCAGCTTCCAAAATATGATGATGTATTGCAGTGGAAACATCTCTACACTGCTGAATTAGGTTTTTATTGAGAAAACAGTCCGAGTTGTCAGTGTTTGAAAAATCGTCCCTTCAGCGAGGACTGTTTAATGTTTTATTGAAGGATGATAGAAATTTCAGATTGAAGTCCATGTGGGTATTTTTTTATTATTATTATGCGTATTTCCCCTCATTTTCTTAAGTTTTTTAATTAATTTCTCCAGCTATAAGCGAAAACAATTAGACTAAATATAAGGGTGGATCGTACGAAATCCTACGCGCAGGTGTGGGAGGGGGTCGTGGATTTTCGGTGGGCTAAGTACTCCCGAGAAGATGACTGCATACATCACTGCGGCTATGTATTACGGGACAGAATTACACAAACAAAGGAACGTAAGTGTATGTAAGTCAACAGCTCTTGTATATAGTGTAGGGCACAGTAGCAGGGAACCAGCAGAAATAAATCGCAGGGTGGAATGGCTGTCACGTACTACAGAGGTAAAGCACGTGGCGAGACGACAAATCTGCAGCGATACATTCCGTCCGTGTAACTTAGTTGGGAGAGCAACTTATTCCGGAGTGAGGGCATCGAACTCCGTCACGGACAAATTTCTGTTTTCACATTGGCTCCGGAACGTAGACATGGATGTATTGGCCGTTGAGTTCTTCGAAAAATGTGTAATGTTTGTTCCACACCTCGTCTAGAATGAATGAAAGTTCATTCTTCGCTCACAAAGAAAAAAAAAAAAAAAAGATGACACCGAATTTTCGGGTCTAATACTAACGTCTTTCGAATCCGTTCTGACGCAAATTAAATTTATCAAAGCTATTAAAAGGCAATGGAACCGGTATGGAAAACAATAGTATCTGACGGAAGAAAGAAGTTTTTCAATCGGGTCTTTAATCCCTCAGATATTGGTGTAAACGGAATGTTGAGCTTACGAACTCTTAGAAACAGAGTTATCGAGAAAAATAAGATGTGACTTTATGTCCCCTAGTGGGAAAACCATGCATTCTTTAAGGAAGAAAGTATTCTCAAAAGGTTTATCCATATGAGCGGTATCGGTCCAAGAAAAAAACAATTTAGTCGAGTTTTCAGGAGCCCAGATTTTGCTACAAATACATCAGAAGCAGAAATTAACGCTTATGACCCCTGGTGGTCAAACCATTCTTTACAAAACATTAGAAATTATGTGAAAAATATTTTCCATTAGTTCTTGTATGCGATACAGGAAGAATTTTTCGAATCGGAGTTTTAGGAGCAGAGAAATAGTGGGAAACGCAATTTACCTTTACGCCCCCTAGCGGAAAGTCTATGAATTACTTGAAAATTTTGAAATTATATGAAGCACATGTCATACTGGAAACACTATTTAACAAAAAAGGAATTTTTCAAATCGAACCCCTAGAAGTAGAGATATTGACAAAAATTAAGATATACATCTACGCCCCCTGGCGTGGAAACCATGCACTATTTTAAGAAGAAAATGTCCCTAAAAGGTTTGTCGACATGATCGGACTACAAATGACTTTTTTTCGATCGAGAATTTAGAAGCTCATATTTTGCTGCAAATGCATCAGAAGCGGAAATTAAGATTTACGCCCCCTGGTGGCCAAACTATTTTTTTACAAAAATTAGAAATTATGTGCAAACGATTTCCCATCAGGAGCTGCATCCGGTGCAGAAAGAATTTTTCAATCGGAGATTTAGAAGCAGAGATATAGGGCGAAACGCAATTTACCTTTACGCCCACTAGCGGAAAGTCTATGAATTACTTGAAAATTTTGAAATTATATGAAAAACATGTCGCACGGAAATCACTATCCAAAAGAAGGAATTTTTCAAATCAGACTCCTAGAAGTCGAGATATTGACAAAAATAAGATATACATCTACGCACCCTGGCGGAGAAACTGTGGAATATTTTAGGAAGAAAATATTCCGAAAAGGTTTATCAATGTGAGTGGCATCAGACCACGAAAGAATTTTTTCAATCGATATTTTAGAAGCTCAGATTTTATGGCAAATACATCAGAAGCAAAAATTAACTCTTACGTCCCCTGGTGGCCAAAGTATTCTTTACCAAAAATTCGAAATTATATGCAAAAGATTTTCCATTAGGAGATGTATCCGCTGAAAAAAAGGTTTTTCAAATCGGAGTTTCAGGAGAAGAGTTATTGAAAAAAATGTAACTTACTTTTACACCCCTTAGCAGAAATCTATGCGTAATTTGAAAAGGAAACTATACCTAAAAGACTCTTCGACCTAAATGGAATCGAAAGATAAAAGAATTTTTTCAATCGGATGTTTAGAAGCAAATATGTGGATTAAAAAGTAATTTTGAATTCGACATCATCTGCATTTACGACCCCTAGCGACCAAATTGTACATCGTAAAAAAAAAAAAAAAAAAAAAAACGAAATGAAGGATCATCATTCGCATATTTCAAGCTTCCGAATGCAAAAATAATTTTTCAAATCGGACTAATAGTTGCAGAGATACCGTGGGTACAGACGGACGGACGGACAAACCGATAACAGAAGCACGATCTTTTTTACAAAAGACGTGCTAATAAGAGGGAGATGATGTGACGTACTACAGAAGTAAAGCACGTGTCAAGACGACAAATCTGCAGCGTTACTTCCGTCCGCGTAGCTTATTTGGGAGAGCAACTTAATTCAGAGTAAGGGGGCTCGGACAAATTTGTGTTTTCACATGGTAAAAGGTGACCCAATCAATCCTAAGTAAGAACACATCATGTGCTGTAAAGAGGACAACGTGTTAATATGAGAAAAGAGAAACATACGAGTCGTTTGTGTGCTAGAGAAATGTTCTGATTGTGTGAGGAATGAAGATGTATTGCAGTTGTGTAATGTGAAGGAAAATTTTGTTAGCAAGGTGGGGACTACTATGCTTCGGTGGTTTGGCCATGTTGAAAGAACAATTGATGAGATGCTTACTAAGAAAATATTTTTAGCCCAAGTGGCAGGAAGGAAAGGCAGAGGAAGTCATGGAAGGATCAGATTCAGGAGTGTCTGCATGAGAAAAAGATTATGAGTATGAAGTATAGAAGATCTTGTGCACGACGTGTGATGAATATCAGTGAAGCCCGAGTTGTATGTAAAAATCGCTGTAAATGGAGAAGTTTGACGCAGTAACAGTAACTAAAAATTTCGGTAGTTTGTATTTCTTTGTGGAGCTAACCTCTGAATCTCAGAGAACAGCTTGGTAATATGTATGTATGTATGTATGTATGTATGTATGTATGTATGTATGTATGTATGTATGAGAAGTACATGTTCAAGGGTGTGGTCGAAAAACGTCTAATAGAGTGCAGATAACCTATGATTCTCAGAGAACAGCTTGGTAACATGTATGTATGTATGTATGTATGTATGTATGTATGTATGTATGAGAAGTACATGTACAAGGGTGTGGGCGAAAGACGTCTAATAGAGTGCAGATGCTTTTCTGTCAATGTAGTACTTCAGAATTAAATTTGTATGATTAACAGTTTTGGCTCTGTTTCCTAGGGACCTGTGTAAACGTAGTAATTCAGAATTAAATTTGTATGATTGATAGTCCTGGCTGTGTTTCCTAGATAACTGTATGAAAACACAAATTTCCCGGTAGCGGTCACGAAACCGCATCCTTCTGCTCCAGAGCCGAATGCTTTCCCAAATAAGCTACACCGACGGAATTTATCGCTGTAGCTTTGTGACGTAACATGTGCTTCACTTCTGTTGTACGTCACAGCTGTTACAAACGTAATTTGCAGACGGGCCCCTTAGGTGTTCCAAAGTTGACTGTCGCCAGTGAAGAGAGCTGTCGGCTTTGGCCGTGATCTGCGCTGCGAGACTTCACTTCATCTACCGCTGGATTTCGAAGGTTCTAGTATTAGGACATTAACAACGTTCGATTTGAAAAGTCTTTTGTCTCTGATATCTTCCTTGATCTACGAGAAAAGTTTTGTGCATGATTTGTTATTTGTCGTGACATACGTTTCAGTCGCTAGTGGGAGAAAGTAGCTGTTTTAATTTCTAGATGTTTTATCGATTGTAGAAATCCGATTGATTTTTTTAACAGGTTCCATTGATTAATGATTTTAAAATATTTCATTCATGTTGGTGAGGATTCAAAAGACGTGCTCATTACAACCGAAATTTCGGTGTCATCTTGTTCTGAGGTTTAACCCTTTAACGACCATAGCGCGCAAAACGCCCAAAACGCCATTACGTACAAACGGCCATAGTCACCCTAAACGCCTTTCTAGAGTGAGTCAGATTGCCTACCCTTGCTTGTTTTTTCAAAATTTTTCGACCTATGAGAGACCCGCAAGAGTCACCTCAGTCACTATTGTTGTTATTAAACAAAGAAGTTAACCAACAGACAGTTTCGGGCGTTATTATATTTAGAAGGAAATTAGATTTTTGAGTCATGGTCGTTAAAGGGTTAATGACCACCCTGAGCAACTCAATGGGCAGGTGTGGGGAACCTGCGGCCTTTTGAGTGAATCAAAATTTAGCAGAACAAATCATTTTATTTTTCATAAATGTAATACGGGATTACACCATACAAAACAAATTTTGAAGGTGACAATCCGTTTTTTTACGCTTTCCAACCGTAGGTTGAAGAAGCGTATATGCTCTAGCTTTGTCTGTCTGTTCGCACGATAATTCACGTAAAAATTGGTCGATTTCGATTAAATTTTAGTATGAAATACGGGACCACCTGGGGACGAACCCTGTTGAAAATGATCGAAATGAGGTCAAAGGTCAGAACATAGGAGAGGGATCCATTCCATTTCCCTTATGCGTCTTAACTTACGTAAAATAGTTCTCTTTCGATGAAATTTTAGTATGTGGTTGAGGACCACCTGGGGACAAAACCTATTGAAAATGGGATCAAAGGCCGGGACATAGGAGCGGAATCCATTCCATTGCCCTTATGCGTCATAACTTGACTAAAAATGCTTCGATTGAGACAAAACTTTATCATGTTGTTCCGGTAGTATACTTAACCGGTTCTGTTGAATATCATCGAAATGGGATCGAAGGTCAAGACACAGGGGCGAGATTTATTCCACAGCCATTTTCTTGATAACTTGAGTAATAACTTGAGTGATGATCTCTGGTATGTTGGAAAGCGTATAATAATCAATGCATTGCATGATTTTACTAACTTGTTGGTGTAAATATGACAAGGACGGTAAGTCAGATAATATCCGAAATTTTTTAAATTTCGTGGTCCTGGAGCGGGAATTGAACCCGCGTCTCCCAGATTGCGCCCGGGTATGCTAACCATTACTTTTATTTTTATTAATATGGTTTTGTTCGTTTATTACTATTTTTATTTTAATCTTAAAATGACTGCATTTAAGGTACTAATGACGTATTCAATGTGGATTTTCCGTATCATCCTGAAGAGCATTGGTTATCTCAGGAAGAGGTGTTAGTAAAAACGTTACCTTTGTGAGAACTGATAGGTAAATTACATGAAAAACAGAATCAGTAATGTGAAATATTTAAAGAAGATTTCAATAGAAATATTGCATTCCTGCATGATATCGTGTCAAAGCGAAATGACTTGAATTCATTTGAGAGGTAAAACTAAGTCAATATATGATATGTGGCAAAACGTCCAAGCATTTCGAAAAAAAAGCTATCTTTTTTCAGAACTCTTTTTCTTCAAAAAGAAATTTCGGATAAACGTTTTCCCCTGTTTGCAAAGGTCATTGATGAGCAGAAGGATTCATACGAATCATATGAAGAATACGCAGCTGTTGTACTTATTAATTGGAGAATAAAATGAAAGGTTCACCGATTTCGAGAGTCATGATATCACACAGGGGTGATTGTGCGGTGATACAAGAAACCCTGAAACTCTCAGCTCATTACCATTATACATATAATGCATATTACGAATTTTATATACAGTATATTGCGCACATATAAACTAGCTACACAACAAATAGGCCCTAGTGCATGTGTAGTTAAACTTCGCATCTTTTCTTGTACCCAATTTTCTTTCGCTGTGCAAAATCCTTCATGCATTGCATCTTTGAAATCAAATTTCGCACTTTATATTATATGTTAATTGAGTTTTACTTGTAGCTTACAGTGGATTCCATTCAATATCTAAAAGTAGCTCATTGAATAAACCGAATCTAATATAAACAATCACTGATACGAACGATTACCGTCTTTGGCACGATTTAATGATAAAAGATGATAAATATATACAATTAAAACCATATGTACATGAGCACTTTCGAGGCAGCGG
Source organism: Macrothele yani (assembly GCA_039090855.1). NCBI lineage: Eukaryota > Metazoa > Arthropoda > Arachnida > Araneae > Macrothelidae > Macrothele > Macrothele yani. Next base: position 57,687,490 of record CM076994.1, on the reverse strand, counting down.
CTACCTCATCCTCAGATGTAGTGAACGAAAACACATTCAATCTATATATAGCATAGATTATGGCATTGTGGGAAGCAATGGGAGGCGTAAGAGGCAATAACATTTCGCATGTTATCCTGCACCACAGTCTGAACTTATACATGAACAAAACCAACTGGCTGAACTTAAGAACAATAAAGATTTATCTATCATTCTTGCAGATAAATCCCACCAAATTGTGCTGTTAAATAACAGTGACTATGTTCAAAAAATGTATGAAGTGATAGATACTATTCCACACAAAATAGTTCAAAATGATCCTAGTCAAGCAACTGTAGCTGCACTTAGCAGACTAAAAAGGCTTATTCTTTTCCTGAAGGGTTTTTACATGCTTTCACCCCTACCGCCGGATATCGTGTGCCTGATATGTTCGGACGGGTAAAATTGCATGAAGAGAATTCCCCACTTCGTCATCTGGTGTCTGGCTATGTTAGCCCCACCAGATCCTTGGAAAAATCCTTGGCCCAATATCTGGCCAAATACACTGTGGATTCGCTTTATTCTATTAAAAGCTCCACACAGGCTATCGGAGGACTGCGTTTGCTTCAGCCACAATCATTGCCCTTCATTTTGGCATCCCTTGACGTGGTCTCGTTGTACCCTTATGTACCGGTCGAAACCACGCATCAGATTATTGAGGCAAAACTTGCTGATTCCCATATTCAAATTTCTGAAAATGATGCAATTATGAACGCACTTCGACTTGTTAAGAAACATTCATATTTCAAATTTCAAGACAGCATTTATCAACAGTTGGAGTGAATCCGATCTTAACACAGGCTAAGATTGAAACGTATTGACAGAGTAGTATAGTTAGACTACTATTCATAACATTATCAGAAATATAGATCTACATAATAGTAGGTAGATTCTTTCTAGAACTTCAACGCCGAGAGAGATTTTCTTCGGAAGTGGTTATCCTAGCTTTCGTGTTTCACGCCTCTTGTCAGGTCTGATCCTTAGGGAAACCTGATGTTAGAGAAAGAGTAATCCTCCGCCGTCAGGAACCTAACTGATTATGTAATAAATGTTTGCGTGTTTTCAATAGTAACTCCTCTCGATATCATTATATTTTAGTGTGAGTATTATTCTGTCCGCTCAGCTGTTTCGATCCGCCTTCCCGAATCACAGATTTCATATTAAAGCGGGGAAGGCTTCGTTTGTTCGTTCGAATAGTGGTTGGGGAATGTTTCAGAGAAACACAAACACTTCCTTCTGTCTGTGAGGAGCCATATAGCGTGGACGCCTCAGATACCTAAGTAGGAGACGGAGCCACGACACGTGACCAGTGCTTTCGCTCTCGCAGCATTTTTAGAAAGGAAAATGTCTGAAGCATCTCAAATTCTTCTAAAACTTAAAAACCCGGATTTACGGGTTTGGAATGTGACAAAACCCTGGAATTCCGGGCAACACCTGGATTACAAACAGGTCTGATCACAATCAAATTAGCATTTCAACGTCACCTAGTTGATGTCGCCATGGCTCCTAAAGAACTACATACAGAACTGATTGAGCTCTCAGAAGATGACATTTTAAAGTCCTAATTTGAAGCTAAGAAAGATCCAATTGAAATATGGGAAAATGCAATAGAATATCCACGCTTTGGGGCAGCATGCACGAAAGGTGCTTTTTTTGCTTTTCAACCACTAATTGCTGCCAACCTACATTTTCCTACCTGACTCAAATCAAAACACCCTTGAGATCACAAATGACGGATACCCATAGAGGATCAGCTAAAACTGCGGACCTCCATGTTTCTATTCAAATGCTTTCCAACAAAAAGCAGTCACAACAGAGTCATTAAAAGGTTAGCTAACTTTAGAATTAACAATTTTGTTTTCATTTTTTGAAGTTAGTACATAATAGATAGATTTTTACAAAATAAAGAACATTTTGAAGTATATCTTAAAAACGTTTATTAAATGCGGCCTTATTAGACTACAGCTAACTTAATGCGGCCTCCTAACATGAAAAGGTTCCCTACCACTGGTTTAGGGCCATTGGTCCCAGGGCTGGGAAAGAGTCAGTGTCATAAGACAAAACAAGTTAGTAAAATCATGCATTGCATTGATCATGATACGCTTTCCAACATACCAGAAATCATTACTCAAGTTATGAGAAAAATGGCTGTAGAATAAATCTCATCATATGATCTGACCTTTGGCCCCATTTCGATGATATTCAACAGAACCGCTAAAGTATACTTCCGAAACATGATAAAGTTTTGTCTCAATCGAAACATTTTTACGTAAGTTATAACGCATAAGGGCGATGGAATGAATCCCGATCCTATGTCCTGACCTTTGACCCCATCTCGTCCATTTTCAATAGGAGTCGTCCCCACGTCGTCCCCTACCACATACTAAAATTTCGTCGAAATCGAACCATGTTCACGCAAGTTATGACGCATAAGGGCAATGTAATGGATTCCGCTCCTATGTCCTGACGTTTGACCCTATTTCGCCCATTTTCAATAGGGTTCGTCCCCAGGTGGTCCCCTACCACATACTAAAATTTCATCAAAATCGAACCATATTACGTGAGTTATCGTGCGGACAGACGGACAAAGCTGGAGCATATACGTTTTTTCAACCTACGGTTGGAAAGCGTAAAAAGAAAACAAAAAAACTCCATCCATGCCTTATCGGGGATTCGAATCCGGTCCCAACAAGGGTGAATAATTAGAGGCCAGAGTCTCGTGTCACTTAACCACCGGCTCAGTATCAGTGGGCCGCCCCGGTGGCGCAGTGGTCTAAGGCACTGGCCTCTGATCATTCGTCCGTAAGGGGTCCGGGTTCGAATCCCGGTGAGGCATGGATGTTGTGTTTGTCTTACGGCACTGGCTCTCTCCCTTCCCTGGAACCAGTGACCCTAAATTAGGGACGGGCGACTGCTTATAGCCCATTGAGTTGCTCACGGTGGTCGTTAAACCTCCAATCAAAAAAAAAAAAAAAAAAAAAAAAAAGTATCAGTGGCGCATCCACGGGGAAGGCCGATGGAGATCGTCTCCCCTTGGGCTGACAGAGCGGAGAATTATTACGTAGAAGTTTGAAACAAAAAAAAAATCCCGATACGCGATCTACATATATAGTTCTTAATCATGTACCGTATAATTATAACATACAATAATTATAGGGACGCGGTGTGTGTGTGTTTGTGCGGGGGGGGGGGGGTAGTTCTGTTAAATAAATTTAGAAAAATCTAACCAGAAAAAAAAATTATCTACTGCTTCTTCTAACCATTTAATTTTCTTGTACTGTGACATTACTAGTAACGGGACAACAATAAATGTACAAAAGACAACCTCCTTCTTAACTGTATTGGCGCCTGACGCCCCCCCCCCAATATTTGGGAAATTTCTGGGTGCGCTACTGCTCAGCATGCTTAAGATATTGGAACTACTTGTTGAGATTTTTTGTTGTAATTTTTCTGCTCGATTATATGATTTTATTCAGCACGATTAATCGCAATTAGGTTGTCTGCGTTGTTTAAATGCCAGTGCTTAAGTGTTGTTGAGCCAATTTACTTTTATTTTCATTGTTTTGCTTCTTACTGGTCAATTCACATATATATTTCTTCGGCTTTCCCGGTGAACAGACAAGAGAAGAGCTGACTCATAAAACTTCGCGATATGTGACAGCCGCTCTCACTCGTGCAAAAAAAAAAAAAAAAAAAAAAAAAGAGTAAAAACAGCGTTTAACATAAGCAGAGCTTTCCTAGGTGATTCGCCTCGCGAAGGTACAGGCTGAAAGCTTGCATGCCATGCCAACAAAGTAAGAAATTAATTGATCCTTCGGAGAAATCTTTCCCTCAGTAGGCGTGCGGCGGCTGTACGTACTACGTGGATAACCGCGGTAGTGTGGCGACGCGTGACGGCGATTGAGGCCGACGTACACGGGACGGGACGGGACGGCAACACGTCGTCGTCTCCTCTGAGTCACGTGACGCCGGCGACGATCCTCGAAGTTAGTTTCTCCAGACAGTGAATCACCTCCGATAGCAGTGAATCACGAAAAGCCTCCAAATACGAACGACAACGACGCAAGGGCAGATAGACGATCAACCGCAAACTCATTTTTCTTGAAATTTAGCGCTGCAGAGAAAGTAAAACACACTCACATTCCTCGCCCCTTGCGACCAGAAAACACTTTGCCTTTCATCCAAGGTGACTCACCGTTGCATCATTTAGGTTAAATCAATTCCACAGGGATGACGTCATTCAACCTCGTAGCTACCGGGTTCCGAAGATGTCTTTGAACAAAGAGAAACTGCGTGTAGCAAAAATCTGACGACTGTCTGCCGAAAACAAAACATTTTCCTCCAATATGACTTTGAAATGTTAAAGGTTGGGATAACTTCAGATATCATGCCTGGAATTAGAAGCCTGGAGTAAGGCGCTTCTTAAAAGACAGAAAACTTAAAACGCGTAGACTAAGTACTAAATTAAATTAAAAAAATATAATAATTTTATTTAAAAAAAAATATAATAATAACTATATACAACAGACTCTCGCTAATACGGCCATTCCTTGCACAGAGGGGTGCTGGATTACTGAGTGCATAAAAATTCAGTTTAATTCTTCTTTTATTTAATGTTACATTACAAGTTTACTATGTGTATACATGTGTATTTAAAAAAAAAGTAAATAAGAGACAAGCATATGATAATAGTAAAAGAACACGATCAGTACGTTCTATACCGTCTCATTTACAACAATGAATTGATCTTTTCATATTATCAGTACAGTACAGCACAATATTGTTATATTGAATTTTTTGAGGGTTATTAACAAAAGACTTTTTTATGCTAATATTGAAATTTATATGGAAGTTATAGAAAATTTAAATTTGGGAGATGGGTGGATGCATTTCGAAACAAAACTGAAATTTTGAATAAGGCCATGAAACAAAATAGAAAAATAAAATGCACCACTGAATTTGGCAACTCCCAAAAGTTACTATTGTATTGTTTGCGTTGTTTGCGTTTGCTGAGTAGGTACACCTTAAAGTGTAAAAAAAGTAACTATTGTTTGCATGTGTACCAAATTTGTAAACACTGAAATTTAATGGTATACAATGTACACGTGTAAATAACCTTTTGGAAGTGGCGATGATCAAATTAGATAGTTAGGACAAAACATTGATTTTTTTTTTAACCACAATAACCTAAGATTACTTTCCCACCTCAGTCATTGCTGAGGGGATGCAGTTGAACCATGTGATGAAAATTTAAACTGAAAATATCTAAAACTTCACTGCACTAAGGTTTAGGTTTTTGAAAGGCCACTTGGCCTATATTTATTGTAAAACTTAACCAAAAACAACAACGAACACAATAACAAAGTGTTTCAAGAAGTCGGATAATTACCCAGACAACCAAGTGTTTTTGTTTTCGAACGCAATCAGCTTTTAACATTTTTTTGTCAATTCCACTTTTGGCAACCAGGCCTTATAAAAGCAAACAAAATCAGAAGACACTCACTTGTTGTATTTATATCAACCATAAAAGGAAGAACACATATTTTTGCCAGAAAATCAAGATTTGCAAAAACACATAAATACTCTTGACTTAGGGAACATAACATAAACACTGTGGATGAGTTTGGACAGCTGATGTGCAATCTCTCACTCTGTTCATAAATTTATAGATTATTGTATACACAATACAGATTTCATTTCCTTTCGAACAACCTCTCAAACCAGTTTCTTTAACCAACATTAATTTTAAAATTGCAATAACTGAGTAAAAAAAATTATAAATAACCAAAAATTACTTCCGTAAACAATCCTACACTACCAGGAAAATTTGCATTAAAACTTAATATACTCAACATTCTAGCATTACTTGATACAAAATCACTCTACTAAACACACTGTACTAAATACCTTACTCAACTATCTCAAAAGCTATCATTACACCATAATGCTGACAAATATACTTAAAATTCACCCTATCATCTGGAAAAATTCAAAATACTTCACTATTCAAACTAGCTCTGAGTACACAATATCCCACTATGTAAACAAAAGGCAAACACTAACTCTCAACACTCCTGGACACAAACTCATACTTATCTGCACTCCCACTGTTCACAACAATTTAAAATTTACACCACTAATTCTCACCAGCAATTTATCAACGACTTAATCGAAAAAATTCAAACTAGTACCATATAAGCTTGTAGTAATTTTTACTAACTCATGTAGTAAGCCACTGAGGTAACGTGTAGGCAAAACATCTCAGTCAAATTACTAAATTTCACTTAAAAACAAAATTCTTACTGGGAGGAAGTATTATTGAGGCTGAAGGTGAGATTGGGTCGTGAATCCAATTCGACCTATGCACCGAAATGGTAAAATATGTATGACAATCACCCTGTATTGGTTCTTCACTCTGATTTTGGGACATCACTTTACTCTCTGATAGATATCACCTCCTATGAGCCAACGAGCTTACTCGGGCAGAAAACAAATCCCCCAATCTGTTTTCATGAACCCTTTCAGACCCGAGGCGTGTCCACACAGGGAAAAGCATCCCACCAGAGTTCTCTTGCCCCAAAAATATCTCATTCTCTATTTTCCAGAAAACTACATCAACATCCTCATCTCCAGAAAATTCAGTACATCACCTTTTGTTCCAGAAAATTACTTCTTATCCTATTTTTCCCAGGAACACACTTCATATCTTCATTTTCCCAGGAACACACTTCTTTCCCAGAAAATCACTTATCTTTATTTCCCAGGAACACACTGTATTCACTCATCTCACAGAAAATCACTATACCGCAGAACCACTTATTTCCAGAAAAATTCAACACCTATCCCAAATCTATCCATTTCCAGAAATCACCTCCTCCTGAAGAATTCCAATGTTATACAAGGGTAATGTACAGTACAACACTTTATTAACCTAGTCAGCGTGCATACCCTTTTTAATGTCTCCCCACTCATGAAAATTAATTTTCCAGATCCATCTGCTGATATGGTCCCTATCACACTAACTATTAAATGGTACAAACAATTTTACACCCCTTTCTTGCCAAACTAGAAAATCACCATAACCTGCCTTTAAGACAAAAAAAAAACTTACTATCAGACTCTTACTTTATACTTACTACTACCAAATACAATGTACACAATATTAAAATTTACCAAGCACACAGAGTTAAATTTCAATAATAATAATAACTGGTTTGAGGAGTTGCTTTTTCATGATAGATTATAACACAATTTGGATTTCAGATATTCCTTACACATGTAAAAACTTACACAGCATAACACTATCATAAAAAACCTGAATGGAGAAACATTTACATTTTTATTACTTTAGTTTTACCGACCCAAGCATGGGTTATAACTGAAACCTGAACATAGATTATAACTGAAACCACTGTCAAAAACTCACATGGTAAATATTTTAGAGCAACCCTAACATATCTCTTTCTTTGCAACATATTTTTTTCTCGACAGCCCCATTTTAAAACCCCACTCGTTACATAATTACAAAGCATAAATTAGCACATTACCTTTTCTGGCTGACTTCAAAGGAAGGGCACAACAAATAAAAAACAGAAAAAAGTCCACTTGTAACAGCGGCAGTCTGCTTTTCCCTTCCCTCTTTCTTTTTTTTTTTTTTTTCGCAAATCTCAGCGAAGTGATCAGGTTCCTCAAGATTTACGAACATGAAAATTCTCGACAGGACAATATGTATGTGTACGTACTATACACAGTAAAATAAACGTACAACCGCAATACAGCACAGATGAAATCTTGCATTTTCTACTCAGTGTAGTCACTTCGAAACATGTCACAGATTTTTGTCTGCTTTAATGACGATGCTTTTTGTAATATTCTTAATTATTTTCAGGATCCTTCCCACTTTTATTTTAAATTGAATTACATGAACGTCAGTGCCAATTCAAAACAAAACATAACGTTGAAATTGAAAACTTCACTCGTGTATGAAGTTATATTCATTCCGGTCTGATATTAACAGGATTTCTCCAACCAAAACCCACGCAAGTTGAAGGAGACCGGATCACCTAGGGCCGGATTAGCGAGAGTCTACTGTATTTATTTTAAAAACTACCTATAGTTTTTAAATTAATTCTCAGTATAACTACTGAGAATTAATATATTACGACCAGAAAACACTTTGCCAGGAAACACTTTACAGGTAAGTATTTGAACAAAATGCTTGCAATGCTTAAACGGCCATCCCAGTGCCGCAGTGACTTAAACGCTGGCTTCTGAACATTCTTCCAAGATGAGTCCAGGTTCGAACCTCGGTGAGGCATGGATGTTGTGTTTGTGGTACGTCACTGGCTCTCTCCCTTCAATGGAACCAATGACACTAAACAGAGCCGCTCTTACGGGCGTGCGACAGGTGCGGTCGCACAGGGCCCCGCGCTCACATCCTAAGAAGAAACAAGTTAGTAAAATCATGCAATACATTGATTATGATACGCTTTTCAACATACTAGAAATCATTACTCAAGTTATGAGGAAAATGGCTGTGGAATAAATCTCACTTCTGGGCGCTGACCTTTGATCCCATTTCGATGATATTCAACAGAACTGGTTCAGTATACCTCCGAAATAACATGATCAAGTTTTGTCGCAATCGAAGAAATTTTACGTAAGTTATGATGCATAAGGGCTATGGAATAGATCCCGCTTCTGTGTCCTAACCTTTGACCCCATTTCGCCCATTTTCAATAGGATTCGTCCCCAGGCAGGTCCCTACAACATACTAACATTTCATCCAAATCGAAATATTTTACGTAAGTTATGACGCATAATGGGGATGGAAGTGATTCCACTCCTATGTCCTGACCTTTGACCCCCATTTCGCCAATTTTCAATAGGGTTTGTCCCCAGGTGGTCCCCTACCACATACTAAAATTTAATCGAAATCGAACCTTTTTTACGATAGTTATGACGCATAAGAGTAGTGGAATGAATCCCGCTCCTATGTCCTGACCTTTGACCCCATTTCGTTCACTTTCAATAGGATACCTTCCCAGGTGTTCCCCTACCACATACTAAAATTTCATCGAAATCGAACGATTTTTACGCGAGTTATCGAGCGGACGAACATAAGCACACAACGCGTGACGTAATGAGGCAGATGGTGTGACCGCGTGCCAACATCTAATGGGACGACGCCATGACACTACACTAAAAACGCGGCAATTCGGGGTAGTTATTTAATCCACTAAACGAATTTTCCTAAATTCGAGATCAAGCTAAATCGATTTCTAGTACCAGAAAACGGTAGGTTAACGACTATCATCAAAATCCTTAGAGCCGTTTTCAAAATAAAATTTACATACATACAAGAATTGCTCCTTTAAGGTGAACGCCAAGTAATTTTGTTTCCTGTACTTCAAATGGAAAAATTTCTGTACACATTTTCTTCCCAATGAATGCGTTCCCAAGGATGAAAAATGTAACATGGATTAAATATCTTCATTTTATAACTTGGAATACTTAACATTTTCTAAAACATAACCATAATTATGCAATACAACATTTGTTTGTCTACTGACGTAATGAAAATACAGGTCGCGCCATCTTTTTTCAGGACAATTAATGCGTTCAGGAGGATGAAAATTTGAACATCGATTAAAATAGCTTCATTTTATAACTTGGAATACTTAATATTTCCTAAACCATAACCGTAATTATGCAATCCAAAATTGTTTGTCTGCTGACGTCATCAAAGTACAGGTCGCGCCATCCTTTTTCTGGTTTCAACACCACCAAAGGAAAAAGTTATTGATTTTTAATATAATTACGGTTATGTTTTAGAAAATATTAAGTATTCCAAGTTATAATATGAAGTTATTTTAATCGATGTTCTAATTTCCATCCTTGGGAACACATTAATTGTGAAGGAAATGTGTCCAAAAGTTTTTCCATTGGAAGTATAGGAAGCAAAATTACTTGACGTCCACCTTAATAATATGGGATAAGGGCGATGGAATGGATCGCAATCCTATGTCCTGACCTTTGACCCCATTTCGTCCATTTTCATTAGAGTTCGTCCCATGTGGTCTCCTACCACATACTGAAATTTCATCGAAATCGAACCATTTTTACGCACGTTATGACGCACGAGGGCAATGGAATGCATCGCGCTCTTATGTCCTGATTTTTAACTCCAATTGTCCCATTTTCAATAGGGCTTGTACCCAGGTGGTCCCCTACCACATACTAAAATTTCATCGAAATCGAACCATTTTTACGCCAGTTATCGGACGGACGGACAGACGGGCGGACGGAAAAAGGTGGAGCATATACGCTTCTTCAACCTACGGTTGGAAAGCGTAAAAAAGAGGAAAAGAAAGAAAATGAGAGAAGGAGAGAGAGCTAGGCAAAGAATTTCTTATTTTCAATTATTCTAATTTTATTTTTTAAACTCCGTCTCGGTTTCGTGGAGCTAAAAAGTTTGTTAATGAGAACGTTTCTCGGAAAATTTAAAATACCTATTTAAGTCGCTAAAGCCACAGAAGTTAAAACGGAATTTTAGTTCAGTATTTAAAGAAATAAACCGGCCCATTTTAGAGTCTCATGTTACAGCCCAGCTGGTCAATTTCATCTGTAGTTGACCACTGCGTCCGGTGGCGGATGTATTTCACAGAATTATCTTCGTCATTTGATTAATTAACGAGTAAGTCTCCTTTTTGTGATTCGAAAAGGGTTTCTGCGATCTAGGAGCAAAATTCTAAACCTACCAGTACAAGCACGGGCCGAAAGAGAATAAAGTTATAAGAAGTATGCGCACTGTACCAAGATGTTGAAGTTTTATCCTACCTAACTGATTTGGAATATATACGTCTACATACATCGTTATGTCTGTCAAAGAGTTGGCTATGCAATTGAGTTTTGAGTCGCTGGTTTTGTCCAATCATTTATTATTGATCGTTGTCTGATATCTGTTGTATTATTTTAATTTGTTGCTGTTTTGCTTATTTTTATTTTATTTATTTATTTAAGTGCTTAGGTTTTGGTGCTCCTTGCGTATATTTCTGGTGCTTGTTATTTTCTGCAGTTGGTAGATTGGTATTTCTTCTTTTTGAAGATGTTGGTTGGCCCTGAAAAGGACCCTTTTTAATATAGATAAAATAAAAATGTTACTCCTTATGCAAAGAAAAACAAAAACAAAGCATGTTAAACAGTATAAGCTTCTTATCCAAGTCTTGTCTTGGCTCTTTCTTTTGGTAGTGGACTATGGTTTGATGATCTAGGTCTCTTGCCTACTGAGTTCGCAAAAACACTGCGCCACTGGGGATGCCTACATATATTCCGCGACGGTCAGTGATGTCACTGGTACGTGCATGATCTCACCCAAGTATATGTATGTTCACACACACACACGCATGAACGCCGTCCCGGTGCCCAAGTAGTACTAAGCGCTGGTTTATAACTATTCTTTCGAGATGGGTGCAAGTTCGAATCCCGGTGAAGCAAGGATTGGTGTGCCTGTCTTACGGCTAAATTAGGAATGAAAGACTTCCTATAGACCACCGTGTTCCTCATGGTAGTTGTTAAAACCCAAAGCTTCCCTTGATGACTAGGCGCTGGCTTCTGATCATTCGTCTGAGATCGGTGCGGGTTCGAATCCCGTGAGGTATGGATGTTGTGTTTGTCTTATGGCTCTGGTTTTCTCCCTTACCTGGAACCAATGGCCCAAATTAGGAATGGGGGACTTTCTATAGCCCACTGTGTTGCTTACGGTGGTCGTTAAAACCCAAATCCATCCTAGTGGCACAGTGCACTAGACGTTGGTTTCTGACCATTCGTCCGAGTTCGAATCCCGGTGAGGCATGGATGTTGTGCTTGTCTTACACGGCTCTGGCTCTCTCCCTTCCCTGGAACTAATGGCCCAAATTAGAGATAGGAACTTCATATAGCCCACCGTGTTGCTTACGGTGGCCGTTAAAATCCAAAGCCACCCCCTGGTGGCACAGTGGACTAAACGCTGGCTTCTGGCATTCGTCTAAGATGTGTCCGAGTTCGAATCCCGTTGAGGTATGGATGTTGTGTTTGTCTTACGGCTATGGCTCTCTCACTTCCCTGGAACTAGTAGGCCAAATTAAGGATGGGGACTTCCTATAGGCCATTGTGCTACTTACGGTGGTTGTTAAAACCCAAAGCCACCCTGGTGGCACAGTGGACTAAACGTAGGCTTCTGACCGTTCGTCTGAGATGGGTCCGGGTTCGAATTCCGGCGATTCTTGTATGTTATGTTTGTCTTACGGCTGTGTGTCTTAACCTTTTCTGGAACCAGTGGCCCTAAATCAGGGACGGGTGACTGCTTATAGCTCATTCAATTGCTCACGGTGGTAAGCTCCAAAAAAATGTGCTTGTGCATTTGCATATATACAAATTCATTCAAATATGTTCTTTTAAGCTTACAAATGTCCCACCTGTTTTATTAGAAATTATTCAAGTATTTTTGTGTGATTATAAAGTACGAGAATGCATATGGATATGTACAAATAGATGGGTACATATACTACGTATAGTCGTATACCCTCGCAGACACAAACGTATGTAATCAATTCTTTTGAGGTGACAGCTGTTACAAGAATTTTATTTGAAATGAAGTTACGCATGAGGAATATATGTGTAAGAAATCCGTTCCTCTCAGTCTAAAACTACCGGAGCGATTTTGTTATAAATTATCCCAATATTATTGATACACACATAGCCATTCACACGCAAGGTAACAGCTATGAACACAGATGTAGTACAGGCATTGTAGAACGGCTGCAATGCCTTTATTAATGATATCTGTTATGTTACCATTCCTAGATGTTATGTTGCATAAAAATCAGAATGGCCGAGTTGACACGGCGGTTTACTACAAACCAATAACAGTTCCCAACTTTATCGCACCTAAATCTGTATCTCCAAATTCATATAAAATGGCAACAATTAGAACATATTTTGAAAGAGCTTTCAACGTCTGTTCCAGCATAGAAACAAGGAACAAAGAGATATCAGATATCATTAATAAAGACATTGCAGTTGGTTTCCCCGAACATAATCTAAGAAAAGTCCTACAAAAAGTGCAGTCAAGGTATCGTACAACCCCCAAGGCGAAAGGAGATAATTCACGTTACGCCGGATCTATGCCGTATATCCCAAAATTCTTTTACTCATTCAAAAGTCTAGTGAGACGCCATGACCTTCACATCGGCATCAGATCCCCGAACAGCATACACAGAGCAGTGGCAAACACGTGCAGAAACCCAGACAGGAAATCAGAAGCAGGAGTGTACATGATACCTCTGATGTACCAGAACAGTTCGTCGAAAGTTTACATCGGAATGACGAAAAGGTCGATTGCTGTAAGGTCTAAGGAGCACATGAGAGACATCAGATTGGGAAAGACCTTAACAGCCTTGTCTAAAGAAGTAGCACAGAATAACGCAGTCCCGTTATGGGATAAAGTAAAGGTAATTGCGCCGTATACTGGCTACAAAGGTACACTGATCAGAGAGAGTATTGAAATCTCCACACATCCCTACGCATGCAACGATACCCAATCTGTTGATATTCCGTCCGCGTGGAGGAACATGCTGAGATGATTCTCCGCATGAAAGAAACCCGTGTATCACCTCGTGGCTCGAGCATCAAATTTTCAAAATACGACGTTCCTGACCACCAGTGTTTCGAAATCTTTTGATTATACTCGCCAGACTTATTAGTAACGTCTGCAACCCTTGAGAAAGCCTCCCGGTTGAAGAGCGAAAGCCCGGGAGATACAATTTTCCCTTGTATTCCTTCTTTAATTATACTTTCACACCAATAAACGTAGTTTGTATAGATTTGTTTACTGTATTATTTATATGTGAATTCCCGTTCAACAAGTACAGACGTAGTAGTTGGAAATGATAGCAAGGTAATAGCTATGAATACAGACGTAGTAGTTGGAAATGATAGCAAGGTAATAGCTATGAACACAGACGTAGTAGTTGGAAATGATAGCAAGGTAATAGCTATGAACACAGACGTAGCAGTTGGAAATGATAGATCCTCGTATTTACTAGAGTGGAATATTTTCTCATTCGTGTTGCGACTTCCATTGTTTGTGAGGAAGAAAATAGAAAGAAAGAACGGAACGAAATGACGTCTTTATCAACTGTCATGACTACATTTTTACATCCATTTGAACTTCAAGCGCTTGGAAATAACGTTACATTTTGTTTTGTTTTCTTTTATTTTATTTTCTCCTCTTCATGCTTTTATTAATTTAAAGTAAAAAACCCTCACCGGACGTTTCCTCGTTCTTTTATGGCGAATTATACCATTTTTTTGTTATTACCTGTTGTAGACGTCAAACCTCAGCATTCAACCAAATAAAAAGAGGATTATTATACTTTCATTAACTATACCGAATCATTCAATTACTTGAGAATCATTGCACGCTATTGCAGTTACTATTTTCCAGACAGCAGGAGGATAACGTGCTTCAATGGTTATCAACACCAATTACTACTCCCTGTACGCAGTCTGCTTTCAAAATCACTCTAAGTATTTTCGCGTGTCACTGTGTATGGATGTTAGTCTGTTGCAAACCTGATGCGCAAAGCAACTGCAATTTTAAGACACTGTGGCGGCGTCTCTCAATGAGGGGAACATGAATTTTTGGAGAAGGATATTGATGTGTCTGGTTGCTAATCTAGCAGTAGGTCACCTTCTTCCATCATGGCTCATTTCTCCCCCTCCCCTGAAATCTCCGGACCCCCGCCCCCTTGCGCTGCTCTTGTCTGTAATGCGTTAACGCATAATTCAACAACATTAGAGGGAAAAGAAAAGAAAAAAAGATTAACGATCGAAGTTCTACAGGAACGATTTGCAACCAGGCTTTCATCAATGCTTTTTTTAAGAGCTTTTTCAACATTAACTTTACTGAGAAATATCACAAAAGTGAACAATAAGGTAATTAAACACCACATTTCCGTATCATTAGCTAATTGAAATGAACTTTTTCTGATGGGTAAGCCCGGAGATAATAAACGACAAGGCGATACTTTAAAACACAATAAAATGGAGTACTTCATCTTACAACCCAAACATGAGGAAAGCAAAAGAAGTATTTTATTTTATTTTGTTTTATAGAGGAACGAAACTAAAAAGCAGAAGTGCCTTTAGTTCATATCAACGTGATTAGTTTTTCCAAAAGTTGACGGCAGTCAGGCAGGGCCCTACTTAGGTCAGTCGAGGCTATGGGCACATCTTATGTCTGGGGCCCTCAATTAAAATTTTCTGTCAAACAGTTGAACAGAATGCTTACTGGTAAATATTTTTTCGCAAGCAGTTTTTCTAGAAGTAAAAACATTAAAACATATCCCACATGCTAGTCAATATTATAAATGTGGAAAGAGAGAAGATCTTTGTTTGATGTTCCTGGTCCACGTTAAATGTCTGTATTAATTATAGCCAATGTGGCTTGTACTAGACAAGCATTCACACCTCTTGTACTTCCCCACACCCCTAGAGCTTACAGCTGTAACATTAATCACTCTGGAATTATTTTTTTGTTTTGTAGTATCATTTACGGAAACAAATAACTATCCTTCCAGAGATATAATTTAAAACGCCTAGTTTACCATAAATTTAATGGAAACGATGAACCAATGGTAGTTTGAGCTGTAAGAAGTAATCCCTCCCAGAGTCTTACAGCTGACCACACGCATTGTGGGCCAAATTATTCCAACACTCTATGTAAATTACTACAACAGACTTTAAATAAAGTATTGTCAATTGGACTTTTTTTGTATTTTTATTTATGTAAAAATAAACCCTACATAATTATGAATATTGATTCACAATTTTTGTTCTTACAAGACAAATATTAATAATATATTTTAGTAAATTCTACAGGTTTGATGAAATGCTTATAACGAAGTAAATTTCTCCGTCATTTTTGGTCTACGCCGGGATTCGAACCCGAGGCCGCTTATTCCGTAACAAGTCGCTCTACCAACTGAGCTACGCAGACATTTTATTCTGATTCCTATCTGCCTTTATGTCGTGTGCGTCCCTCTGGCAGGTACGTCACATCTCCTGGTACGTTACATCATCTCCCCCTTATTTATTTATTTTATTTTTTTTCGAAGTGCTGCTCTTATTTTTCCTATCTCGCGGTGTGGAAATAACATCACACCATTGCGAGATTGTGAACGGTCGGGTCATCCGGATAGTTCGGGCGCCATTATAACGAAGTGAATTTCTCCGTCATTTTTATCCGCGCCAGGATTCGAACTCGGGTCCACTCATTCCGGAATAAGTTGCTCTACCAATTGAGCTACGCGGACATTTTATTCTGATTCCTATCTGCCTTTATGTCGTGTGCGTCCCTCTGGCAGGTACGTCACATCTCCTGGTACGTTACATGCTTTTCATGTATAATATACCGTATTGCTCCGAATATAGGCTGTTTCCATCACATTTTGATTGTTACAAATAAGGGTGTGATTAAGATGTTACACTGGCAGATCACAGCTCAGCTCAGCGTAACGCAATGCTTGAGCTTTATTATGCGAAATAAAAATAATTTGGTTTCCAAAATCTCATCCTAAAATTTGAAACCGAACCGTATAATAATTTCGTGCTATAACGGGAAATATATTTTAGTTCTGAAAATTTATATTATTACTAAGGTTGTTTGGAGGCCCCTCCGGATTCTGAGGCCCTGTCTGTGCACGTACAGAAATCAGGCCCTGCAGTTAGGTAGGTTGCGGGAACTCTACTACTGTGTCGGATCTTGTATTTCTCCCTTTGCTATTTTTACCGTTCTCTGGTATAGAAGGCGTTACATTACGAATGGACGACTTCGTATATACACGACAAAGAAAGCCTTTCAACTGTCACCCTCCAAAATTGAAGAAACGTGGACAGGGGATAGTGCTAAGAGCGAAACCCAATAGGTGTATTTCCGTTTTGGCCCAAATGAACTGACAAAGGTGAACGAGTGGTCTGAAAATGGCTTTAGAGCACAAGTGGGAAAAATCATCTAACATGTGTTGTGGTGCTTGATATGTAACCCCAAATATCAGCTATGTCCCCATGATTCAAAATAAGCTCATGTCATATAAAAAGCAACAAAAACCTTTATTAAAGGTGTAAATGAACATTTGTGGCATTGAACACATGACCGAAACAAAGTAATTTGGAACAATGAGAACAACGCAAGATCCCAAAGTTATCACAGTACTGAAAATTGTCATTGATATCTGAAAAACAAATACATGAAGCGTCATCACTTTCACAGTATCCAATTTTTATCCACGGATATAACAATATGTTACCGAATTTCTATGACTGCAATTGATTGTTCATTGATACTTTCGATGATTTTCTCCACTTGTGCTCTAAGGCCATTTTCAGACCACTCGTTCACCTTTGTCAGTTCATTTGGGCCAAAACGGAAATACACCCATTGGTTTTTGCCCTCCTGGCCAAGTTTCTTCAATTTTGGAGAGTGACAGTTGAAAGGCTTCCCTTGTGAGTAGCCAAATTACTATAA
This sequence comes from Macrothele yani, assembly GCA_039090855.1. Lineage (NCBI taxonomy): Eukaryota > Metazoa > Arthropoda > Arachnida > Araneae > Macrothelidae > Macrothele > Macrothele yani. Next base: position 57,669,906 of record CM076994.1, on the reverse strand, counting down.
CCACCTGGTTAGTACGTTGTTTGGTCACCTTTTGCTCTTAGTATTGGTTGAATTCGTCTTGGTATGAACTCTATTAAATGCCGGTAAGGGACTTAGGGTATGTTAGCCCAAATGCGATGAATTGCACCCTCCAGCTCTTGAAGTTTTGATGGCAGCTGATCCAGCTGCCTGGTGCCCCTTCCGACTCACCCCACTAATGCTCCATTGGATTGACATCTGGTGATTGAGGAAGCCAATGTCTCCGCGATGCTCCTCAAACCATTCGCGTACAATATGAACTCTACGATATGTAGCATTGTCCTACTGGAAGTATCCATCTCCATTGAGATAAACCATCAACACAAATGGGTGGACTTGGTCGGCAACGATATTTAAATACCTTTGGGTTGTCAGACGTTGCTCCACACGAATCAAAGGGCCCAAACACTCCGACGAAAACATGCCCCAGACCATAACGTTGCCTCCGCCATCTTGAAGAGTAATGACGGTGCAAGATGGGTCCATGTTTTCGTGCTATTGCCTCCATATCCTCACCCTTCCATCTGCATGGTGTTGTTGAAAACGTGATTCGTCTGACCGCATTACGCTTTTCCACCCATTTACTGCCGAATTCATGTGTTCCTCAGTGAACTGGAGGCGTTTCTTCTGGTTCGCTGCGGATAGCAATGGCATATGGACAGGCCTCTGCTTCTGTAACCGTACGATGAAATGTGCGGTGAGCTGTACGTTGAGAGATCGGACTTTGTCCCTGATTCAGATTATCTGTAATATGACGAAGTGTTGCCCGTCTGTTGTACTGAACAAGTCTGCCTAATCTCCGCTCAGCTCGAGCATCCAGTCGTTGACCACCACACGCCTTGTGCTCAGACCCCGTTTAATGATTGGCGGTCCATTCTCTATAAACTTTAACAACTCCTGCTCAGGAACGTTTCAAAAGTGCAGACTTTTTCTAACGATTGCACCAATACTTCGAGCACCCAAGATCACTCCACTTCCAAAGTCCACCAGATGGCGTCTTTTACCCATTATTTCTTGCGCAATGCATTTCATTAGTCTCCGTATGCCTTCAGCATTCCCTTTTTATACCTATTCAGCCATCTTGCGTCAGCAGCAGCTGAGGAATAGCCCTTCGCATAAAATGGTCTGGTGGTCATAATAATTTGGCCGCTCAGTATATATAGTCTAAGAAAGCCCACGGATGTCAGTGATGGACCATTCGTTAATGATTCGTACACAACGAATGACTGTTTAGCGTGAATGGTTTGCTCTCACCGCTGGGAATGATCATTCAATCCGCCATTACTGCGACACACACTAAGTCACGGCACGTTCAACTTTCCTTCGAAAGATTCGTTCACAACGAATGGCTCCTCACCGTGAATAATGAATGAATGCCTTCCAGAGGAGCACTCCCACACCCCTATACCGATCTCTTTCGGTAATGTTAGGCGGTCGATAATGTGTTCCCACCTATCACCAGATCCGCTGACGTCCAGAATCGCTCGTGGTACTGAAACGACTCTCATCCGTGAAGAGCACCGCACCCCATTGCTCTATGGTCCAATCCCTGGGGTCCTTACACCATTTTAATCGATGTCTCCGATGGGTAAGCTTTAATGGTCGTCGGGAAAATAGTCCACTTTTATGTAGATGTCTGGCAACGGTGAACCGCGATACGGCGTGTCTTGTGGTCAACCGCTGTTGCTTCGCGATATTTCCCGCTGCCTGGCGTCGATCATGTTTGGCCTGTATATAGGACCATATATCGGTCATCCCTTGCTGTTGTTTTCCGTCTTGACCACCACCAACCTTTTTAACAGCTGTTCCTGTCGTTTGGAAGGTCTTCCACGCCCGTGAGACAATGCTATGGGTCACACCGCACTCGTCGGCGACCCTCGTTACGGTTCGCCCCTCCTCCAGCTTTCCGATTGTTCGACCGCGTGTAAAGTCATCTAAATGTCTCCGCGTGGACATTTTCTCATCTGCGACACACTAACAAACCACTCGAACCTCTTTACAACGCCGCACACTTTCGCTTTCCGTTTCCTGCCTAGCTGCGAGATGCTCCTTATATCCATTTCAGCGCTATCATGTGACCTGCGACATCACATTTCGGAAATTTGCATACGCATCGTTTTTCTACTGATCCGCTTGCGTTATGCAAATAGCCTGAAGCTTGTGTGTTTCCCTGTGTGGTTATAATATGCGGCACTAGTGTCCGTCCTTAAGTTTTGCACGCCAGTGTATTTACTGTTCCTGGTAATATTTACCTTCCTTTCGAACAGCATTGCAATCTGACACGTCCTTCTGGGTGCAACTATTTTCTTGACGATGAGTGTATATACGGTAATTAGCACTTTTCTATTGCCTTGCATTTATAGACATTACTTTCTTTCGAACTCATTAGCTTAACAGATTATCCTTTATATTCGAGCGCCACTGTAGATGCCACGACTTTTCAGTTTTCTGGAGGATAGCTAAATGAGAAACAGTAAAATGTACACTGCATTTATACGCTGAGTGGCCACTTTATTATGACCACCTGACAGTTTTAAGCAAGTGAGCTATGGCTGCACGCTGTTGCCGCCAGAGAGCGAGGCTAGTATAAAAAGAGAAAGCTTAGTGCTTGTGACAGTAGTAGAAGTGTTTTTTGAGTGACGAGATGGGTAAAAAATGCGATTTGGCGGACTTTTAACGTGATATGATTGTAGGAGCTCGGAACCATGGAGCGATTATCACCGAAACCGCAGCATTCGTGAAATGTTCCAGAGCAGCTGTTGTTAAAGTGTTTAAAGACTGGACTGTCAGCCAAAAAACTGGGTCTCTACGTGCAACGTGTGGTCGTCATCGACTAGTAACTGCTCGGGCGGAACGGAGAGTGTCCAGACTGGCAACAGACAGCAGAAGGGCAAGAGTGCAGCAAATTACAGACCATCTTAATCAAGGATCCCCTCAAATGATCTCTGCACGCACTGTTCGCCGTACACTGCATCGGATGGGATGTGGCAGCCGAAGGCCTGTTCGAACACCTTTGCTGTCTGCAGTTAACAAGAGAAAATGTCTCCAGTTCGTACAGGAGCACAAGGATTGGACAGTAGATAATTGGAAACAAATTATGAGGTCAGATGAATCACGTTTTCAGTTGCATCATACCGACGGCCGCGTGAGAATTTGGCGGAAACAACACGAAAGCATAAACCCCAAATGCATTGCTACATCCCTTCAAACTTCTGGAGGCAACGTTATGGTTTGGGGAATGTTTTCCTGGCATGCTTTGGGCCTTTTAATTCGTGTTGATCAATGTCTAACTGGCACATAATATCTAAACATCGTTGCGGACCAAGTGCATCCTGTCATGTGGATGGTTTATTCCAATGGCGACGGCTACTTTCAACAAGGTCCTGCCATAGTGCTCGTATTGTACAGGATTGGTTTCAGGAACATGCCGGTGAGTTTACTTTGCTTAGGTGGCCCCCACAATCTCCAGATCTCAACCCCATTGAGAATTTGTGGGATGAAGTTGAACGAGCCATCAGACAGCTGGATCCACAACCCTGCAATCTCACACTCCTGGAAGGTGCTACTCATCAAACATGGTCTCAGATTCCACAAACCACCTATTAACATCTCGTGGAGTCCATGCAACAAAGAATCGACGCAGTATTAAAGGCAAAAAGGTGGCCCAACGAAGTACTGAGGGGGTGATCATAATAAAGTGGCCACTCAGTGTATAATACAAATGAGAAATTATATATACAATACAAATTAAATACAAATGAGAAATTTGGACCAAAACTACCTTTTCAACTTAATGATTAATAAGTGCAATCCATAATCAGTATATCACAATAATCTCCTTACCGTTAATATAATTTTTTCTGGGGTCAATGCGACGTCTGTTGCTGCTGCGTCGCGATAATCATCGCGAGCCCTTGTTTCAGCGTCGTTTCCGCAAAGCGCAGGGCAGCATTAATGTCCGTTATGTTCCTGTACTTTGTTTTGATTGCTGAAACGGCTGAAAAGGTTTTCTCGCAATAAATACGTGGTTGAAGTAATCAATAATTTTGGAGCTTTATTGCTGATACTTAGATATTCTTTCTCCATAATACCCTAAAATTGAGTCAAAGATTTGGATCTGAATATCCATTTGGATCTGAATATCGATACCAGACTGGCATCAGAAGGAAGTTTAACAAAGCTTCCTTTTTCCTAATGAGCAGGAGTTCAGATCTTCTGTGAAGAGATTAGCGATCCAAGTTTCCTTTAATCTTCCACGACAGGTATTCAAAAAAAATTTAGATCTGGATTTTCTCTTAACTCCATTTCGATTCAAAAGAAAGATAAATAAATTCACTCGTTTCTCGAAGACCGGCGGTTGAGAAACACTGGTCTAGATCACGTGGTTGCGCACACAGCCACGTATTTTGAATGTACACTGTGTAAGTGACATTTATGTAAATCTGCATGAAAATAACTAATTCAGTGGCCGGTGTGCAAACATCAGTTTTATTTTCTGCAAGTCAATCTTTAGACTTCCTTTTTTTTTTCGGTTGGGAGTTTAATTAGCGAGCAGATCAGAACAGATCAGATCATATGTAGAGGATTTTAGGAAGGGAGTGTCTGACACCAGGTCTTAAACAACCCTTAGAAATACGAAGCTAGGAGATTTGGGCTAGACTGCCCGATAGGAAAGTGACATGGAAGCGAGGTAGAAAGGGGGAGGAAGACGCCCTTATTTATTACCGGGGGCCCAGTACCCGGGGCCAGACGGCTTAAGGTGCCCATCCGACGCACGGCGGACATTTAGTGGTTGGAGCGTTCGTACCTGCTGGGATCGAGCCAGAGGTCTTCTCCGTGGCAGTCACGAACGTTGACCACTAGGCTACCCGCGGCCCCTAATTAACGACCACCGGTGACTCGATGGGCTATATACGTATATCCCTAATTAAGGGCCACTGGTTCCAGGGAAGGGAGAGAGCCAGTGCCGTAAGATAAATACAACATCCATACCTCACCGGCAGGGACGGCGCAACCGGGTGGGTTGGGATGGGCGCAAGTGCACCCAAAATTTTGGAGAGCCTTCCCCCCCCGCCCCCGAATTTTTCAGATAAATGAAGCAAATGTAGTACACTTTAGTATCGGAGCTGCATGTTCTTCTGTGGTAATGGGAGAAGGGTTGCATTATGCAATTATGTTCCTCCAACCACGATCAATGACTCAGACGGGAAACCTTACATGCATGTTGGGCTACCCCTTTGACACACAGATGTCGAAGACGGGCCCCGGAAGTTCAAAGAACATCGTCAATCCGATGCCGCGGCTCATGCCACTGGGTTGAAAAGTTGAATAAGCATCACTCTGCCAATCCCATCACCGCCCTGGCGCCCTCGCTGTCTATGACAAGTAGTGGGCGCGTTATCACGATCGTCGTAAACAGCAGGCAATGATCGGCGTCAGTCACCACCAGACAGTGAGCGAAATTTCTCTTGGTTTGTTAGTGGTCACACTCGTTTTCTTTCTCGTTCTGGTGGAAAATCTAAATTTTCCTGCTTGATTAATTTTTTTGCACGTGATACATGAAAGTGAGGTATTTCTTCCCAAACCAAAGTTTGAAATAACATGTCCGCAAAAAAAAAATCAATCCATGATTTTTACGAACAAGTGTTAATCAGAAGAAGAAAAGCAAATTATGCGATAGTGCCTACAAAGCGGATAATGATTATCAAACGGCTTCAACTTCATCAACAGCGTGTAGTGAATCATTAGGAATCAACGAGGATTCTTTAAGTGCTTGTAGTGATTCAATGGAAAATCTTTATGAACGCAATGCTTGTGAAAATAAAACACTGGAAGGACCACATGATCGTAAGACAAAAAATGTTGAACTCGGAGAGCTTGATATAGGAACTTCACTTTCGGATCAACCCAGACAGCCTATATTAAAACAGTTCCCCAAAAAATACGGTAAAGAACAAAGAAGCTTTCAAACATATTAGTATAACATGTTTCCATGGCTTGCATGTAGTATAAAGAGAGATTCCGCTTTTTGCTTTCCGTGTAGAATGTTTTCATCGGACGACGAAAAACATGAGGTCACCTTCGCTCAGCGAGATTACAACAACTGAAAAAAAAAACACTTGAAAAGGATTCGGGATTTAAAAAACACCAAAACAGCTTGACCCACAAAACTTACTTGGTACCGTGTACCTCATATAAGAAAATGAAATCAAGAAGGGCACATTGATCAGTTGGCACACTTCAAAGTGCTGCATGTGCAGCGGAAGTCAAGGAAAAGCTTTATTTAGGGCAAGCGACGGCGGTTTTTAAAGATTCTTGACTTTAATAATATATACACTGAGTGCCCACTTTATTATGACCACCGCCTCAGTACTTCGTTGGGCCACCTTTTGCCTTTAATACTGCGTCGATTCTTCGTGGCATGGACTCAACGAGATGTTGATAGGTGGTTTGTGGAATCTGAGACCATGCTTGATGAATAGCACTTTCCAGGAGTGTGAGATTGCAGGGTTGTGGATCCAGCTGTCTGATGGCTCGTTCAACTTCATTCCACAAATTCTCAATGGGGTTCAGATCTGGAGATTGTGGGGGCCACCTAAGCAAAGTAAACTCACCGGCATGTTCCTGAAACCAATCCTGCACAATGCGAGCACTATGGCAGGACGCATTATCTTGTTGAGAGTAGCCATCGCAATTGGGATAAACCATCCACATGACAGGATGCACTTGGTCCGCAACGATGTTTAGATATGATGTGCCAGTCAGACGTTGATCAACGCGAATTAAAGGGCCCAAAGCATGCCAGGAAAACACTCCCCAAACCATAACGTTGCCTCTACCAGCTTGAAGGGCTGTAGCAATGCATTTGGGGTCCATGCTTTCGTGCTGTTTCCGCCAAATTCTCACTCGGCCATCGGCATGGTGCAACTGAAAACGTGATTCATCGGACCACATAATTTGTTTCTAATTATAGACTGTCTAATCCTTGTGCTCGTGTGCGAACTAGAAACGTTTTCTCTTGTTAACTGCAGACAGCAAAGGTGTTCGAACAGGCCTTCGGCTGCCACATCCCATCTGATGCAGTGTACGGCGAACAGTGCGTGCAGAGATCATTTGAGGGGATCCTTGATTAAGATGGTCTGTAATTTGCTGCACTGCTGCCCTTCTGTTGTCTGTTACCAGTCTGGGCACTCTCCGTTCTGCCCGAGCAGTCACTAGTCGATGACGACCACAAGTTGCACGTAGAGACCCAGTTTTTCGGCTGACAGTCCAGTCTTTAAACACTTTAACAACAACTGCTCTGGAACATTTCACGAATGCGGCGGTTTAGGTGATACTCGCTCCATGGCTCCGAGCTCCTACAATCATCTCACGTTAAAAGTCCGTCAAATCGCATTTTTTACCCATTTCGTCACCCAAAAATCACTTCTACTACTGTCACAAGCACTAAGCTTTCCCTTTTTATACTAGCCTTGCCCTCTGGCGGCAACAGCGTGCAGCCATAGCTCATTTGCTTAAAACTGCCAGGTGGTCATATTAAAGTGGCCACTAAGTGTATATATATTTATATAGGAAGCATAATTTGCCCCCCACCTCCGATTTTGGAGCGCCCACCCTAGAGCCCCCCGTTGAAAACTTTCTGGCGCCGTCCCTGCTCACCGGACCCTAAATTAGGGACGGACGACTGTTTATAGCCCATTGAGTTGCTCACAGTGGTCGTTAAGCCTCCAATAAATAAATAAATAATAAAAAAACTCACCGGCATTCGAACCCAGACCCATCTCATTCGAATGGTCAGAAGCTCTTAAACCACTGTGCCATCGGGACCTCTCAGACTTCTTTACTCTTGTCAGCAGGTTACTGGAACATTTTCTGCATATAGATTATGAGATAAATTATTTGGCATGTAGTGTTTGTCAGTATTAAGTCGTTATTTGGCAACACGAAACAACGTGATAGTTACCGGATGAGATTTACTGGCGTTCTGAAAATAAGTGTTACGTGAATAAGTAATTGTGAAAAAAAGAAAGTCCATTAAAGCAGTAAGACTCAGCTTCGATATAGGCCAAAACATTTTTCAATCACTGACTGCTCGTGTCTGATAGTGGGCATCAGACATCAGCAAGCAAAAATAGAACCACACCTGACTCATAGAGAAAGCTGATGTACAGACTGCATTTAAATTATCTTGGCGATCAAACTTTCATCGCAAATCTGGAGCTGTTTTGTGAAGATAAAAGAAAATATGAAGGCGTCTGTTTGCTTATTCGTTCTTTTAGAACCACTAAATTTTGCCCCCACTCTCCCCTCTTTGCATAATTTCAATCTCATTAAGAGGCTAAACAAAACAAGGCGATTCCCTTTCAGTGAGTGTTTCATTGGAAGTAATCGTTTCACAAATGACAGCTAATGATACCCCTTTGCTGCCGCGGCATCAACTTCCTGCCATTTCGAGTTACCTGCCTTTTGTGTCGTTTCGCACGGAAAAAGAAAACGAGAAAAAGGGATAAAAATCTTTAAAAATGCATGAGCATGATAATATCCGTTGGATATCGCTGGTTGCACTTCGTGAGATGGCGACCGCATTTCCGTTTCCGGTTTTGTGGTCAGTAAATTGGATATCTCTCCCTGCGCGTTTGTTCCCCTCGAAGACTTAATTTTCTATACGGCGAAGATGAATGACATAAGACCTACTTGCACTCTTCCAAACAAAAATAAAAAAGGAAGAGAAAAGCATTAATCAAAATACTTTATTGCGTCTGTGAGACGACGGTTGACTAAAAGTGGAATTAACGTATTGTTCTCACATCGTGGTTCTGGCAGGCATCACACATCTCACAGCTGAGACAAGTAGTGTAACCGATTCGATAAACTATCCGGAAGGATTCTCAATAGAAACGTTTTCAGGTCTTCAAACGACAAAAGTGGCTGCTGAATTGGCACAGAAATAAATACACTGATGTGTTTCTTGATTTTCCAGGACACGGAGGGAAAGGTACAGTCATGTTCATAAGAAACATAACACCAGAAAGGAGTCGAGCTACGACTTTGATTTTTTCAGAATAGGTTCATTAGGCAATACAGAGCAAATTATTAGCATCTCGGTGTCATACATACCAGGTATGTTGATGTAGCTCATAATCGGTGTGGCCACCTCTGGCTTTTATCACCTGCTGTCAGTGGCGGCATGTGGTTGAAAAAGTAGGTGAAGAGCTACAAGAGCAATATGAAAAGATATCTACTGTCTTCAGAAAATCACTATATGAGGACTGACCTATTTTTTGTATATTAGATCAATTCTTTTTTCTTTTAAAGCTGAAAATTTCTCGATTATGTTGTCATAGAATGGTTGTTTCTTCGTGAGAATCAATAAAATATCTTTCTGAATAGAAATATTTGCCAAAGAAGCAAGTCTGTCTTGAGAAATAGTGTTTCTTCAGTAAGTTTGTATTCTTTTAAGGCAAGAAAAACTTTTTTCCACTGACACACTTGTAGATGGAATGGTTAAAATGAGGGCAACCAATTTATAAGCTTCTGTTAAAATGTTTTTATCTTCATGAAGCACTCGAAGAAGTTCTTGAGTCGATATATTCCTTAATGTTTCGTTGGCATACACAAGACTCAGTTCATTTTTAAGGCGCAGGAGTTTAGTAAATATTTTTCCGTAAAAATGTTGTAGATTTTCAAAAGCGTGAGAGGGAAAGCTTGAATTAAATTGTTCGAATTTGGTTGTGTCAGCAAGACAAACAAATTGAAGCTTTTCACAGTCTTGAAATCTTATATCCATTTCCATAAGAATGTGGTCTAAAATTTCAAAATGCAATTGTTTATAATTTTGAAAAATTGTTTCTTGTGTAAGAGCAGCATATTCCCGTTTAGATCTGTTTATTTCTGTGATTTTTCTAGCTTTTCAAAACAGTGTTTCAAATACTTCATCGTTCCTTTTATGTATGACTCAAAATTTCACGAGTTGTTTTAATTTGAGTTACACAGCAGTTTATGTCTAGTGATTTGTTCTGCAAAATTTCGAATAATAGATCGGTGGGGCCAAAAATTTCATTAAATACCATTGCCAAAAATGTAAATTCAAAAGTGTTCGTACCGTTTAGAAACCCCTTGGCAAGCTGAATTGATTTTTTGTCTGATTGCTCACTATTTGTCAGAAATTCGAATACTTCCTTCAATTTATCCCAATCTTCAACAATTACAGTTACTAACTTCGAAGTGGAGAACCATCGAGTTTCTGCTATGGTTGGTATGCGTCTTGCGGTTGTAGATGTGAGTGTATAAAGATAAGATCGCTTCACTGAGTGGTGAAAAAACGAAGGAATTCCAGTGAGGCTTGCGTAAAATATACGACACTTTGAAATTTTAGAAGAACTCTGCTGTAATACAAGGTTCAAACGATGTGCTAAGCAATGAACAAAAACAGCTTGAGAAGCTTTATCCTTGATTTTTTTTCTGGAGCCCATTCAAGTGTCCAGACATTAATTACACATGCCCCATCACAACATTGTCCTATTAATTTGTGTTGATAATCGAATTGTTCCAAAATTTTGTCTAACATTTTGTATAAAGCTTCTGACGTTCGATCTCCACTCACGTCGTGGAAACCCAAAAATCGCTCAGCCAATACAACTTCCGAATCAACAAATCTTATTATTAAAGAGCACTGAGAAGTCCGATTTATGTCTGTGGTGTCATCTACTTGAATAGAAAAGCATTGAACTTCATTTATTTCATTTTTAACGTGATCGTTTATATATTCAGAAATACATTTAATTAATTCATTTTGAATAGTTTTTGAGTCACCTGTGAAGACATTTTTTATCTTTTCGTATTGATTTTGAATTTCTAAAGGACTTCTTGATATCAACAATGAAAGTAATTCCTTGAAATTTCCACGATTTATCGAGTCCATGCTTTCGTCATGGCCACGGAATGCTAGTTCTTGTTTGCTCAAATATAATGCTGCATCAATTACTGTCTGCAGGAAAAGTCTATGTAAACGAACGTTTTCGTTGAAATGCATTTTCAGAAGCCTAGCATTCTCCCTCAGGGCATCGGCAATGGTGTTCTGCTATTTTTTTTTAATTCCTTAGCATTAACTCGCATTTCAGGTGTTTGCTAGAATCCCGCTGTTTATAAAGTGAGCGTGTTATATTTAATAAATCTGAGAATCCGCCTTTATTCCACGCCGAATGTTTATTACTAAAAAGTAATCAGGGCCAACAAAATAATTTTTGTGACACAGAAGTACTACAAAGCCATTTATATTCAGTAAACCAACAATTTTTAAAATAAATATTGTAAGATTTACCGCTCTTCTTGATTTCTTTTTTGGCAAGAATTGTCAGTGAATTCGTCGGTCGTCCTTGAAGTAAAATGTCTCTTTTATCTTCATCTTTCGACCGATTAAGTGGAGTTTGTAATAAATTACAAACAATGTCGTTCATAGGATACATACTTTAATAAAAACTGTCACTAACTGTTAAACTGCACACGAAACTACAGTAACAGCTAAACTTTTTGACAAATAATCACAAAGCACGAAAAAACAAATCCCTTTCGGAAAGCATGTACTACAACACTGTAAGATACCCTGGGTAAACCGTCCCGTTTCATCGTGATCTCCTTCAAAGGTCACGATTCCATCTGCAGAGCTTCGGCGCCGAAAGATAAAACACTTCACTTGCGCGCCAGATAGGGGAGGTTGACGTCACGGTTACCATAGCAACTCTGTCGTAAGCTGCAAACTTCCAAGGGTTTTCATTTCGGCTCTTCACCTGCACTGTTTTGCGTATGAGGACTTGTTTTCCGTATTCAACGCGCTATGTGAATTGATATCTAATCAAAATTTTGAGTATTTTGTAACACAGTTGAGACAAAAAAGAATATATTATACAAATTACTGAATAAAACTTTATTTTAAGTAAAATAGGTTAAGAGGCACTTCACCTACTTCGCCTGAAAAGCCGCCACTGCCTGCTGTATATGTTCATTAGGCAATACAGAACAAATGATTAGCATCTCGCTGTCATGCGTACGAGGTGCATTGATGTAGCTGATAATTGCTGTGACAATCCCTGGTTTGTATCACCTGCCATACGCGATGACGCATCGAATAAAAAATTATGTGAATGGTGTCCTGTAGAATAGTCATTCAGATTGTCAGAGTCCAAAGTTCTCCAAGAGCTGCTGCCCGACGCTGGTACCGCTGCATCTGTCGTTTGAGCGTGTTCCAGAGATTTTCTATGGGTGAAAAAGGCAGCGATCTAGCCTGACACGACAGAAGTGTAACGTTATTACCCATGAAAATGGCACGTGTTGTCGCTGCAACATGCAGTTTGTCATTGTCGTGCTGAAATATGGCCCCGGGGACGTCCTAAAGGTACGGTAGAGCGACCGTCGGTAGAATGTCATTGACGTAACGGGCACTCGTTATGTTGGTACGGACTCTCACGAGAAGAGATCTGCTTTGTACCCGATAGCAACTCAGGACATAATGCGTCGTATCGGTGCTGTATGCCAGGTGCGAATATACTCTTCCCAACGCCTGTCGGCGGCCAACATTTTCGCCTAGCAGAAGCACGTTTCGTCTGAGAAGACGATATTGTGCCATTCGTCACTCCCTTAGTCCGTTTACTGCTGTGTTAAAGGTAGCCTGAAGAGGGGGCCAACGAGCTCACAGTCCGAATTGTAATAACCGGCGACGTAGTGTTACAGCTGGCATGGAAGAATGCGTCACAGTTCGCCACTACTGCGCCAATGATGACGATGCAGAACGGTCACTCAAAGACATCCTCATGAGATGACGGTACGACGTCCAGAACCTTTTCATGTCGTGCGCTCCTCTTCACACCATTCGCTGCACAATCCTGCCACGACGGACACACTGCATTTCACACTGGGGTTGGAAACGGTATAACGTAAAGTCTTGTCGTACTGCTACGTCATTTTGAAACATCACCATACGATGAAAAAGTTCCTAAGTTAAACCTTAACGGCCAGACGAAACCTTTAAAAAAAGATGCTTTATTTCTCGATGTAGAACTTCACATAACAAATCGGTGTCAACATTAAACACACCACACACCAACAACGCTACGTTCCACAACCCCCCACATTAATCGCTCTCCAACACAACGCTCCACAAGCAACAGCTTACTCGTAGTTTATATCTCTCGTTCTTATCAAATAACAGGCATACGTCACGCTCATTCAACCTGAATTATGTAGCCAACAGTATTCGTTTGAGAGAAAAGATATCATGTTAAGTATGAAGTAAAATTGAGAACAAGCTCAAGATTTACATAGAGAAAGAAACTAAAAAGGAAAATTAATTTAGATTATACGTCACAACGGGTCAAACATTTTGGACCCGGACGTTATATAATTGGACCCGACCCGAATCTGTAGCTGACCCGGGCCGGACCCGGACAATTCTGCTTGCTTTGAAGTATAATATATGTTCAGGGCGTTCAAAAAGTCTCTTTTCAATGGGTATCTTAGGTTACATGGAAATCACGCAAATGCATTATAGGAACATATAATTAATTCACTTTGTTACAGGAAGTATTGAAACTGTCGTTCTTCATTTGCAAGACTGTTTTACACATGTTTTCAAAAACATTTGCGAGAGTCAAAACGTCCCCCCGCAGTAATGTTAAGGCTGTCACACCTAATTTTGATGGAGATACAGTCAGATTTCTTTAATTAAGCAACTTGTACGTTTAATTTCAGGTTTTGCTGTTTTCTTGATACCATATCAAGCTTCAGAATATGTTTCAGGGTAACACCAATTTTCACAAGTTTATGATGAGTTCAAAGTTTCTAAAATGCGGATGTTGTTTTCATCATTACTCCTCAGAAGGAAGGGACACTTTTCATTCTGAGGAAAAACATCCCACCGTGCGCATTTTTCTCATTTTGTTTTTTCGAAAATAAAACTGAAGTAAAACCTGGTCGAAATCTGCTCAGGAACACCTTGACCCGACATGTTTTACCCGCTAGAAATTGTCTACTCGTTGACTCGTTGACCCGCTTACCCATGACCCGTTTCCATCTCTGCTACGCACGACTGGCAATCTCCCTGAGTGAAGCATTGCCAGTCTCTTATCTCCCGGAGTGAAGCATTGCCAGTCTCTTATCTCCCGAAGTGAAGCATTGCCAGTCTCTTATCTCCCAGAGTGAAACATTGCCAGTCTCTTATCTCTCGGAGTGAAGCATTGCCAGTCTCTTATCTCCCGGAGTGAAGCACTGCCAGTCTCTTATCTCCCGGAGTGAAGCATTGCCAATCTTCTTATCTCCCGGTGTGAAGCATTGCCAGTCTCTCATCTCCCGGAGTGAAGCATTACCAGTCTCTTATCTCCCGAAGTGAAGCATTGCCGGTCTCTTATCTCCCGGAGTGAAGTATTGCCAGTCTCTTATCTCCCGGAGTGAAGCATTGCCAGTATCGTATCTCCCGGAGTGAAGCATTACTAGTCTCTTATCTCCCGGAGTGAAGCATTGCCAGTCTGTTATCTTCCGAAGTGAAGCATTGCCAGTCTCTTATCTCCCGGAGTGAAGCATTACTAGTCTCTTATCTCCCGGAGTGAAGCATTGCCAGTCTGTTATCTTCCGGAGTGAAGCATTGCCAGTCTCTTATGCCGATACGAGACCTCTATCGAATTTGCTGATGTGATTTCACGACTGGTTTACACGACGACGAGGCATCCTTACCCATTGCTTACCGGTGTCGTGCGCGAAGCAACCCTCTGGAAATTGTGCGCGAAGCGACCCTGTTATACTTCATTGTGGACGAAGCGACCCTGCTAATCGAATCATTTTACTTCTATATATACACTGATGTTCAAAATGAAGACAATCTGCACATTTTATCGATTTTCACAAAAAGTGCGGAACCAAAGGTACAAATTATGCGGCCGAATAAGAATGCAAATTTGCAGTGTTGAATACATTAGCGTACACGTGCGTGTGGGCGGAGCTGTGACAGCGGAGAGCATGAAAAGCACACGTGGCTTTTTCCGCGATTAGTTCACTCGTACTCCTCGGCGACCTTCGTTGTGTTTCTTGCAGGAGTTGGTTCAGTTTCATAAGCAATCGGGTAAAGTGAGTTGCCACGAACGTATTGATGATGGAATGAGGTGGAGAATCGTCCGTAGATGGGAGGCAGGGCGATCGCAACTGCAGGTTCCTACAGAGCTCAATGTAACGCCCAGTGTCGTCTGCAATTTGTGGAAACAGTTTAAGGACACCGCATCCAGATCGAGAAGCACTGGGCAAGGTCGCGCAAGAGCCACGACGGCCAATGAAGATCGTTATTTGGCACTTTCGGCGAGGCGCCACAGGACTGCTACAGCTGCACAGCTATCTCGTGAGCTGCATGCCGCCACTGGAGCCCGAGTTTCAAGGGTTACTGTTTCCAGAAGGCTTCATGAGAGAGGGCTTTTCGCCAGAAGACCCGCTGTTTGCGTCCCGCTCACTTCAGTACACAAGAGAGTACCTTTAGCATGGTGCAGACAACATCAGCCTTGGCCCAGACTTCAGTGGGGTAACGTTCTCTTCACAGACGAGTCGCGATTCAGCCTGGACACCGATTCTCGACGTACCTTCATCTGGAGAGAACCTGGGACCTGATACCTTTCCTCCAACATCAGAGGTGTCATGGTTTGGGAATACATCATGTTGGACGGCCGCACACCTCTCCATGTGTTTGACAGAGGCTCCCTGGCTGCTGAGAGGTATAGGGACGAGATCTTACAGCCCTATGTTCGATTTTTCAGGGGCGCAGTTGGCCCTCGGTTCCTTTTTATGGACGACAACAGTCGTGCACATAGGGCTCACATGGTCGACGATTATCTTGAAAGTGAGGATATTCGCCGGATGGATTGGCCAGCCAGATCGCCAGAACTAAACTCTATCGAACATGTCAGGGACGCTCTTGGGAGGGCAATTGCAGCTTGCCACCCCACTCCGAGAACATTCCAAGAGCTGAAAACTGCGTTGCTGCAGGAGTCAGACCGACTGCCACAGGGACTCATCAACTGCGTCGTTTCCATTATGACGTCACGCTGTGAGAGCTGTATGACTGTGAGAGGGGACCATACCCCATATTAGAGTCATTGTATGTTCGATCTTGCAACGCGGATTTTGGACATTCCTGCGCTGATGAGCTTTACTGATCATCATGAGTGCGTACCATGACTGTTGTATGGTATAATGTTTTCTGTTATATAACTGTGTATCCATACCAAATTTCATTAAAATGTGTCCATTAGTTTTCCATAAATTCTACAAAATGTGCAAATTCTCTTAATTTTGAACATCATATAGTCCTAACGTTTAAACCGCGTATCGCACCGCTACGGAAGTAACATGTACCTATAGGAAAGTGACCGTGCTTAATCGATTAGACGTACTTGTAGCGCTCCTAATGGCAAAATAAGGAACTTAGCAAAACTAACTCAGAAATCAAGAGAGATACGCAAAAAAGTCCAATTCCAAAATGAAAGAGAGGTGTTTAATCAGTGCAAAACGACACTTGGTTCAACAGAAACACTTACAGAAAAGACAAGACATGTTAAAGTAGTAAACTTTAAATTACACACAAAACAACACAGACGCAACAAACATTTCGTGTAGTACAGGTGCAACTCACCTGGCGAGTAGTCTGCCGTACATATTGTTCGAAGTGTGCACCATCAGCGACGATGCACATGTGGACTCGGGACAGAAATGCATCTCGAACAGCATACAACATCGCAGGGGTTACACAATTACAGGCCCTGACGATGCGCTCCTTTAAATCTGCCACGCTGGAAGGTTCCGTAGAGCACACTTGATCCTTCGGGTATCCCCAAAAGAAGAAGTCCATCGGTGTTAGGTCGGGTGACCGTGGCGGCCATTCCGTACAACCATTGTACCCAATAATGTTGTTGCCTAACGTGCGAGATAAGAACGAGCGAAATGGAAAGGTTTTGTGGGAAGGACAGCAGTCATGTTGAAACCATATGTGTGGTAACGTATTCAAAGGAAAATCATCCAACCAATCGCTTACTGGACCACATAACAGCTGCAAGTAATGCTGACCTGTTAAATTTCCCTCAATGAAATAGGTCCAATTAAGGATGTTTGCCACATTCCACAACACACATTAAGTGACCAGCTTACTTGACGGCGTGCTTGTCTCGTCATGTGTGGATTTCTCACATCCCAGTAGTGGGAGTTCTGGTGATTGATGATCCCGCCCCTTGTAAATGTTGACTCGTAGGATGTTGTCCGCAAACCAGGGCTTTTCCTGTAAGGTGTTCAAGACGAAGTTACAAAGTCATACCGTCTATGAAGGTCTCCAGGCATCAGGTTTTGCAGAACAGCATCATGGTAGGGATGCGCACCATGTTCGTTCAAGATCTGACACACCCATGATGCCGATAATTCACACGCACGCCTCACTGCCGTCGTACTACTTCGTGGATTTGCAAGAACATAGCCCTTAACATCCGCAGGATGTACTCGCACACCGGCACCAAAGGGACGACTGGAACGATGCCGCTCAGTAACGCTTCCTGTTTCTCGCAGGCGCTATACAACTTTGGCAATTGCAGCTGGATGCTGACGAGTGGGGAACGCACTCTATACAAACTCGCAGACTTTTTTGCATTCTGCTGACATTCGCCGTATAGCAAGACCATATCACAGTATACTCGTCATTTGTGAAGATAGCAATCTACCTGTCCACCTCGTATTCTGATTCACTCTCAATTCCTACCCATCATTTATAGCCCTTCGGCTGTCTGACGTCATTTTACGTCAAACTTGAAATCAGCATAACTACGTGTTATATCACGTAACCACTTTTCTGTTGCTGTCGCGTGCTAGCAGCCTGACATCTGATGCTTTGTTCGCGTTTTCTTGTCTTGTCTGTTAGTGTTTCTGTTGAATCAAGTGTCGTTTTGTACTAATTAAACACCGCTCTTTCATTTTGTTGTTAGACCTTTTTGCGTATCTCTCGTGGTTTCTGAGCTAGTTTTGCTAAGTTCCGTATTTTGCCACTAGGGGCGCTACGGCTACGTCCAATCGATTACGCATGGTCACTTTTCTATAGGTACACGTTACCTCCGTAGCGGTACGATACGCGGTTTAAAAGTTAGAGGGGGGTAAACAGACATTCCTAAGAACCCTGTATATAATACAGTATGTATATTTAGAATTTCCAAATTCCGCCATTATGTTGCAAATGCGTATATATATATATATATAAATATGCCATTATGTCTTAAAAGAAAAGTGTTTGATCAATGCATCCTTCCAGTGCTTACGTATGGTGCAGAGACGTGGACCTTAGCTAAAAGAGACATACAAAGGCTGCAGACAACTCAAAGCAGCATGGAGAGGTGCATGCTTGGTGTAACCAGGAGAGATAAGAAGAGGAACGCGTGGATCCGAAAAATGACAAGAGTGGAAGACATCATGATCAGAGTTAAATCCCTGAAATGGCAATGGGCTGGACATGCTGCCAGAAGAACAGACCATCGATGGACAGCCGAAATTTTAGATTGGATTCCAAGGGACAGGAAAAGACCCAGAAGAAGACCACATGGAAGATGGGTGGATGAAATTCGAAAGTATGCGGGAGTGACATGGAGGAGACTGGCACAAGACAGACCGTTGTGGAGGAAACTTGGGGAGACCTTCGTCCAGCAGTGGATTCATAATGGTTGACAATGATGATGATGATGATATATATATATATATATATATATATATATATATATATATATATATATATATATATATATATATATATATATAAATGTAGAAAGTGTCGAGAATGCCGAGCCTTGGCTTTATCAAGGACCAGCAAAACTCTGCATTTTCTCACTTCGATAAATGCAGAGTTTTGCTGGTCCTTGATAAAGCCAAGGCTCGGCATTCTCGACACTTTCTACATTCAGTTTGCTTTTATTTTATCCATTTTTTACTCATACCTGTCAGAATATGAGTTTTACAATGTTGTTTTTGGAATCTTGGTTAGAAAATAGTTTTTGCTAATATCTCTTCTTAATAGTATGTAAATTCTGAATTTTCGTGACTGCTGCGTTGCGCGTCTTGATCTTCAGGTTTTTATGCAAATTTTGTTTTAACTTCTTAGGTAATTTCTTTTGTTTTAGTCGATGCTCTTTATATATCATCATCATCATTGTCAACCATTATCAATCCACTGCTGGACGAAGGTCTCCCCAAGTTTCCTCCACAACGGTCTGTCTTGTGCCAATCTCCTCCATGTCACTCCTGCATACTTTCGAATTTCATCCACCCATCTCCCATGTGGTCTTCTTCTGGGCCTTTTCCTGTCCCTTGGAATAGAATCTAAAATTTCGGCTGTCCATCGATGGTCTGTCCTTCTGGCAGTATGTCCAGCCCATTGCCATTTCAGGGATGTAACTCTGATCATGATGTCTTCCATTCTTGTCATTTTTCGGATCCACGAGTTCCTCTTCTTATCTCTCCTGGTTGCGCCAAGCATGCACCTCTCCATGCTGCTTTGAGTTGTCTGCAGCCTTTGTATGTCTCTTTTAGTTAAGGTCCACGTCTCTGCACCATACGTAAGCACTGGAAGGATGCATTGATCAAACACTTTTCTTTTAAGACATAATGGCATATTGCTCTTAAAAATTATGCTGTTTCTTCCAAAAGCTCTCCAGGCAAGTTATGTACGCCGATTTTTTCTTCATCAATGTGACAATCACTTGATACCTGCTGTCCAAGATAAACGTACGTGTCTGTTATCTCCAGCTTTTTTCCATCAATCGATAAATCTTCATTTCTTGAAAAAGCATTGAACATCACTTTTGTCTTCTGAAAGTTCATTTATAATCCCACTTCTTTACACCTGTCAGCAAGTTCCTGGATCATAATCTGCAGCTCTGATGGGGTAGTTGCAAAAATGACTACGTCATCAGCAAAACTAAGGTGAGTTAGATAATCTCTAATAATCTGTATCCCCTTGTTTTCCCAGCTCAGCGACTGAAAGACACCCTCCAATGTAGCATTAAAGAGCTTCGGAGATATGGTGTCACCTTGTCTCACACCCTTTCCAACTTTTATGCGTGCTGCATTCTCAAACAGCCGAATCTTTGCACTTGCATTTTCATAGATGTTATTAATAATATTAATGTATGCATCTTCAATACCGCAGGATTTCAGAGCCATTGTAACTGCTGATGGTATCACCGAATCAAAGGGTTTTCATAATCGATAAAAGCCATGCACAATGGAAGTTCATATTCCCTCGCTCTTTCAATTAGTTCTCTCAGTACGTGGATATGATCTATTGTGCTGTAGCCACTCCTGAATCCAACTTGTTCTCTCGGTTGAGCCATGTCCAGTGTTACCTTCAAGCGGTGTGAAAGAACTTTAGTGAAGATTTTATAAACCACTGATAGTAGGCTGATAGGTCTGTAGTTCCTGAGATCCTCAATGTCACCTTTTTTATGTAGCAGGATCATTGTAGCATTGTTCCAATCCTTAAGAATCCACCCTTCATTAAGGCATCGAGTGAAAATTTGGGCGAGTACTGTTTCGATTTCTCCACTTGCTTCTCGTATGATGTCTACAGTAATTCCATCTTCTCCTGGAGCTTTTCCCCGCTTCATGTTCTTGATTGCATGTGCAACTTCTGCTGGGAGGACTAGAAGAACTCTGGTATCTTTCATGATGTCTGGAGTACATGTATCATCCCTTTCATATAATTTGGAGTAGAAATCTTTCACTCTTGTCAAAATTTCGCCTCTATTTCTTCTTACAGAACCATTTTCTTTTCTCAGTGCCATAATCTGTTTTCTTCCCTTACTGAGATGTCCCTTTGCTATCTTTAGGCTTTGGTTGTTTTTAATTGCTTTCCTCACTAGTTCACAGTTGAATTTCCTTACGTCTTCAGTGATACTTTTCCATACTGTCTTGCATAGCTCTATGTATTCCACTTTGGAAGTCACATCTTCTTTAGTTGTCCTCATCTCTCTTCTTTTTTGCATCAACATTTTGGTTTTTCCTGATAATTTGTTCACATGCAACTTGTTCTTAGACCCAGCTAATT
The DNA here is from genome assembly GCA_039090855.1 of Macrothele yani. Classification (NCBI taxonomy): domain Eukaryota; kingdom Metazoa; phylum Arthropoda; class Arachnida; order Araneae; family Macrothelidae; genus Macrothele; species Macrothele yani. The sequence continues at coordinate 57,648,791 of CM076994.1, read as the reverse complement.
TTGTTGCTGTTTCCATAAGAGCTTTGGTTACTTTTCTGTTAACTTCAGAGATGTCCACTTCTTCCGATGTTAGGCCTTCTAAAGCGGAGAATCTGTTCTTCAGTTCCAATTTGAAGGTATTATGGTGTTTTTTAAGGTTGGTTATGTCAATACATTTTGTTTGCCTTATGAGCTTGCCACTTTCAAGTTTAGTGTTGAGATGCATCTTACATCTCACCAATCTATGGTCACTATCTGTGTTGAACTTGTTTAGCACACTGTAGTCTTCTATGACGAATTTTTTGTTACACATAATAAAATCAATTTCACTTGTCGTCCCATTTGGATGTCTCCATGTCCATTTCCTGTGTGGCTTTTTCTTGAAAAAGGATTTCAAGATGAAAAACCCTTCTGCCTCTGCAACTCAACGTGAGTATTTCCAAGCTGGTTTCTGTTGCCGTGACCAAATTTACCTACTGAAGTTTCATTCTGTTGCCGTTGCCCAATGTTTGCATTGAAATCTCCCATAATTATCTTCAAATGCTGCTTACCTTTATTATTTAGATGACGAATTTCCTCATAAAATTCTTCAATTTCTTCTTCAGGATGACTTGTGGTGGGTGCATAAGTTGGAATTATCTGAGCCTGGTATCTTCTCGAGGGTTGGATAACGAGTCGTGCAACTCTGTCAGAGGAACTTTCAACTTCTACAACTTTATCCTTCAGTTTCTTGTTTATTATAAATGCAACACCACTAGTTCTGCCAGTATCTGTCCCACGATAGTAGAAGAGATGTCCACTTTTCAGTTCAATGAGATCTTCTCCTTTTCACCTTACCTCACTAAGCCCCACGATGTCCCACTTGATCCTTTGTACTTCCTCTTCCAATTCAAGAAGCCTTGAATCAGAAGATAGGGAGCGTCCATTATACGTAGCCAAGGTCAGCATCAGATGGCAGCCTAGTTCGGTCCTCCGGGGATTCTTAGCACCCTCTGCCTTCATGTCGCACTGGCCGCTGCCTTGGCCAGGTACATTCCAGCTGCCGGAGACTGAGGGCCAAGATTTAAGTTGTGGAATCATTTTGGAGGGGTTTGGCCATAACTCACCACGCTGGCCAAGCGGGTTGGTTAGTGTGGGATAGCATTTCCTCTAATCCCGATGGTATAGTTATACCACTATTGGCGGTCGTCAGAGCCCCTTTAGTGGGAACAGGATGAACCATGAGAAGGCGGGGTTGACATTTGTCAAGGAGAGGCTGTGATGTTACGCATCACCTGACCTATACACATTTCTCATTTGAATTAATCATTAAGTTGAAAAGGTAGTTTTGGTCCAAATTTCTCATTTTGTAAAAATGAATTCATTTTAAAACCACATTCTTTAGGATTTCAAAATTACCTTTGTTTCTTGTCTACGATGAATAGATACAGAGTTATAGCAATCGGAATATCTAAACCCAGGTGTCAAACGAACGGGAAGTGGCACTCGAAACGCGTTGTTTGCAGGATGAGATTTTCGTCCCGAAAGTCTTTACGGCAAAACCTGTTAACTGCAAAAGGTATGTAAATAAAGTGATGAAACATGGTGTACACCTTTCTTACAATGTTGTGCATCCAATAAACAAAAAGTTTTACTGTTTGTCAGTTCAAAAGTTAGGTTATAGCTATTTACATTCAACATAGTGAAGAAATTTGTCGAAATTTCACACTAATGCATGTAGGAATGAATGTATCTCAGCAGTGTTTAAGAACATCACTAACCTTTTAGTTCATTGCATATATAATAGTCATGCATATATACTGATGCAAAAAATGGCATCATATATCTGTAACTTTTTTATTTAGAGCGTTTACCGTAAACGATATACACTATCTACCAACAAGTAATTGGACACCTGTGATAGTAAAGGAAAACGAAGTTTATTCACCTTCAATAGTTGGTGGAGCCACCACGAGCGGCGATTACAACTGCGCCCCTCCGGGGCATACTCTCAACCAGGCGTTGTACGACGGCTAGCGGTATTTTCTTCCACTCAGCTTGGAGAAGACAGGTCAGTTCCTTCACCGATTTCGGACGGAGGGGGCACCCCTTAAGTCGACGCTCCAACTCGTCCAAGAGGTGCTTGATAGGGTTAAGGTCCGGGCTCTGCACATGCCAGTCCATTCGATTAACCCCATTGTCACCATACCAAGCCATGGTGGACCTCGCAACATGACAGGTGGCATTGCCATCCTGAAACTAACATGGGTCTACCCCGTAAAACTGCCACAACGTAGGAAGCGCATGGTCATCCAAAATGGTGCAGTAGGTCTCGGCGTTGAGTCTACCAGGAATTGCGACCAAGGGTCCCGTGCCATACCAGGAGAAACACCCCCATAGCATAATTCAACCGCCGCCGAACTTCACAGTTGGCACAATACATTCCGGCAGGAGGCGTTCTCCAGGCAGACGCCAAACCCAGACCCTGCCATCCAAACGGTAGAGGGTGAACCTTGATTCGTCGCTCCAGAGAACCTGTTTCCACTGTTCAACGGTCCACTGTCGACGTTCTTTGCACCACGTTAGCCGAGCAGCGCTATTGGACTTGGTGATCAAAGGCTTGTGAGCGGTAGCACGTCCATGATAACCGAGCAGATGGGCTTCCTTACGGATGGTATTCATCGAAAGAACACTCACGGATACCTGTTGAAACTCCTCGCGGATGTGGCCCATCGATTTGGTGCGGTTCTTCCAAATTTCTCTGGCCAGCACCCGTCGGTTTGTAACTCCCACTTTTGTGGGTCTGCCGGGTCGGGGCACATTCCGACAGTCACCTCTCATCTTCCACTTGCCAATCACGTAGGCCACTGTCCATTTTGGGTACTTCAACTCGCTGGATATGTCACGTATGGATCGGCCATTTCTGTGATACCCTACGATTACACCTTTCTCGAAATCAGAGATCTCCGAACTGCGTGGCATCTTGCATGCGACTGGTTGCGTTGTTTTTTCCCACACGATATTTAACGGCGGCGGCCGTGACGTATATCAGGACCGCATCTATCGTCGATTGCAGCGGTATCCAATTACTTGTTGGTAGATAGTGTATTTCCTTAAATTCTTTTACAAATTCCCCAATTTCTTAAAAAGTTATAATGATATCATTTTTTTTCCACGTTTAGGTATTTTGTGTGTTAGCCTTCATAAAAAGAAATTACCCATGAGTAGTATAAAAGGACGGGGACTGCGTCAAGGAGCAGCTCCTTCTAGAGAAGGAGCAGGGGGCGTGGCCTGACGCAGAAGGATGGGGGCGTGGCTTGTAACCGAAGGATGTGGGGCGTGACATGTGGCGCTAGTGTGTAGGGTCGATGCTGCCCCCTAGCGGTGCTTCTTCGAACTTTCGATGGATTTTTGAGGGATGGCAACAACCGAGTGGGAGAAAGGGCGTGGCAGATGACGCTAGTCTGTTGGGTCGATGTGCTTCCCCCTAGCGGTCCTTTTTGAAACTTTCGATGGATCTTTGAGAGATGGCAACGACCGAGTGGGGGAAAGGGGATGTGTACGTTGCCCCCAAGCGGTGCTTTTTCGAACTTTTCTCGGGAGATTTATTGGATGTTGACAAATTTTTGGGAAGTCTTTTCAATATTTTTTTTTTTATTTTCTCGGCAAATTTACTGGACTTTGTCAAATTTTTGAAGGAAGTTTTTTTGTCGTTTCCAAAATGCTTTTTCTTATTAAATTTATATTTTCAGGAATTTCCTGAGGTGTTAGGAATTTTTATAGACTTATTTTTATTTTTTTATTTTCTCGGGAGGTTTACTGGGCTTTGTCAAATTTTTGAAGGAAGTTTTTTTTGTCGTTTCCAATTTTTTTTCCTCGTATTTTTTTTTTGTCCTATTTTTTCTCTCTAATTTATTTTATTAAACTTATATTTTTAGAACTTCCGTGAGGTGTTATAATTTTTATAGACGTTGCATTATTTTTTTAATTCTTATATTTGTCCTCCCTCCAATTTTAATTTAGGCGAGGAAAGGCTTTGTTTGAAAAGATTTTGTTCCTGTTGATTCATGTTCCGCTACCTTTTGTCCGCCATGTGTTTTGGGATGAGTCACCATTTTCTCTTTGACTCAGAAAATTTTGTATGACACGTGTTTTGGGATGAGTCATTATGATGGGTGACGCATTCGTGATAGCAGACATGACATCAGCCAACGTCGTTTTCTCCTCAGCGGGGTCGGTGGTTGACGTCATTTGAGATTCTGTACACACATTAAGTTCCAAGACTGGTTTTTTTTTTCAATAACTTGATCATTTTGCAACGAATTTATTCCTTATTTTTTCCTCATAATTTCCCATTTTATATTCATAATTTTTCAACGTAACGATTTTTTTTATTTTCTTTGAGGAGACTTCACGCATTTTCAACGGACGTTCCAACATAAAGACGTTTTCCAAAGTTTTGTGCTGCAGACATAATCTTAAAACACGATTGTTTATTAACGTATTTACGTGTTCATGACATTTTCTGTTACATTTTTTAACGTTGTACCTTTTTCCAACGTACAAAGCCACAATTTTTTATGCATAGTTAAAATGTTTATTTTTTTATTTTTTCGTATTTTTTTATTTCTTCATGATCATGTTCCGCTTCAGGAATGGTTCTCGTCAAAGGACTGGTTCTCTTCCCTGGTCACATGATCGTTATGGTCCATTCCTAACAAGGTTGTTGATTGACGTAGGGGTTTAAGATTCTCTCAGTTGAACTCGATCGGTCGAGGAGAGTGGTCGCCTTTTGTGTTTCTTGAAAAATTTATAATGGAATCGTCCATAGCATCATACGATGAAAATCGCATCATCTTTAGGAAGAATGAAATGCCTGAAAATTGCTTTCCTTTAGGAGACGATCGATTCATTCGGATATTTTGTTTTGATGGAGAATTAGAGATTCATGTCCGAAAATATATTTGCATCGGTGACTTATACGTTCCTACAGCTATGGGAATCGCTTTGAAATGTGTTGAATGGTTTGAACTTCTAGACGCCGCCCCGGTGGCGCAGTGGTCTAGGCGATGGCCTCTGCTCATTCGTCTGAACGGGGTCCGGGTTCGAATCCTGGTGAGGCATGGATGTTGTGTTTGTGTTACGGCACTGGCTCTCTCCCTTCCCTGGAACCAGTGACCCTAAATTAGGGACGGGCGACTGCTTATAGCCCATTGAGTTGCTCACGGTGGTCGTTAAACCTCCAATCAAAAAAAAAAAAAAAAAAACTTCTACACAGCTTTGTCTTTCTGTGTGATGTTGTCAAAAGTCGCGAGCCTACGAAATATGATTATGTTTTCAGTGGAAATATTACAGTGGCTCATCGTTTAGAACCGTTGACTCCTTTTATGAGAATGAATCCCCACTCTGTGGAATGCACAAGTCGAGATTTTCACCACGTATTGGATTTCACTCAGGAAAAAGTGGGTCAGGATGGTGAAATTTTGAAAACTGAAATTTCTCTGTGCGGAGAACATTGGACTAAAGTGACTGATAAGAAATCTACTATGTTAAGAGTCATACAACAGACGTTTCTTCGTTCCATTTCGTTTTCAGCTTTAATTAGGAAAGCATTGGAAAAAAATAATTTGACTTTGGAAGCATTACAGTCCTTAAAAGAAGGATTTCTACAATATGAAGATGGTTCTTTTCTGCTTGAAGAAACTCTCGTGGACACAATGTATGACACAGCGGATATGAACGGAATGGAATTCTCCTACGACAACGACAATCAAACAAACATGACCAAAATTATTTTACAACTGAATTTTGAGAAAATAGCTGAACAGTATCTGAAAGAACTCCAGCGGAAGCGAAATACTAAAGTAGACGAAGCATAACTGGACTCAGTTGACCTAAGTCATTACGTTGGAGAAATTTTACGAGATTTAGACGAATTTTATTATTGGCAAAAAAAAAATTCTTAACGGTTCTTTTCAGGACCACCTAGTTTTTCCAAAAAGGAATTATTGAAATCGTACGCTGTGTTTCCTTTATGTAAAGAACAAAGTATTTCATAGTTCACTCTTTTTTTTTTAAAAGCGGTTTTAATTCTGAGATGAATTCTTTCAAGGTGTCTGAATAATTTCTTTCGCTTTCCGTATTCCTCTCTCATTTTGTTGAAAATTCAACCACGAAGAATTTCTTACCGAATACATTTTAGTTTTATTTTCTCAGGATATGAAAATTAATTATAATGAAGTCCTTTCGTTTTTCGCTAAGAATTTACCTGAAAATAAGCTTTGTCTGATTAGAGTCGATAGCATGTTCGTTGAGAGATGAACAGATAAGGAAACAGTCACCAGTGTTTTGAAACGTCCCAAGTACTGACGCATGATGATTCATAAGCATCGTGTCCGTTGCTAGATGACAAGATAAGGGTATAGTCACCGTGAAGCGCTGACGCATGGTAACACCAACACGTGTTGTGATAAGGGTCATGTGTTGTTTCTTTGTGAACAGCAGAATTTCGGAAACTGATTAAACTTAGAACCTTCGAAATGCTTAGAAAAGGCATAGGAATGTAGTCCAATTTCCTGCCCCTTGCGATGACAGCTCGATTCGCTCACGTTTGTCATGTGTGAATTCCGGAATTTTTGTAGTTGAGATGTCCGTTTAAAATGCCCTCGTGACGTTACCGAAACTGCTTGGGGTCAAAGTGCATTCTGCTTCCTTTAAAACGTTTGCCATTTCTACTGCATCACTTGTTTTTCTGGTTCAGTTGTCGACACGTGTGCTGTTGTACCTCTTTTGCTCTCTGGATTTTTGGAAAATGTCTGCTGGATTTTCAACCGTTTCTGCAATGGAAGAGCTAAGTTCGCATTTCCTCGCATGCAATTATTTATTGTTAGGTGCCCCAAGTTGTTTGAATTAGGATGTTAGAATTTCATGTCAGTGGAATCGTTTACCCCTTGACGGAAAAACATGATTCTTTTTTAGAAAGCTTTTAGAAATACATTCTTTTACGATAGCTCCCCTTAGCTTTAAAACCAATTAAAAAGTTTATTCCCTATGTGAGAATTCAGTAATTTCCCAACTCAATTTTATTTCATTAAAATGAATTGTTAGGGGAGAGGGCTAATTTTTTTTTTTTTTAGTTTTTCTTTTTTTAAGTTCTTTTTAAGAAGAGGATAAATTTGGTTTGAAAGAATTTTACAAAGTTCATTTCAGAAAAGTTCATTCCTTCCTAGTGTCAAAACGAATCACTTCGTTTCTTCTAAGATACGCTTTGGAATCTTATAAAAGTGCATGGGGTCAAAAAACGATTTTGTGATTTTACTAAGATGACAGATTTCGGGTTTCTTATGATAGAAAATACAGTGAATTTCCCATTGAATAACATGGGAAACTGTGAAATTTAAGAAGCACGTTTTCGTTCAAGTAAAATATTTTAAAGGGTCTTTTTTCGAATCAGTTGAAAACAGACAGGGTGTGTTTCTGAACAGTTCATTATTTCCTAAGATCAAAACGAATCACTTCGTTTTTCCTAAAGTACGTTTCTGAAAGAAGTAAAAATAGTTTAGGTAGAAAATTGGAAAGATATTTTTAAGAATCCTAGACTGTTTATTTTCGTATAGCTAGAGGGTCTTCAGTGAGAGCACTTATTCTCTTTTCAAACTAAGAGAATAAAGTGTAGTCAGTTTGAAAAAAAACTTCAAACTCCCCAAAATTTAGCCTTTTGCCCTGGTTTCGACTCAATACTGTAAAGCATTGCTCTCAGACCAGTTGAATTCCTGGCCCTTAATGAAATACATTAAGCCTTTCTCTTAAAAATAAGCAATCACTTCTTCAATACCAGATCCCCAATACATTTCTTTAAGAGTTATTCATTCACACTTTAACTTTTAAAACTTGAAATTCATTATTATTTAACTCCTTACAAAAATGAAACACATTCACTCTTTTACTTTTAAAACTTGAAATAACTCCATACAAAAATGAAACACATTCACACTTTTACTTTTAAAATTATAGAAAAATAGATGCATTCTCACACAATAATTTTTTCCCCTACCTCCCTCCCCATTCCCTTAAACCATCAATTTAAGGTAGTTCTAAAAAGAAATTTTTTTTAGTTCTAAAATAAACTTTTTTTTCTCTGCTGCCTCCTCAATACATGTTTTTCACAGAACGCAACAAGTCCTTTCCATATATTCCTTCCAAGAAGGCTTTGGATAGGATATTCTCCCCAACGGTTTCAGCGAAAGAATCCGCTAAAGTCTTGGGGTCTAGCATTGCTACGGCCTCCTTGAAGTGTTCTTTAAACTTCGATTGGGGGGTGGCATCAGTACATCTGTGGCCCATGAGGCTTTCAAGCATGCGATCCGGATTAAGGTGACACTGAATACAATAGAATAATTTTTCAGCATGCCCCTGAACGAGATCCGACACCACTTCAATAAGCATGAAGTAATACTCTTCGTTCGTTAGTGGAGGAAGGAACGGAAATGGAATCCTCTGATGAAGCAAAACGCCCTTTGCAAAAACTGGACCAAATAGTAGAATAGTAATGCTGGTCCATATCTTCTCACATTGATCAGCGAGAGCTTCAAATTGTTCCCCATTCAGTTTGATGGAATTACGGTTCAGTCGACGAAATCCATTGATCCGAGGGAAAAGCACCTCAAATATATAAGTGTGAGGTCCGTCCAAAGAAGGAGAGGCAGAAATAATTAGTTCTCTGTTGATTAGCATATCTTCATTTTCTCCATGCAACCAACGGACTTTTCTCATAAACTGAAGGAAGGTCAGAGCTCTCATGGTGATTCCATTCTTGGTGGGGAAAAAAAGATTCCTGTTCATTCCTGTATCTTCTTACATGAACTCTGATTGTATTATGGAAATCAGACACTTTCACGAATGCGTTACCCCCTAAATGGAAATGATGAAGGGGGATATCATTCAAAGAAATTCCCAATTCAACACATGACTTGGAAGCTTCAGAACATACCTTCTTTGCTACAGCATCAGAAACTTTAGTAGAGGAAGATGATCTCTTCATGTTGAAAGCTGGAGGAAGAGAATCGAAGGAAATTGCTGGAAGCGTTGAGGTTGGCAACGAAGGGTGCTGACGGTTCGAAGACAGAGAACAGAATGAGTTAGCTTTGAATTGTTCAGGCAAAACTGATAAGAGGTTGGAGTTCGTCACTTGCTTACTGCTTGAGAGGGAAAGAGCAGAGTCATTGGGCAAAGAACACTCGGGTATCATCTTTCTAAAGGTCAAATTCAATCTAATGTTTGGAGCATTCTTTTGTCGAGGCAGACCATGACTCCAATACGAATTAGTTGGTGGCAGGATCTGTAGTAAAGTTCCAGATCTCAAAGATAAGGAAACTGGTTCGCTTGAAAACAAAGTCTCTTTCCTGTCCGAGAGATACTGATGCAATACAAGACAAAGGATCTAATTCAGCTTCGTCATCACGGTGATCACCGATTCTGTCATTCCCATTTCGATATTTATTAATTAAAACAAAGTTGAAGGATTCACCACATTCTTTCTCAACATTAAGCTTGATTTCCTGAAGTAACGGCGTCCAAGGGTGAGGTTCTAAGCACAAACCGCTAAAAGTGTATTTCAGATTGGGGTCCCCGAAGGCAGCATGTTGTCTGGGAATGGAATATGATTTTCCATAAATTTTGATCTTTGAGAATTCTCCACTTAAATATTCCACTTCTTCTTCCAAGCGAGAAAAGTAATTAATAGCTTGAGTTGAGGAGGACAGCTGAGAGTAATGGAAATGAAGGCTTTCCTTGTTATGTCGAAGAGGCAGCATTTTTTTTTCTCAGGAAGGGAAAAACTGAAGTCCGTCCACTAAATTAACTGAATTGAGAATGAAGAAGGAGAGCTTGAGATAGGCTGACGAGTGACGTCATGACTCTCAAGGCGAAATTCATTATAGTTCTGATAAGAACTTTTTTTCCCCCATGAGCTAAGAGATCTGTCAGAAGAACCTTCTCTTTGGGAAAACTATGAAATCCCCCTCCCCCTAACTAACATGAAAATAAACCACAAAAACAAAAAAAAAACAAGGTTTTCTCTAGAAATTCGTACATGAAGAAATTTAAAAAGCTTATGTTCCTAATAGTCAATCTATAAAGTTAGAAGACAAAACATTTACTAGGTAGAATTAAATAATTCCCCACAGAAATGGAGTTAGTAACAAGTGACTTTAAAAAAATATATATCGCTGAATACATCTCCGACAGGTCCTCGAAAAGTACTTTAAAGAACAGAGGAAATATTGAGGGCAAATGTAGATTTTCATAGCAACGTGATCACCTGAATTCACTAGAAATTCAGACAGCTCAAGACGTAGGTAGCATCTAATTCAACACTGAATCTAAAACAATGGACTGTCTCCACACATTTTTGAAATGAGGTATATTTGAGAGGAGGATTTTCATGTAAAAAATTTTTTCCTGCATTAAAAGATTTCAGGAGAGCAATAACTTGGGAAGCAACTTGAAAATCTTGATGACAGAAAAATCTTGAACATACGCATTCACGAATTCCAAGTGAATAAAAAATCACAACTTGTTCATGAGAGTAAAATCTTGAACATACGTATTCACGAAATCCAACAGGAAAAGATTTCATGAATAAAAATCTTGGGAAGCATCTTGAAATCTTCATGAGAGAAAATTAAAAATTTTGAGACGGTGCATTCTTCAGGTGAGCAAAACAATAATTTTGATTAAATTTTCTTCGAAAACTTTTCTAGAAATCCAAGCGAGCAGCAGCAAAATGACGGAGACATAGCATAGAGCAGAGAATTTTTTTTTCTTGAGGGAAATCTTCTCGAACAATGAGTTAAAGACTTGAAACATTCTGGAATTTTTCCTGAACAATCTATGCCGTGTGGACCCCTTCATGCCAAGCAGTTTATTAGCATGGAGTGGTTCGAATACAGGCAGCTATTTTATTTTTAATTTTTTTCTTGGGGGTTCTCCAGAATTTAAAGAAAAATGACCGTAGGGCAAAAGAATGAATATTGTCTGAGGATACGACTCGCTTGTTGTCATATGGGGAAAGAGACGTTTTGTTTATGACAACAGTAAAAACAGAATGTTTCAAACTTCGAATAGAATAACTCATGTTCTTTTTTCTTGTAAGTGAAGAAGCGAAGGCTTGAAGTCGTTCAGTCGAAGTTGATGGGAAACAACGGTTTTGCTCACGCCTTTGGCTCTTTTGACTTCTTCTTCTTCTGTAGCAAAAGCATGCATTTTCGGTCTAAGACCAACAAATTCTTTTATGGCTCTTCCCTTTGACTCACCCGCTGTATTGTTTGAAAAATAAAAATGTGATTGGAAAATTTAAAGATGCGACACGTGACGTCAACCTATCCCGCGGCTAGTAGTAGGAGATACACTGTCCCCCCTGACATCATTTTTTTCTATGCGAACAGAAACTAACTTGAACAACCGTCTTAGAAAATGCCTCTTCCACGTTTTTTCTTCCCAGCCATGTAAGAGCAATCAGATTACCTTTTCCCAATAAAAGTTCTAGCAAGAAGGAGCAGGAGACGCCGGAACGTAGCCCGAAGGAGCCGAATAACAAGGGGGCGTGACAGGGAGGAGCTCCTTCGGGCTTCGTTCCGGCGTCTCCTGCTCCTTCTTGCTAGAACTTTTATTGGGAAAAGGTAATCTGATTGCTCTTGCATGGCTGGGAAGAAAAACGTGGAAGAGGCATTTTCTAAGACGGTTGTTCAAGTTAGTTTCTGTTCGCATAGAAAAAAATGATGTCAGGGGGGGGGACAGTGTATCTCCTACTACTAGCCGCGGGATAGGTTGACGTCACGTGTCGCATCTTTAAATTTTCCAATCACATTTTTATTTTTCAAACAATACAGCGGGTGAGTCAAAGGGAAGAGCCATAAAAGAATTTGTTGGTCTTAGACCGAAAATGCATGCTTTTGCTACAGATGAAGAAGAAGTCAAAAGAGCCAAAGGCGTGAGCAAAACCGTTGTTTCCCATCAACTTCGACTGAACGACTTCAAGCCTTCGCTTCTTCACTTACAGGAAAAAAAGAACATGAGTTATTCTATTCGAAGTTTGAAACATTCTGATTTTACTGTTGTCATAAACAAAACGTCTCTTTCTCCATATGACAACAAGCGAGTCGTATCCTCAGACAATATTCATTCTTTGCCCTACGGTCATTTTTCATTAAATTCTGGAGAACCCCCAAGAAAAAAATAAAAAATAAAATAGCTGCCTGTATTCGAACCACTCCATGCTAATAAACTGCTTGGCATGAAGGGGTCCACACGGCATAGATTGTTCAGGAAAAATTCCAGTAACTCATTGTTCGAGAAGATTTCCTCAAGAAAAAAAAATTCTCTGCTATGCTATGTCTCCGTCATTTTGCTGCTGCTCGCTTGGATTTCTAGAAAAGTTTTCGAAGAAAATTTAATCAAAATTATTGTTTTGCTCACCTGAAGAATGCACCGTCTCAAAATTTTTAATTTTCTCTCATGAAGATTTCAAGATGCTTCCCAAGATTTTTATTCATGAAATCTTTTCCTGTTGGATTTCGTGAATACGTATGTTCAAGATTTTACTCTCATGAACAAGTTGTGATTTTTTATTCACTTGGAATTCGTGAATGCGTATGTTCAAGATTTTTCTCTCATCAAGATTTTCAAGTTGCTTCCCAAGTTATTGCTCTCCTGAAATCTTTTAATGCAGGAAAAAAATTTTTACATGAAAATCCTCCTCTCAAATATACCTCATTTTAAAAATGTGTGGAGACAGTCCATTGTTTTAGATTCAGTGTTGAATTAGATGCTACCTACGTCTTGAGCTGTCTGAATTTCTAGTGAATTCAGGTGATCACGTTGCTATGAAAATCTACATTTGCCCTCAATATTTCCTCTGTTCTTTAAAGTACTTTTCGAGGACCTGTCGGAGATGTATTCAGCGATATATATTTTTTTTAAAGTCACTTGTTACTAACTCCATTTCTGTGGGGAATTATTTAATTCTACCTAGTAAATGTTTTGTCTTCTAACTTTATAGATTGACTATTAGGAACATAAGCTTTTTAAATTTCTTCATGTACGAATTTCTAGAGAAAACCTTGTTTTTTTTTGTTTTTGTTTTTTTTTTCATGTTAGTTAGGGGGAGGGGGGATTTCATAGTTTTCCCAAAGAGAAGGTTCTTCTGACAGATCTCTTAGCTCATGGGGGAAAAAAGTTCTTCTCAGAACTATAATGAATTTCGCCTTGAGAGTCATGACGTCACTCGTCAGCCTATCTCAAGCTCTCCTTCTTCATTCTCAATTCAGTTAATTTAGTGGACGGACTTCAGTTGTTTCCCTTCCTGAGAAAAAAATGCTGCCTCTTCGACATAACAAGGAAAGCCTTCATTTCCATTACTCTCAGCTGTCCTCCTCAACTCAAGCTATTCATTACTTTTCTCGCTTGGAAGAAGAAGTGGAATATTTAAGTGGAGAATTCTCAAAGATCAAAATTTATGGAAAATCATATTCCATTCCCAGACAACATGCTGCCTTCGGGGACCCCAATCTGAAATACACTTTTAGCGCTTTGTGCTTAGATCCTCACCCTTGGACGCCGTTACTTCAGGTAATAAAGCTTTATGTTGAGAAAGAATGTGGTGAATCCTTCAACTTTGTTTTAATTAATAAATATCGAAATGGGAATGACAGAATCGGTGATCACCGTGATGACGACGCTGAATTAGATCCTTTGTCTTGTATTGCATCAGTATCTCTCGGACAGGAAAGAGACTTTGTTTTCAAGCAAAACGGGTTTAACCCAGTTTCCTTATCTTTGAGATCTAGAACTTTACTACAGATCCTGCCACCAACTAATTCGTATTGGAGTCATGGTCTGCCTCGACAAAAGAATGCTCCAAACATTAGATTGAATTTGACCTTTAGAAAGATAATAACCGAGTGTTCTTTGCCCCATGACTCTGCTCTTTCCCTCTCAAGCAGTAAACAAGTGACGAACTCCAACCTCTTATCAGTTTTGCCTGAACAATTCAAAGCTAACTCATTCTGTTCTCTGTCTTCGAACCGTCAGCACCCTTCGTTGCCGTCCTCAACGCTTCCAGCAATTTCCTTCGTTTCTCTTCCTCCAGCTTTCAACATGAAGCGATCATCTTCCTCTACTAAAGTTTCTGATGCTGTTGCAAAGAAGGTATGTTCTGAAGCTTCCACGTCATGTGTTGAATTGGGAATTTCTTTGAATGATATCCCCTTCATCATTTCCATTTAGGGGTAACGCATTCGTGAAAGTGTCTGATTTCCATAATACAATCAGAGTTCATGTAAGAAGATACAGGAATGAACAGGAATCTTTTTCCCCACCAAGAATGGAATCACCATGAGAGCTCTGACCTTCCTTCAGTTTATGAGAAAAGTCCGTTGGTTGCATGGAGAAAATGAAGATATGCTAATCAACAGAGAACCAATTATTTCTGCCTCTCCTTCTTTGGACGGACCTCACACTTATATATTTGAGGTGCTTTCCCTCGGATCAATGGATTTCGTCGACTGAACCCTAATTCCATCAAACTGAATGGGGAACAATTTGAAGCTCTCGCTGATCAATGTGAGAAGATATGGACCAGCATTACAATTCTACTATTTGGTCCAGTTTTTGCAAAGGGCGTTTTGCTTCATCAGAGGATTCCACCCCGTTCCTTCCTCTCCACTAACGAACGAAGAGTATTACTTCATGCTTATTGAAGTGGTGTCATATCTCGTTCAGGGGCATGCTGAAAAATTATTCTATTGTATTCAGTGTCACCTTAATCCGGATCGCATGCTTGAAAGCCTCATGGGCCACAGATGTACTAATGCCACCCCCAATCGAAGTTTAAAGAACACTTCAAGGAGGCCGTAGCAATGCTAGACTCCAAGACTTTAGCGGATTCTTTAGCTGAAACCGTTGGGGAGAATATCCCATCCAAAGCCTTCTTGGAAGGAATATATGGAAAGGACTTGTTGCGTTCTGTGAAAAACATGTATTGAGGAGGCAGCAGAGAAAAAAAAGTTATTTTTAGAACTAAAAAAAGTTCTTTTTATAACTACCTTAAATTGATGGTTTAAGGGAATGGGGAGGGAGGTAGGGAAAAAAATTATAGTGTGAGAATGCATCTATTTTTCTATAATTTTAAAAGTAAAAGTGTGAATGTGTTTCATTTTTGTATGGAGTTATTTCTAGTTTTAAAAGTAAAAGAGTGAATGTGTTTCATTTTTGTAAGGAGTTAAATAACAATGAATTTCAAGTTTTTTAAAGTAAAAGTGTGAATGTGTTTCATTTTTATAAGGAGTTAAATAATAAGAAATTTCAAGTTTTAAAAGTAAAAGTGTGAATGAATAACTCTTAAAGAAATTTATTGGGGATCTGGTATTGAAGAAGAGATTGCTTATTTTTAAGGGAAAGGCTTAAGGTATTTCATTAAGGGCCAGGAATTCAACTGGTCTGAGAGCAATGCTTTACAGTAATGAGTCGAAACCAGGGCAAAAGGCTAAATTTAGGGGAGTTTGAATTTTTTTCAAACTGACTACACTTCATTCTCTTAGTTTGAAAAGAGAATAAGTGCTCTCACTGAAGACCTCTCTAGCTATACGAAAATAAACAGTCTAGGATTCTTAAAAATATCTTTCCAATTTTCTACCTAAACTATTTTTACTTCTTTCAGAAACGTACGTTAGGAAAAACGAAGTGATTCGTTTTGATCTTAGGAAATAATGAACTGTTGAGAAACACACCCTCTCTGTTTTCAACTGATTCGAAAAAAGACCCTTTAAAATATTTTACTTGAACGAAAACGTGCTTCTTAAATTTCACAGTTTCCCATGTTATTCAATGGGAAATTCACTGTATTTTCTATCATAAGAAACCCGAAATCTGTCATCTTAGTAAAATCATCAAAATCGTTTTTTGACCCCATGCACTTTTATAAGATTCCAAAGCGTATCTTAGAAAAAACGAAGTGATTCGTTTTGATACTAGGAAGGAATGAACTTTTCTGAAATGAACTTTGTAAAATTCTTTCAAACCAAATTTCTCCCTCTTCTTAAAAAGAACTTAAAAAAAGAAAAACTAAAAAAAAAAAAAAAAAAATTGGCCCTCTCCCCTAAGAATTCATTTTAATGAAATAAAATTGAGTTGGGAAATTACTGAATTCTCACATAGGGAATAAACTTTTTAATTGGTTTTAAAGCTAAGGGGAGCTATCGTAAAAGAATGTATTTCTAAAAGCTTTCTAAAAAAGAATCATGTTTTTCCGTCAAGAGGGTAAACGATTCCACTGACATGAAATTCTAACAACATCCTAATTCAAACAACTTGGGGCACCTAACAATAAATAATTGCATGCGAGGAAATGCGAACTTAGCTCTTCCATTGCAGAAACGGTTGAAAATCCAGCAGACATTTTCCAAAAATCCAGAGAGCAAGAGAGGTACAACAGCACACGTGTCGACAACTGAACCAGAAAAAACAAGTGATGCAGTAGAAATGGCAAACGTTTTAAAGGAAGCAGAATGCACTTTGACCCCAAGTAGTTTCGGTAACGTCACGAGGGCATTTTAAACGGACATCTCAACTACAAAAATTCCGGAATTCACACATGACAAACGTGAGCGAATCGAGCTGTCATCGCAAGGGGGAGGAAATTGGACTACATTCCTATGCCTTTTCTAAGCATTTCGAAGGTTCTAAGTTTAATCAGTTTCCGAAATTCTGCTGTTCACAAAGAAACAACACATGACCCTTATCACAACACGTGTTGGTGTGTCACCATGAGTCAGCGCTTCACGGTGACTATACCCTTATCTTGTCATCTAGCAACGGACACGATGCTTATGAATCATCATGCGTCAGTACTTGGGACGTTTCAAAACACTGGTGACTGTTTCCTTATCTGTTCATCTCTCAACGAACATGCTATCGACTCTAATCAGACAAAGCTTATTTTCAGGTAAATTCTTAGCGAAAAACGAAAGGCCTTCATTATAATTAATTTTCATATCCTGAGAAAATAAAACCAAAATGCATTCGGTAATAAATTCTTCGTGGTTGAATTTTCAACAAAATGTGAGAGGAATACGGAAAGCGAAAGAATTTAATCAGACACCTTGAAAGAATTCATCTCAGAATTAAAACCGCTTTTAAAAAAAAAGAGTGAACTATGAAATACTTTGTTCTTCACATAAAGAAAACACAGCGTACGATTTCAATAACTCCTTTTTGAAAAAACTGGGTGGTCCTGAAAAGAACCGTTAAGAATTTTTTTTTTTTTGCCAATAATAAAATTCGTCTAAATCTCGCAAAATTTCTCCAACGTAATGACTTAGGTCAACTGAGTGTAGAAATGCTTCGTCTACTTTAGTATTTCGCTTCCGCTGGAGTTCTTTCAGATACTGTTCAGCTATTTTCTCAAAATTCAGTTGTAAAATAATTTTGGTCATGTTTATTTGATTGTCGTTGTCGTAGGAGAATTCCATTCCGTTCATATCCGCTGTGTCATACATTGTGTCCACGAGAGTTTCTTCAAGAAGAAAAGAAACATCTTCATATTGTCGAAATCCTTCTTTTGAGGACTGTAATGCTTCCAAAGTCAAATTATTTTTTTCCAATGCTTTTTTAATTAAAGCTGAAAACGAAATGGAACGAAGAAACGTCTGTTGTATGACTCTTAACATAGTAGATTTCTTATCAGTCACTTTAGTCCAATGTTCTCCGCACAGAGAAATTTCAGTTTTCAAAATTTCACCATCCTGACCCACTTTTTCCTGAGTGAAATCCAATACGTGGTGAAAATCTCGACTTGTGCATTCCACAGAGTGGGGATTCATTCTCATAAAAGGAATCAACGGTTCTAAACGATGAAGCACTGTAATATTTCCACTGAAAACGTAATCATATTTCTTAGGCTCGCGACTTTTAACAACATCACGCAGAAAAACAAAGCTGTCTAGAAGTTCAAACCATTCAACACCCTTCAAAGCGATTCCCATAGCTGTAGGAACGTATAAGTCACCGATGCAAATATATTTTCGGACATGAATCTCTAATTCTCCATCAAAACAAAATATCCGAATGAATCGATCGTCTCCTAAAGGAAAGCAATTTTCAGGCATTTCATTCTTCCTAAAGATGATGCGATTTTCATCGTATAATGCTATGGACGATTCCATTATAAATTTTTCAAGAAACACAAAAGGCGACCACTCTCCTCGACCGATCGAGTTCAACTGAGAGAATCTTAAACCCCTACGTCAATCAACAACCTTGTTAGGAATGGACCATAACGATCATGTGACCAGGGAAGAGAACCAGTCCTTTGACGAGAACCATTCCTGAAGCGGAACATGATCATGAAGAAATAAAAAAATACGAAAAAATAAAAAAATAAACATTTTAACTATGCATAAAAAATTGTGGCTTTGTACGTTGGAAAAAGGTACAACGTTAAAAAATGTAACAGAAAATGTCATGAACACGTAAATACGTTAATAAACAATCGTGTTTTAAGATTATGTCTGCAGCACAAAACTTTGGAAAACGTCTTTATGTTGGAACGTCCGTTGAAAATGCGTGAAGTCTCCTCAAAGAAAATAAAAAAAATCGTTACGTTGAAAAATTATGAATATAAAATGGGAAATTATGAGGAAAAAATTAGGACTAAATTCGTTGCAAAATGATCAAGTTATTGAAAAAAAAATCAGTCTTGGAACTTAATGTGTCTACAGAATCCCAAATGACGTCAACCACCGACCCCGCTGAGGAGAAAACGACGTTGGCTGATGTCATGTCTGCTATCACGAATGCGTCACCCATCATAATGACTCATCCCAAAACACGTGTCATACAAAATTTTCTGAGTCAAAGAGAAAATGGTGACTCATCCCAAAACACATGGCGGACAAAAGGTAGCGGAACATGAATCAACAGGAACGAAATCTTTTCAAACAAAGCCTTTCCTCACCTAAATTAAAATTGGAGGGAGGACAAATATAAGAATTAAAAAAATAATGCAACGTCTATAAAAATTATAACACCTCACGGAAGTTCTAAAAATATAAGTTTAATAAAATAAATTAGAGAGAAAAAATAGGACAAAAAAATACGAGTAAAAAAAATTGGAAACGACAAAAAAACTTCCTTCAAAAATTTGACAAAGTCCAGTAAATCTCCCGAGAAAATAAAATAAATAAATAAATATTGGAAAGACTTCCCAAAAATTTGTCAACGTCCAATAAATTTCCCGAGAAAAGTTCGAAAAAGCACCGCTAGGGGGCAACGTGCACATCCCCTTTCTCCCACTCGGTCGTTGCCATCTCTCAGAGATCCATCGAAAGTTCCAAAAAGCACCGCTAGGGGCAGCACATCGACCCAACACACTAGCGTCATCTGCCACGCCCTTTCTCCCACTCGGTCGTTGCCATCACTCAAAAATCCATCGAAAGTTCCAAGAAGCACCGCTAGGGGCAGCATCGACCCTACATACTAGCGCCACATGTCACGCCCCCACATCCTTCGGTTACAAGCCACGCCCCATCCTTCTGCGTCAGGCCACGCCCCCTGCTCCTTCTCTAGAAGGAGCTGCTCCTTGACGCAGTCCCCGTCCTTTTATACTACTCCCATGCTTGCATTTTTTTCAAAAAAAGTTCACCCAACGTAGTGGGATACCTTAAAGAATATTAGCAGATTAAATGATATTTGCTGTAAGTAGGTAACATGGAATAATCTCGTATATAAATTATGGATTGTAGGCAGTGATCATTATGATATAGAATATTACGAGATTAAACGTTCGAAAATTGCCTAAAATTTTTTTTAGGCATCACCGATCCGCGAAAGTTTCCCCAACGTTTTGCCGGTCCGCGAATGCAAAAAAGGTTAGGAACCACCGATCTAGACAACTATTTAAGATTGCTGTTCCTCGGTATTGTCAGTAGTGTTGATCACAATGGGAAAAACGAAGTATTTTTCGGAGTTCGATAAAGGGTTTATTGTGATTGCCCGTCTGGCTTGAGGGACGATTCTGAAAACAGCAGAGCTGAGTTATTTCTCAAAAGGTGAAATATCCCGGATTTTGAAATAGTGGGAAAATAACCCACATTGCTTGTCTAAGAGGCGGAACTGTGGCTCAACGATAACCTGTCAGCAACGAGATCGCTGTCGCATGAGAAGGCTTGTACGGAGAAACAGGACTTCCTGTGTGTGGCAATTGATCGAAGCCTTTAATAAGGACTGTCCCCGACCCATATCTTAGCGTACTATGCGCAGGGAATTGAAGAGGATCGGTATTGGCAGTCGCATGGCTATACACGGAACCACTGATTTCTACGAAGGACTGGAAAGTTCGTCCACAGTGATGTCAGGAACATCGTAACGGGACAGTGGGGAAAAAGTCATTTGATCTGACGACTCGCTTGTTCTGTTTCCACGATAGGCAGAGAGTTTGGCGGAAGTCCCATGAAGCAATGGATCAAGCTTGCCTTTTAAACGCAACTCAAGGTAACGTAATTATAAATACACCACACTTTGAATACTCAAGGTTCTGGAGGGGGTGTCATGGTATAGGGAACACCTTCCGTTGGTACAGAACAGGTCCTCTGATATTGCTGAAATGTGGGGGTGAATCAGCGGACTTGAACTAAAAGAAGTCCAGTTGAAGTCAGCTGATTCTATGTGAGATGACATAAAGAAATTAGCTTCCAACTTTACTCCTAAATCCACTGCCATTCGGGGAAACTTTGGAGATCATTACTTACAAGGAGGCCTGCGATGTCAGCGTCTCGCTAGACTTACCACAAATTTGGAAACAGTTCTTCAAATAGTGAATGCCTGTTGTTTTCCCCCAAGGATTCCGCGTGCAAAACGAACATGATACCTCTTGTCTTTAATTGAATAATTACATTTGCGTCTCTTCGTTTATTGTCAAGTTAAGCACAACTCACCGCGTTAAAATTATTGAAGCGTTTTACCACGCATTTTGCAGTTTGCTGTCTACCTTCCTAGGAAAAGCCATCTGGTTGATGTGCGAAAGCTTGGAAACTTTTATTTTTATCAACGCCGATAAATTCTTATCACTAATATAGTTATACTACCTTATGTGAGGGTTTCCTCCTAGTATTATCAGAACATTGTTGTCGAATAAGTCTATACGACAATGTTGGCTTTTTGTTCAGCAGGTGACTGCTGTTTCGTGGACGATATATGAGTTCAGCACTGGTTCAGCTAGCCTGAAACAACTTCCACCATCTTCGCTGGCCCTACAAAGTTACTACAAAGACTACACTACAAAGTCTGAATGTGAACCGCACTGAGAATTTATGGGACATGTTAGACAAGCAAATCCGGGAACAAAGTCTCCTTCCGTCAAATCTGAGACATTTAAATGACTGTCTGGTGAACGCCTTGTATACTGTAGACGTACACTGCTGGCCACCCAAAATGCAACACCAAGAAGGAAACATCCGATTGGCCTGAAATTCGCAGGATGCGTCGCACGCAAGATGACATGCAAACGATTAACATTGCAAGGCATATGCAAATCATGAGCGCCCGGCACGCTACCGAGAAGCACTATAAGAAGGGTGCACAGAAGGCGGGGTGTAAGTAGTGAAAGTGTGTTGAGCTTCCTGATGCCTCGTCGCAGAATACGGCAGTCATTCCAGCACGTTTCGGAGTTCGACAGAGGACGAATAGTGGCTTATCGCGACAGCGGTTTATCGTACCGAGACAGGCGGGAATTGACAGCTCGCACCGCCACATCACGAACGTTAGCGCAGAAATTAGGGTGTGTTGCGCAGCAACCTGTGTCAGCACGTACCGTTCGACGTCGTCTGCAGGAGCGGGGACTTGTCGCACGGCGCCCATTGCTCTGATTACCATTAATATTACACCACCGGCGAGTGCGGCGGCATTGGGCCGTTGAACGCCGCACCTGGACTACAGAATGGCACGTCATTGTCTTCTCCGACGAATCCCGCTTCTGCCTGAAACACCACGATGGTCGGATCCCCGTGTGGCGGCACTGCGGCGAGAGACTGTATGAAGCCTGCGCTATGCATCACCATACCGGTCCGTCGCCTAGCGTTATGGTTTGGGGCGCAATTGGATATGACACCCGCACCCCTCTGGTACGCATCGCCGGTACACTCAGCAGCCACCGCTACATCTTCGACGTTTTAGAGCCTGTAGTCCTCTCTTATCTGCAGGACCTGCCAGCGGCCACGTTTCAACAGGACAATGCGCGCCCGCACGTGGCACGCATCGTGCAACAATTCTTCACGGCTGACCAGGTGTCACTACTGCCATGGCCAATCTGCTCTCCCGAAATGTCGCCCATCGGACACGTCTGGTCGCTGATCGGCAACCGAGTGGCCCGACAAGCACCACCCGCGGCTGATAAACTGTGGCAACGTTTGGAAGCAGCCTGGACCGACATACCCGGAGCCCACATCCAAAGCCTCTTTCGTTCGATGCCGCGGCGTGTAGCGGCCGTTATTGCCAGCCATGGGGGCCACACGAACTATTGATGTCTGCGTGTTCCGCAAGTCGCACGGGCCTGTAAGCTCAATCGTTTCATCTTTGTATCTGTTGTTATGTGTCCAGTAAATCTGGCTTTGCTATCTCGTGTCCTTCTTAGTGTTGCATTTTGGTTGGCCAGCAGTGTAGATGCACGCCAACACCTTGTGGAATCTATGCCAAACCGCATCCATGCTGGAATTCTTGCTAAAGTAGGTCCAAACCGGTATTAAATAAAAGTTTCTAATTCAGTGGAAGATATGTGTAGCATTGAGAGCCAGAGTAAGTATACCAGAATAAAACTGCGTTTTAAAAATCTGCTTTTCCGGTTATCCGCTATTTCCACTCTGGGATCTTTACTTTAATAAAAAAGATCTCTAGTCGTCACTTTGCCTGCAGATCCTACCATTTCTGTGGTCGCGAAACTCTCCTAATCCTGAAATTCTTCGGTCGTTTATTTCTTTTGCGAACGTGGAAAAATCCGACCTTGAACCCCCCCCCCCCACACACCCCGCCAAAAATATTACAGATTTACCCCTTTAACGACCATGACCAAAAAAATATTTTATCACTCCAAATGCCATAATGCTCGAAACTGTCTTTTGGTTCATTTCTTTGTTTAATAACAACAATAGTGACTGAGGGTGACTCCTCCTGATCTTTCATAGATCCAGAAAATTTGAAGAACAGGTAAAGGTAAGAAATCTGACTCAGCCTAAACAGGCGTTTCGGGTGGCTATAGCCATTTGTATGTACGGACGTTTCAGGCGTCATGGTCGTTAAAGGGTTAACTAACATACTGTCCGTCTTCTAATTGACTAGTCTCAGAAACTCTGCGCCATCATACTTTTGATCTCCTTATCAAATCAGTTATTGCCAGGCGCCATGAATTTCAATTAGGGGAAAGGGGGTATCGTCATGTCAAACAAGACACCACTTAAAAGCTCCTACTGGTAATATTACCTGAATTGCCCACTAAAATCGTACGCAGAAAATTAACTCTTCCGCCTTCCTAGCGGAAATGGTAAAGCACCGTGCCGGTCTGAGTGTAAGTATATACGAATATAGGCATGTGATAAATTTCACGCCTCCCTTCCTTTGATCTTATTTCTTTTTTCAATAAGAAGCACCCAAACGCAGTAAAAAATAGCTCTAATCTCAACTTCGTATGCTCAGTAGATATGTCACTAACTTACTATTATATGCTACGCTACAAATAAATAGTCCAGTATAATAATGATAATAATAATGATTTTACTCACAAAATGACGGAATCATACACAGTTGTCTGTGTTATTTACATGAAACGTTCGGCTGGGACGGAGAAGGATTAAGCAAAGGATAGCAAACAATTGGCTTTGCATATAGTGATTGCAGTAAACAGACCCAGAGTCCCTTCCAGGAAGCGGTTAAAATTACCCCAGGGCTTTGTTCACCTTTTGCTGTGGGCTTGAGACAAATTTGCCACAGGAGGGAAAGGAAAAGATGCACGGAGCAAGGAAATATAAGATTTCCACTTGTCACTCAAGCCTTATTGTTATACATATATATATATATCTATAGGAACTCTGCACGAAATAACAAAGGAGTATTCAGCTTTCATTTTTGTGGCAAGTACAGACAAGCTCATAAAAAAAAAAGTTAGCTGATAATTTTACTATGAAAGAAAATTTACAAATCCATGGGCTAATTTGGCGCCTCTTCCCTTTGGTGGGGCCCTAGGCAGCTGCCTACCTGGCCTGCTTCTCAGACCGACCCTGGTATAGCACTCCCATGTTATGTAAAAATAATTTACCCCCCCCCCCCACATTCTGAGAAATGACGGAATGATGCCCTAGTTCAAATTTCATTCATTCTGAGTGGCCTAATACAGTAATACTTCTCGGTTTGCTTAAATTTCAATCAACACTGACCTTCGTACTTCCCTTAACAAGCCAACAGATTAGGGAACTCGCTACTTCTGTCCTTTCAGCCTTTTGCTTTCCCATTCCTTCGCGTGCGTAGAACCCTTCCTAGTAGCAGCGTAGGGAGCAGTGGGAGAAGATAGGGATAGCTATTAAGGGTCGTAAGAACAGGATGGGGGGAAGAAGAAAAGGCTATTGCTGGCTACTCTACCTTTTCTTAAACTGTTATTGATTGTGAGAAAGAAGGGGAGGCGAAGTATTATTTTTATGAGGGTTTCAGTGGAAGAGATGCCACATTTGATACACTGCCGGATAATTGCTAAG
The DNA here is from genome assembly GCA_039090855.1 of Macrothele yani. Taxonomy (NCBI): domain Eukaryota; kingdom Metazoa; phylum Arthropoda; class Arachnida; order Araneae; family Macrothelidae; genus Macrothele; species Macrothele yani. Next base: position 57,624,045 of record CM076994.1, on the reverse strand, counting down.
GACGGATGACAATAGCAACGATAGCAACCTTAAAATGGAAGGCAGGAAAATGTGGAATTAGCATAAGTGCGGGATTAAGTAAGACGTGTTGTGCGTATGCAAATTTTGGATTGCCGAACTTGTTCGTGACGTCATAGCGCTGATAAGAGATATAAAGGATTTGACGCGTATTGACCGTTGTTGTTCAAACGCAAAGTTGAAAGGGAAAGAATCAATTGACGAACTTGCAATTTTCAGTATGTCTTCCCGATATCATCTAGATGATTTTACGCTTGGCCATATTATTGGCAAGATTGAGGAAGGGCGAAAAATAACAGATGTTGCCAGGGAGTTCGACTTCAGCCACAGTGTTGTTTCAAGGCTTTGGAAATCATTTCAAACAAATGGAGAGTGTAGCAAACGTCACGGGGAGGTCGTGTTCGCAGTACGATACCTGCAGAAGATCGGTACATAGTGCTATCAACAAAAAGACACCGGCGCAGCACAGCTAGTGAGGTAGCAAATCAGTTTATGGCTGCTACTGGCAAGCGGATCTCCCGAAAAACTGTCGCCAGACGTTTGCGTGAAGGAGGACTATACGCCCGCCGTCCTGTTGTGTGCATCCCATTGTCCAGACGTCACCGTACCGCCGTTTGCAATGGTGCCATCAACATCGCAATTGCACTGATAACGACTGGTCTGCTGTCCTCTTCTCAGATGAGAGTAGATACAGTCTATCGTCTGATTGTCGACGAGAACTGATCTGGCGTGATAGTGGTACTGCATATTGTCCAGCAAACATACAGGAAAGGGACCGATATCCGACATGTAGTGTCATGGTATGGGCTGGCATCATGATCAATGGCCGTACGTCCCTCTATGTGCTTCCAACTGGGACTATGACTGGCCAACGATACATTAATGATGTTCTGCTACCTCATGTTCGCATGTTCCGTGGTGCTGTCGGTGATAGATTCATTTTCATGGACGACAACGTAATATGTCATCGAACAGTCGCTGTCCAGGAGTGTCTTGAGAGCGAGGATATTTAACGCCTCGTATGGCCAGCACGTTCTCCAGATCTGAATCCCATTGAAAATGTGTGGGATGCTTTGGGGAGGAGTCTTGCTGGTCGCCAATGCCCTCCAATAAACAAGGACATCCTCATCCGTGCACTGACAGAGGAATGGGATAAATGACCCCAACAGCTGCTTGATAATGCTGTGCAAAGCATGACACGACGTGTGGAATCTTGCATCGCCCTCCATGGTGGCCATATCCCGTATTGACATCTTACGCCGGAACACCTGCGGACGGTAATTGCATTTTTTTCACGTTTACGTATTCTGCACAAAATGGCCTGTTTGTCCCTTGAACACGTTCCAAAGCCTTCTGGATTTCAGGGCACAATAAATTGTCTTTCTTGTAATTTCCTGGCATTCTGACATTATTTTATTTCACTTGGCATCCAACCACACTTACTTTTTTATGCGCTATATAGCCGTTTATGATCCGTCCTTAGCAATTGTCCAGCAGTGTATATTTAGGTAGTATTTGTACGTAGATTTTATTTTATATCCTACTCAAACTGAGTTAGAGTATTGAATATGTATTTTTTTATCTTTAAGTTACATGACGAGTGTATGAAGAAGGGCAATTCTCGTCCTTTTGAAATGTCATCTTTGAAAGTCTGTTTTTAAGAAAGCCATATTGTGTCGTACTTTCGAAGTAAGTTGTCTTTATTTACGTACGTAGATATATTCGGTTAGACTTCCGCATGCATGAAAGCGGTACGAAAAGACGTTAGCTAACGAACTGCAGAGCAGGCGAACCCCCACAACAGCTGTCGCGGAAGAAAGGTGAAAGGACACATGGAAGTTGCAGGCAAATAGAGAAAGATGTTGCTTTTTTCGTTCAGCGGGTGGTAACCCGCAAACTAAGGAAATGTAAATGTATTGAAAGGTATGTGCTTAGCTTTGTTAATAAATGTTTCCAAGGTCAAAACGAGGATGATTTATATGAACTTTCAATAAGGACATGCATCCTGTACAACGAACCGCCAACAAACTGAGCCGAATAGCAGGAGTGCTTGAACCGAGCTCCATTAGTAACATAATATCAGTTTAGCACCATGGATATCTCAATCAGAGTTACTATTCGAAACGAAAAAAAAAATGTACCTGCCAATGTAAACTTTGCGCGTTGACACAGTCGTAACTAAAGGAAAGACGACGGAGGCATACGTACCAGAGTTGAAAACGGGTCAAAAATTTTAGACCTAGAAAAGTACGAAAACAAAATATATATATATGTGTGTATTCTTGCCTGGAGAGCTTTTGGAAGAAACAGCATAATTTTCAAGAGCAATATGCCATTATGTCTTAAAAGAAAAGTGTTTGATCAATGCATCCTTCCAGTGCTTACGTATGGTGCAGAGACGTGGACCTTAGCTAAAAGAGACATACAAAGGCTGCAGACAACTCAAAGTAGCATGGAGAGGTGCATGCTTGGTGTAACCAGGAGAGATAAGAAGAGGAACACGTGGATCCGAAGAATGACAAGAGTGGAAGACATCATGATCAGAGTTAAATCCCTGAAATGGCAATGGGCTGGACATACTGCCAGAAGAACAGACCATCGATGGACAGCCGAAATTTTAGATTGGATTCCAAGGGACAGGAAAAGACCCAGAAGAAGACCACATGGAAGATGGGTGGATGAAATTCGAAAGTATGCGGGAGTGACATGGAGGAGACTGGCACAAGACAGACCGTTGTGGAGGAAACTTGGGGAGACCTTCGTCCAGCAGTGGATTGATAATGGTTGACAATGATGATGATGATGATGATGATGATTCTGAAAAAAAGTAACTCCTGCTTCCACCGCCGCCGCTGTTTTAGAAATTTCGCGACACTCGCGCTTTTCTAGTTCGCAGCGCAAAAAGTCACGCTAAAATAAACCGTTTTTTGATTCTGCCGATACTTCAAGAGCTATTGTATTTCAAAATTAAGGTAAGCAAAAAAAAAAAAAAAAAAATGCTATCAGTTCGCGTTCCGGACACACTAACAGCAACAGAACCACAAGAATTTGTAGGCACCTAGGGCCGTGGCCGAAGTTTTGCATCTCGTCACCCTTTTTTAGCACGTCTTTTGTAAAAAGATCGTGCTTATGTTACCGGTTTGTCTGTCCGTCCGTCCGCATGTACCCTAGATATCTCTGCAGCTATCAGTCCGATTTGAAAAATTCTTTTTGCATTGGAAAGCTTGAAATATGCGAATGATGATCATTTATTTATTTATTTTGTACGATGTACAATTTCGCCGCTACAGGGCGTAAACGCAGATGATGTCGAATTCAAAAATACGTTTTATTTCACATATTTGCTTCTAAACATCCGATTGAAAAAGTTTTTTCATCTAACGATTCCATTTATGTCGAAGAGTATTTTAGATATAGTTATTTTTTAAAATTACGCATAGATTTTCCACTAGGGGGCGTAAAAGTAAATTAAAATTTTCCCGATAACTCTTCTTCTAAAACTCCGATTTAAAAATTTTTTTCTTCAGCGGATACGCCTCCTGATGTAAAATCTTTTGCACATAATTTCAGATTTTTGGTAAAGAATACTTTGGCCACCAGGGGGCGTAAGTGGTAATTTTTGTTTCTGATGTATTTGCCATAAAATATGAGCTTCTAAAATATTAATTGAAAAATTATTTCGCGGACTGATGCCACTCACATCGGTAAACATTTTCGCAATACCTTCTTAAAATATTCTGCAGTTTCTCCGCCAGGGGGCGTAGATTTATATCTTATTTTTGTCAATATCTCTACTTCTAGGAGTCCGATTTGAAAAATTCCTTCTTTGTTGGATAGGGTCTTCAGTTTGGCATGTTTTCATAAAATTTCAAAGCTTTCAAGTAATTCATAGACTTTCCGCTAGGGGGCGTAAAGGTAAATTGCGTTTACCCCTATATCTCTGCTTCTAAATCTCCGATTTGAAAAATTATTTCTGCACCGGATACAGCTCCTGGTGTGAAATCGTTTGCACATAATTTATAATTTTTGTAAAAAAAATGATTTGGCCACCAGGGGGCGTAAATCTTAATTTCCGCTTCTGATGTATATACAGCAAAATATGAGCTACTAAATTCTCGATTGAAAAAAAACGTCGTTTGTAGACCGATACTACTTATGTCGACAAACCTTTTAGAAACATTTTCTTCTTAAAATAATGCATGGTTTCTACGCCAGGGGCGTAGATATATATCTTATTTTTGTCAATATATCTACTTCTAGGAGTCCGATTTGAAAAATTCCTTCTTTGTCGGATAGTGTTTTCTGTGTGACATGTTCTCAAATAATTTCAAAATTTTCAAGTAATTCATAGACTTTCCGTTAGGGGGCGGGGCGTAAATGTAAATTGCGTTTCCTCCTATATCTCTGCTTCTAAATCTCCGATTTGAAAAATTCTTTCTGCACCGGATACAGCTTCTGATGGGAAATCCTTTGCACATAATTTCTAATTTTTGTAAAAATGGTTTGGCCATCAGGTGGCGTAAGTCTTATTTTCCGCTTCTGATGTTTTTGCAGCAAAACATGAGCTACTAAAATCTCGATTGCAAAAAAAGTATTTTGTTGACCGATACTACTCATGTTGACAAACCTTTTAGGAACATTTTCTCTTGAAATAATACATGGTCTCTACGCCAGGGGACGTAGATATATATCTTATTTTTGTCAATATCTCTACTTCTAGGAGTCTGATTTGAAAAATTCCTTCTTTGTTGGATACTGTTTCCGATGCGAAATGTTTTTCCTATAAATTCAAAATGTTCAAGTAAATCATAGACTTTCTGCTAGGGGGCACAAAAGTAAATTGCGTTTTCTGCGTTATTTCTGTTTCTGAAACTCCGATTTGAAAAATTCTTCCTGTATCGCATACAAGACCTGATGGAAAATATTTTTCACATAATTTCTAATGTTTGGTAAAGAATGGTTTGGCCACCAGAGTGCATAAGTTTTCATCTCTGCTTCTGATGTACACTGGCGGAAAGTGAAAAAAACACCAAAAAGGAATTGGCGGACGATCATGAAATTTCCATATGTTAATGGGGCCGAGTTTACGTAGGTGTGATGTTAATTTCGGGACCAACCGGTGGGCACTTACGCCACAGCACGGCATAATATGCAAATTATCGTCAGTGGTATTTAAGGAGTACGGCGAAGAGAATGTAATCAGTCGTCGGCGTACGGACACGTGCGAAGACCCTGAAGAAGCTGCAATGCCTGGACATGGAAGACGTGTACGATTTCAGCAGTTATCGGACTTTGAACGAGGTCGTCTAGTCGGACTCCGCGAGGCCGGGTGGTCGTATCGTCGTATTGCGGAGCGAATTGGACGGGAAGAATCGGTGGTGGTACGATGGTAGCGTAGATGGTCCGAGGAACATTTCCACACGAGAAGACGTGGAACCGGGAATAACAGACGGGCTGATGAGCGGACCGATCGACGCATAAGAAGAGCGGCGTTATCAAGCAGAACATCCACTGCGACGCAAATCTGAGCTGCCGTTGTACCTGAGGTGACTGTGAGAACAATCCTCAGCCATCTACTGCATGCAGGACTACGTGCACGTGTGACTCTGGCATGTGTACCTCTGACTCCAGCCCACCGTCAGGAACGGCTGCAGTGGTGTCGCCAACGTCTGCACTGGAGAACGCAAAGGCGATCTGTCGTGTTCAGCGATGAAAGCAGATTCTGCTTGAGAGCCTCCTATGGCCGTATGCATGTTCGCAGACGCACAGGGGAGCGTCTCCACCCTTCTTGCATCCGCCAGCGATACACAGGGCTTACACCTGGTCTCCTGGTTTAGGGAGCGATAAGCTATCACTCTCGTACACAGCTAGTGTTTGTAACGGGTACGTTAAACAGCACCTCTTACATTAACAACATCACACAGCCCGTTGTTGTGCCATTTGTAAGGTCGGTCCATCGTGGTGTTTCCCAGCAAGATAACGCACGCCCACACTCGGCACGTGCAACACAACGTGCACTTTAGGGTGTGAGACAACTTCCATGGCCAGCACGTTCACCGGATTTTTCCCCCATTGCGCACGTGTGAGATTTTATGGGACAACGACTTATCCGATCTCCACGGCCAGTCACGACCATCCCCGATTTACGCGTCCAGGTTGAGGATGCTTGGAACTCAATACCCCAAACTCACATCCAACATCTGCACGACAGACTCCATGCCAGAACTGCACAGTGTGACTCAGTTCATGGCGGTTCAACCTCGCACTAACCATGTTACATGGAAATATTATTTTTCAGTTTACCAGCAAAAAATGTTTTGATCAGCCATAATGTTTTGATCACGTTATCCTCTGTATTCCGTTATTATGCTGTATAAATTTCGTTGATATCAGACATCTCCTTCTTGGCGTTCTTTTTTCACTTTCTGCCAGTGTATTTGTAGCAAAATCTGGGCTCCTGAAAATTCGACTAAATTTTTTTTTCTTGGACCGATACCGCTCATATGGAAAATCCTTTTGAGAATACTTTCTTCCTAAAATAATGCATGGTTTTCCCACCTGGGGACGGTAAGTCACACCTTATTTTTTGTCGATATCTCTGTTTCTAAGAGTCCGATTTGAAAAATCATTTTTGTGTTAGTGAGCGTTTCCGGTGCGAAATGTTTCTCATATAAATTCATGTTTTTCTTAACGCAGAAGTCTGCAACGAGAGGGCGTAAGCTCACTATTCTGTTTACAGCAATATCTGAAGGATTAAAAACCCGATTCAAAAATTTCTTACTTCCGTCAGATACTATTTTCCGTACCGGTTCCATTGACTTTGAATAGCTTTGATAAATTTAATTTGCGTCAGAACGGATTTTTTTTTTTTTTATTGGAGGTTTAACGACCACCGTGAGCAACTCAAATGGGCTATAAGCAGTCGCCCGTCCCTAATTTAGGTTCACTGGTTCTAGGGAAGGGAGAGAGCCAGTGCCGTAAGACAAACACAACATCCATGCCTCACGGGATTCGAACCCGGACCCCGTTCGGACGAATGATCAGAGGCCATCGTTTAGACCACTGCGCCACCAGGGCGGCTCAGAACGGATTCAAAAGACGTGCTTATTACACCCGAAAATTCGGTTTCATCTTTCTAGTTTGAATTTAGATTTAGTTTACGAGAAATTAAATTTTTAAATTACACAAAATTCTCTATTTCGCGATGGGATCCATTTTAAAAACGGATATATGGCAAAGTGTAAATCATAACGCATTGCAATTTTTACAGCAGAAACTCACAACTATCATCCTTCTTTTACAAAAAAAAAATAAATAAAAAAAAAAATAAGAGAAAGTCATTTTGTTATTTTTAAGCATTTTTTAAAGACGCAAACGAAAGGAACGAGCGACTTATTCTATTTTCAGCGATAACAACACAGGAAAGTTCTTGTCCTGTGATTTGCTGCCATGGTGACGCAGCAAATTTTGGCTCTCTCTTCTCATTGGGTGAAAGGACAGGCTACAATCAAACTGGTAATGACGTAGCGATGAGTTAAAAGTTCGGCGTTTTCTGCCGGCATACGTGAATACCTATGTAAATATAGGCTTTCGCCTCGTATATAAAAAGAAAAAGATGGAAATGCAAGTGTGTTCGTCCGCGAATCGTTCGACCACTTCTAAATGACCTAGAGATCTGAAAATTGGTATGCTGACAGGACTTAAGGTCCGTATACCTAGAAAGGTACAAAAAAAGAAAAAAAAATTGGCGGCTTTGAAACGTTGTCTTCATGAATTTTTCGCGAATTTTTTGGCCACTTTTAAATGACCTAGAGATCTGAAAATTGGCATGCTGGTATGTCTTAAAGTCCGGATACCTACAAATGCACGAAAAAAAAAAAAAAAAAAAGTCAGCGCTTTTAAACATTGTCTGCTTGAATTTTGCTACCACTTCTACTCCTAGAAAAAAGTCTCAAAAACCAAAAAAATTCAAAACGGAGGCTTAGCTGTACTGTTTCAAAATGCTGATAGGTTTGAAGATAATTTTGTCAGAATAACTAAAATGCTCTGGAAATTTCAAATTTTGATTTAAAATTAATGGGCGCCAAAGCCTGCTCCGCTTTACGTCAAACCGTATGCACTGACGTCACGACGCTGTTCTAAATCGTAAAACAGCTAAGGATTTTAAATTACTTTTCTTTCCCTTAATTACTTTTTCCTTTCTTTAATTTTATGCTCAAAAACTTGTTTTATAGATTCACTGTTCGGAGAGCGGCCAGGATTGCTAGTATATATATATATAGAGAGAGAGAGAGAGAGAGTTGCTCACGGTGGTCGTTAAACCTCCAATCAAAAAAAAAAAAAAAAAGTGGCCAAAGAGCGCCAGACACGAGACCAACAAAACAATGGAGATTATCTAACTCACCTTCGTTTTGCTGATGACGTAGTCATTTTTGCAACTACCCATCAGAGCTGCAGAGTATGACCCAGGAACTTTTTGACAAGAGTAAAGAAGTGGGATTAAAAATGAACTTTCAAATCAATTGATGGGGAAAAGCTGGAGATAACCAATACCTACATTTATTTTGGACAGCAGATATCAAGGGAGGGTCACATTGATGAAGAAATTAATCGGCGTGTAAAACTTGCCTGGAGAGCTTTTGGAAGAAACAGTATAATTTTCAAAAGCCATATGTCATTATGTCTTAAAAGAAAAGTGTTTGACCAATGCATCCCTCCATTGATTACGTATGATGCAGAGACGTGGACCTTAACTAAAAGAGACATACAAAGACTGCAGACAACTGAAAGAGGCACGAAGAGATACATATACACATGTGTCTTTATATAAAGGCAAAATGCCCCTCCGCAGTGATGTTAAATGCTGTTCCACTAAATTCTGATGGCTCTGCAGTCAATATTTTTGAATTAAGTACTTTGTTGTATATTTAGTTTCAGTTTTTGCTATTTCCTTAACAACATATCAAACTTCAGAATATGTTTCACATCAACACCAATTTTCACAAGTTTATGATGAGTTGAAAGTTTCCAAAATGTGGATGTTGTTTTTATCATTGTCCCTCAGAAGGAAGGGACACTTTTCCCTCTGAGGACACTCTTCCTTCATATTGCGTGACAAATCATTTTTCAGTTCCCGGGCACTAGTATCGAAAACAAAATTTCGAAGTACGCATTTTCCTTTGAAAATTTTTTTTTCGCTTTTCAAAAATAAAACGTAAATAAAACCGGGTCAAAATCAGGTCAGGAACATCTTGACCCGACCCGTTTGACTCGCAAGAAATTGTCGACCCGTTGACCCGTGACCCGTTTCCATCTCTGATACGTATTAGTGAGAGATAACATTAAAAGGAGAATAAATGCGATAAGTCAGTAGATGAAATCTGTCAATGGACGATGTGAGATTTTGGTGATGCAAAGGTTTGTTTGAGCGCCTGGCGATTAAGAGTGGCCAGCTAAAAATTTAGATAATGGGTTGCCGCGATATGAACTGTTTGAAATTTTGGGAGTAAGTTGCACCAAAAAGTTGTGCTGCGCCACTTTCTGAGAAAAGATACGACATTGGGTGGTGCAAACAAAACCCAACAACATGGTGAAACCATGCACTATTATGTGGTGCAATCTTGTACCATAACGTGTTGGAAAGTTTCACTATGTTGTTGGGTTTTGTTTGCATAGCGCAATGTTGTATCTTTTCTCAGAAGGTGGTGCAGCTGGTGTATCACCACGTTTTGGTGCAACCTACCACAAAATTTTTAACAATGTAAAACAGAGAAAAGACGAAGGAAGGAAACAGATCCAACGAGCATGAGTAAGTAGACGAAGTTGGTTGGATTGAATAGGGAAACTGAGAAAGAGAAATGGTCTCAACTGCACTTACAGGGGAAATGGCCATACTAGGTGTGATAAAAAAAGTATCCAGACTGGTTGTATAAGTTCGGAATCGCACAATACAGATGGCAGAGGTTGACCTTGGAACCTACTACGCATGTGCCGTGAGTCACATCTCCCCTGATCATTCAGTTTTTAGCACGTATTTTGTCAAAAAAGATCGTGCTTATGTTATCAGTTTGTCCGCCTTTGGACACCATATCTCGGCAACTATTAGTCCGATTTGCAAAATTCTTTTTGCATTGGGAAGCTTGAAATATGCGAATGATGATCCTTTATTTCGTTTTTTTTTTATGATGTACAATTTTGCCGCTAGAGGGCGTAAATGCAGATGATGTCGAATTCAAAAATACGTTTTATTACACATATTTGCTTCTAAACATCCGATTGAAAACTTTATTTTATCTTTCGATTCCATTTATGTCGAAGAGTATTTTAGATATAGTTACTTTTTCAAATTAAGCATAGATTTTTCGCTAGGGGGCGTAAAAGTAAATACATTTTTCCCGGCAACTCTCCTTCTAAAACTCCGATTTCAATTTTTTTTTTCAGCGGATACACCTCCTGATGGAAAATCTTTTGCATATCATTTCTAATTTTTGGTATAAAGAATAACGGTTTGGCCACCAGGAGGCGTAAGTATTAATTTCTGCTTCTGATGTATTTGCCACAAAATCTGAGCTTCTAAAATCTAGTTTGAAAAAATTCAATCGTGGATGGAATTTAATTTACGTCGATAAACCTTTTTGGAATATTTTCTTAAAATAAAGTATGATTTCTCCGCCAAGGAGGCATAAATGTATATCTTATTTTTGTCAATATCACTACTTCTAAGAGTCCGATTTGAAAAATTACCTCTTTGTTGGATAGCGTTTCCGGTGCGAAATGTTTTTCATATAATATCAAAATTTTCAAGTAACTCATAGACTTTCCGCTAGGGGCCGTTAAGGTAAATTACGTTTCCCCCGATATTTTTCTTCTAAAACTCCGATTTGAAAAACATTTCCTATATCTCTCCTGATGGGAAATGTTTTTCATATAATTTCTTATATTTGTTAAATATTGGTTTGTCCACTAGGGGGCATAAGTGTTCATTTCAGCTTCTGATGTATTTGCAGCAATATCTGATCTCCTGAAAACTCGATGGAAAACATTGTTTCCTGGACTGATACCGCTCACACCGAAAACTCTTTTGAGAATACCTTCTTCTTAAAATAATGCATGGTTTTCCCGCCAGAGGACGTAGACGCATATCTTACACTTGTCGATATCTCTGCTTCTAAGAGTCTGATTTGAAAAATGCTTTCTTTGTTGTAGACCGTTTCCGCTGCGAAATGTTTCTCATATATTTCAAATTTTTCTTAACGCACAAGTCTGCAACCAGAGGGCGTAAGTTCGCGATTCTGTTTGCAGAAATATCTGTGAGACTAAAAACCCAATTGAAAAACTTCTTTCTTCGGTGAGATGCTACTGTTTTCCATAACGGTTCCATTGACTTTGAATAGCTTTGATAAGTTTAATTCGCCTCAGAAGGGATTCAGAAAACGTGCTCAAAAAATTAGGTGTCATCTTTCTTGTTTTTGTTTTTGTTGTTGTTTTGTTTTGTTTTCAGTAGTGCTTTGTTCTTACGTGCGTAAGCTGTGGGTCGTTTTTGTCATGTCCGGAAAAATTGATCGACGAATTTGCATCAGATTTTGTCAAAAACTTAGCGAAACTTCCAAAGGCACATACTAAAAGCTACAGAAAGTCGATGGGGAGGATTTTTTTATGAGGTATAAACATTTTAATGATGGTCGTGAAAGTTTATGAGGGTTGAACGGCCTGTGAAGCTAGCAGCCAGCAAAAGTGAAAACAATGGTTAATTTGTGCGCACATCTCCGCTGGAAAATCGCGGAATCACTATTCGTGAGTACTTTTGGTTCAGTTTAGTCGATTCTTACGGACGATTTGGTTGTAAGACGCGTCTCAGCCAAATTTGTGCCAAAATTGCTGTGAGCTGAACTAAAACAGGTCCGTGTTTCAGCTGCTAGTGATCTGCTTGAGTGCGTCGAAAACGACGAAAACTTTTTAAAAACTATCAAAACTGGTGATGAATTGTGGGTAAATGGGAATGACTCTGAAACTAAGGCATAGTCTCCACAGTGGAAGACCCCAACCTCTTTTAGACCCAAATAGCACAACAGAGCCGCAGAAATGTCAAGACGATGCTGACTATTTATTTTTCAGTGATGAGGGAAATGTGCTTCATGAATACGCTCCATCAGGCCACATAATCAACAAAGAGTACTACTGTCAAGTTTTGCGACGCTTGAGAGACGCAGTTCGTTGCAAAGGACCGGCATTCCATGAGAGAGGCGAGTACCAACTCCACCATGACAACGCGTCTGCTGATGCATCGCAACTTGTGCAGAAGTGTTTTGCTATGCACTGCATTGCACAGGTCCTACAGCTACCCTGTTCACCAGACTTCGCTCCCTGCGACCTTCTTCTCTTCCCCAAAATCAAATACCACTTGAAAGGAAAAAAGTTTTCATGATATTGAGAAGATACAGTACAACAGAATGCGAAGAAGCAGCTGTTCACTATTTCGGAAGATGACTTCAAAAAATGCTTTGAGCAGTGGAAACAGCGCTGAACTAAGTATGAGGCTTTCGAAATGGACTATTTCGAAGGCGATTAACTTTCAAATCTGTAAATTTTGTTCTTTTTTTTATAAATCCAGTCTGGATACGTTTTGATCACACCTTGCACAACATTACCAAGCAACGTTTTGTCTAACTCAGAGGTAGAATACGAATCACATTCTTTTAAGCTGGTTTTAGTATACACAGTCGTATCAGAATAATATGACCGCCTGACTAATAATGGGAATGACCACACTTGGCCTGGATGACCAGTAGCGAGACGGCTTGGCATGAACGCAATGAGGTCCTGGAAGGTTGCCCAAGGAACACGTGCCCATTCGGACTGCAGCAGAGCACTGAGGTCCAGGATGTGACATGGTTGGGCGTCGGCACCTCGCACCTGTCGATCCAAATAGTCCCAGCCGCCCCGGTGGCGCAGTGGTCTAAGCGATGGTTTCTGATCATTCTTCCGAATGGGGTCTGGGTTCGAATCCCGGGAAGGTATGGATGTTGTGTTTGTCTTACGGCACTGGCTCTCTCCCTTCCCTGGAACCAGTGATCCTAAATTAGGGACGGGCTGCTTCTTGTAGCCCATTGAGTTGCTCACGGTGGTCGTTAAATCTCCAATCAAAAAGAAAAAGTCCCACAAGTGTTCAATACGATTGAGGTCGGGAGATTTCGCCGGCCAACGGAGACCTCACTGTCGTGTTCCTGGAACCTTATACGCACCCCCTTAGCGACTTGGCAGGGCGCATTGTTCTGTTGGTGGACACACACCATCAGGGTAAACATCCAACATGAATGAATGCATATGGTCAGCGAGGATGGACAGGTAGCCATTGGCGTTCAGGGACCCATCCAATGGTACCAGCGATTCCAGGTAAGAACACGGAAACATCCCCAAGACATGCACACTGCCATCGCCGGTTTCTGCTTGACCGGCCAGTGTGTCCGGTTGTTGGTTCTCGTGTGTCTGACGCCGTATCCACCACCGCCCGTCACTTTTGCGGAGTTTTAACGTCGATTCGTCGGAGAAGGCAACCTTTTCCCACTCTTTCACTGTCCAATGACGGTAGGCCGATGCGAACTGCAGGCGTCGTTGCCGATGGACCTAAGTTAACATGGTCGCCTTGACGCAGTGTCAAATCCGGATACCCATGCGTAACAGGTATCGCTCCACTGTTATCGGGGACACGTACCTGGGTGTCCCATCTTTGATTAGTGTAGTCAATTACTACACAGTTGCGCGTCGATTGCCCTCTACCAGTCGACGGAGGCGACGTTCTCCTCTGGGGTCGATGGCTTTTGGAGCTCTACAGTTTTGACGTCATGAGGTACTCGGTGTGCTACCGGTCCTTTCTTGGTACACCCTTACTACAGCACCTCGCGAACAGACTACGAAGTCTGGTATTTCTGCGGTGCCTCCACCCTTGGTGTGGTAGCCGATGATCATTCCTTTTTGAAGGTCCGCCAAATCACTACCTCTGCCCATTGTTCTCACGTTACGCATTATGACTCATCTGTCCCGGCCGGCGGCTTATATATCCGCGTGGTCGACCTTGTCACGTGCATTCTGTGACGTGCCGTAGTGGGTACACTGTCATTCCGGGGGTGGTCATATTATTCTGTTAGGACCGTGTATATTTCGAGGGATGGAAATACACTATCTACCAAGAAGTAATTGGACACCGCTGCAATCGACGATATCTACGGTCCTGATAGACGTCACGGCCGCCGCCGTTAAATATCGTGTGGGAAACAACAACGCAACCAGTCGCGTGCAAGATGCCACGCAGTTCGGAGCTCCAGAAAGGTGTAATCGTCGGGTATCACAGAAATGGCCGATCCACACGTGACATATCCAGCGAGTTGAAGTACCCAAAATCGACAGTAACCTACGTGATTCGCAAGTGGAAGATGAGAGGTGACTGTCGGAGTGTGCCCCGACCCGGCAGACCCACAAAACTGGGAGTTAGAGACCGACGGGTGCTGGCCAGAGAAATTAGGAAGAACCGCACGAAATCGATCGGCCACATCCGCAATGAGTTTCAACAGGCATCCGGGAGTGTTCTTTCGATCAATACCATCCGTAAGGAAGCCCATCTGCTCAGTTATCATGGACGTGCTGCCGCCCACAAGCCTTTGATCAGCAAGTCCAATAGCGCTGCTCGGCTAACGTGGTGCAAAGAACGTCGACAGTGGACCGTTGAAGAGTGGAAACAGGTTCTCTGGAGCGACAAATCAAGGTTCACCCTCTACCGTTCGGATGGCAGGGTCTGGGTTTGGCGTCTGCCTGGAGAACGCCTCCTGCCGGAATGTATTGTGCCAACTGTGAAGTTCGGCGGCGGTGGAAGTATGCTATGGGGGTGTTTCTCCTGGTATGGCACGGGACCCTTGGTCGCAATTCCTGGTAGACTCAACGCCGAGACCTACTGCACCATTTTGGATGACCATGCGCTTCCTACGTTGTGGCAGTTTTACGGGGTGGACCTATGTTACTTTCAGGATGACAATGCCACCTGTCATGTTGCGAGGTCCAACATGACTTGGTGTGGTGACATTGGGTTGATCAAATGGACTGGCCTGCGCAGAGTCCGGACCTTAAACCTATCGAGCACCTCTGGGACTAGTTGAAGCTTCGACTTAAGGGGCGCCCCCACCGTCCGAGTTCGGTGTAGGAACTGACCTGTCTTCTCCAAGCCGAGTGGAAGAAAATACCGCTAGCCGTCGTACAACGCCTGGTTCAGAGTATGCCCCGGAGGGTCGCAGCTGTAATTGCCGCTCGTGGAGGGTCCACCAACTATTGAAGTGAATAAACTTCGTTTCCCTTTGCTATCACAGGTGTCCAATTACTTGTTGGTAGATAGTGTAGTTCAGCTACGCTTTTTACAGCATTCTGGGGGACGAGATATAACCTAATTTTTAATAATTTCTTCGTTAGGCTTACGAACGCTTATTATTTTTTATTGGGGGTTTAACGACCACCGTACCGTGCACAACACGTTGGGTTATAAGAAGTCGCGGACGCTTGTTAGCTGGCATATGAATCGTTCATGAAACTCTTTGGATCTCAAGTTTCATCGAAGCAGCCGTAAAATAACCGATTTATTTATAAATAAAGACAAAGTGGAATATAAAAAAAATAATAATGTTTCATGTTACATTGTTTCCATGGCAACAGCGCTAACGCTACGTAAAATATCATTGTTACTGACCTTTATATCAAATTTCGGTTCCATAATGCAGAGAAAGATTGCCTTGTTACAAAAGCCAGATATTTAGTCAGCGAACCCTGTAAGTGATGCATGTCATACAATGTCAGGTTTTGTCGTAAAATATTTCCTTTGAAAGCTATCGCAAATAAATTTATCTTTTATTTTCATTCTTTCTTTCCGTCCTTCTCATTCATTCTCGTACACTCTGTTGGCCGATAATTGAGATAAACTTCTACGTCATGCTATGGGGTAGCACAAGCATAACAATGTGACTTTCGGAATGGAAGTTTCGAAAAAAAAGAATGAAACACGTTAAAGAAGAGTGAACATTAAAACAACACCAACAGAAAGTTAACTATTCTCCCGACTTTTCGCTTCTACTAAATCTGAATCCGCCTCACCTTCTAGTTTTCTAACATTTTATTTTTCTGTCTTCACTTAGTGACGCACGGTGTCTCATTTGGTATGTAATGTCTCTTGTGAGATGGGAGCAGCAATTTTAATTGTGACAAATGTATACGCCGAAAACTACCTAAAGCCCCCCCACCCTCCCCTTCTCATCGACCTGTGTTTTCAGTGCAATTTTAGTAATCCGTTACCTTTCTCGGGTATCTACGCTTTCATAAATCATAGAAAAAGTATCATCTCTGGTACCGAAGGAGAAAGAAAAGGCATCCATCTCCTTCGTGTCAATGTAGGAAAAGAAATCAAACACATGTTTAGGATTTCCTGCTGCGTCTTGGAGTGCAGGTAACGCTGCTTTCACTTCTATTTTCGAATAATTTTGCGTTGAAGTCTCCAAAAAACTTGCGGCAACAGCTGAAAGGAAAGAGAGAGAGAGAGAGAGAGAGAGAGAGAGAGAGAGAGAGAGAGAGAGAGGCGGGAAGAGAGAAAGAGAGAGAAAAAAAGAAAGAGATAGAAATACAGAGTGAGAGAGGAGAGAAGAGAAAGAAAGAAAGAAAGAGAGAGAGAGAGAGAGAGAGGAAGAGGAAGAGGAAGAGGAAGAGGAAGAAAGAGTCATAGAGGAGAGAGGAGAAAGGGGAAAGAAACAAAAAGAGAGAGAGGAAGAGAGTGAAAGAGGAGAAAGAGAAAGAAAGAAAAAAAGAGAGGAGAAAGAGAAGGAGAGAGAGAGGAAGAAAGAGCGAGAGAGGAGAAAGAGAAAGAAAGAATGAGAGAGAGAGAGAGAGAGAGGAAGAAAGAAAGAGAGAGATAGAGAGGAAATGGGAGAAAAGAGTCCTTTTCATCTTACCAGGAGGTCCTGTTTATACTTCCGACAGTGAATTGATTTTTTAGGTAATAAAAATCACTTCATCAGGAATTGCGGGAATTACTGAAACACTTCAACGGGAATTATTAAAACACTTCAACGGAAACAATTTCTGCCCCTCTAGGACGATTTCGAATCTAACAGATAATTTTATTGCTTTTATAATAATGGACTCAATTAAAAACACAAAGAATTATATCGTTTAGTAAACGTTCATGTTTCTGATTTTCGAAAACTCGTTTCAAGACTTTGTTTACAATAAGAAAACGAGCCAAGTAGACACCCTGAGCATTTATCCACTCGTGTATTTTTCATGTTCTTCATTTTCTGGTGTTTTTACTTCACATTTCTTTCGTGATATTTTTTATTTTTGATTCTAGCCGAACTCTAGTCCTCCCTGATCTTGAATAACTTTTAAGATGCAATACAGAGTATGATCCAGGAACTTGCTGACAAGAGTAAAGAAGTGGGATTAAAAATGAACTTTCAGAAGACAAAAGTGATGTTCAATGCTTTTACAAGAAATGAAGATTTATCGATTGATGGAGAAAAGCTGGAGATAACAGACACGTACGTTTATCTTGGACAGCAGATATCAAGTGAGGGTCACATTGATGAAGAAATTAATCGGCGTACAAAACTTGCCTGGAGAGCTTTTGGAAGAAACAGCATAATTTTCAAGAGCAATATGCCATTATGTCTTAAAAGAAAAGTGTTTGATCAATGCATCCTTCCAGTGCTTACGTATGGTGCAGAGACGTGGACCTTAACTAAAAGAGACATACAAAGGCTGCAGACAACTCAAAGAAGCATGGAGAGGTGCATACTTGGTGTAACCAGGAGAGATAAGAAGAGGAACTCGTGGATCCGAAAAATGACAAGAGTGGAAGACATCATGATCAGAGTTAAATCCCTGAAATGGCAATGGGCTGGACATACTGCCAGAAGGACAGATCATCGATGGACAGCCGAAATTTTAGATTGGATTCCAAGGGACAGGAAAAGACCCAGAAGAAGACCACATGGGAGATGGGTGGATGAAATTCGAAAGTATGCAGGGGTGACATGGAGGAGACTGGCACAAGACAGACCGTTGTGGAGGAAACTTGGGGAGACCTTCGTCCAGCAGTGGATTGATAATGGTTGACAATGATGATGATGATGATGATGTAGAAAATGATTTCTATTGCAATGCATATGCTATAAATCTCCTAAATCACTTAACCACGAAAAACTGTCGTTTTTTATGCACTGTGTGTGCATAAATCTCGTTATTAGTGCATTTATAATATATTTTTATTACACGGAATAAATCTATTACGAGTTCACAATGCAGGCACGTATCCAGGATCTCTCTTTGGGGAAAAAGGCCCAGAAAAATTGCGTACATACACTCATCGTCAAAAAATAGTTGCACCCAAAAGGAAGCAAATGACAGAAATGAAACTTGGTGGGTAGGTTTGGTATCGTGAGACATGCAAATGTTTCAAGAATCACGCCCGACCTCTCACGTGACACCAGCAAGTAGGGGTCCTAGCGCTGTGCCTGACCGGGTACATAAGGTTGTCCCGTTTTGCGTGCATGCCATTCTGACTCGTGCTGTTGTGTTGGTTGCATCCTTTGCAAGTGAAGTATGCCTCGGAGAAAAGTTCGGAAGACATTCGAGCAGTTGGAGGAGTTCGAGAACAGCCGCATCGTCGGGCTCAGGAAAGCGGGATGGTCTTATAGCCGTAATGCGCGCCATACTAGTCGTGCGGATATCACCATAGCACGCTGTTGGCGGCCGTGGATAGAACAAGGCACGCAGCAGCGACATGAACAGCTACATGAAGGGTCTGGGAGACCTAGACGAACAACGGAGAGAGAGGACCGACGAGTTGTCCGACTTGCGCGGAGTGACCCAAAAACCACGATTGCGGATATTCAGCGAGCAGTGGTGCCCTCCATGCATCGGTCGATTAGTGCCACCACCACTGACAGACGGTTGCACGATGTAGGACTATTTTCTCTCGCATAGAAGAGTAGAGTTTGAGGTCGGAGATAAGACCTACAGCAGGGAGTACACAAAAGGGTGTCCGCAGGGCTCTTGCTCGGGCCCCTTTGTGTGGAATGTGGTTGCAGATACGGCACTTGCGCTTCCACTGGAAGACGGGGTGCAGCTGCAGGCCTATGCAGATGACCTCATACTTATCGTATCTGCATCTGGTAGGCACGTGATTGAGCGGAAGGTACACACCGCTCTCTCACAGCTCGATAGTTGGAGCAAGGAGTGTAAGCTCTGCTTGGCTCCCGAAAAGACGACACTCATGCTAATAGCTAAGAAGGGGGAACTGGTCACTCCACCGAAGTGTCGCTTCAATGGGCATACTATTAAAGCAGTGAGAGAGATGCGGTACCTAGGAGTCATCCAAGATACCAGATTGTCGGGGCTGCCTCACCTTCACTTCTTGAAGGATAGATGTACCAGCATCCTGAATAAGATCAACGGAATGCGGCTGACTGGGACAACTAAAAAGGTGCTCTATACGCGAGGGGTAGAGCGCATGTTAACATATGCGTGTCCCGCCTGGTGGTCAGACACCGTGAGAATTAGAAATGGTATTAACCAAATTCAGCGCACAGCGCTACTGGGGATCACGAGGTGTTTCCGCACGACCTCCACAGCGGCGCTGCAAGTGCTGGCTGGGAGTGAACCGGCGGACCTGGTCGTAGCGATTGAAGCAGTAATGTAGACCCTCCTCTATGGGGACGATGTTTCTCTCCTAGGACACCAGTACCAGTCGTCCGAGGTGGAACTACTGAGAATGAACTGGACTTGCCACCCAGCCAATGTGGTTTGTCTGACCTGGGACAAAGCTCTCCCCACAGGACAGGGGAAGGAACTGTTCACGGACGGTTCGAAAATAGATGGTACTGTTGGCGCAGGTTACTTCGTGCTCTCGGTTGGCAACGAGACACACGCGGAACGAGTGAAACTATCGCCCAATGCCTCTGTCTTTCAAACAGAGTTACTGGCGATCAGAGAAGCACTGCAGTGGGTGCTATCTATCAATAGCGGCAAAGGGGCTTATAGCATATTCTCTGATAGCCAGGCGGCCCTGAAAGCGCTTGGTCAGTTCGGGAGTAAGACTTCCCTTGTCAGAGAGATAAAAGCGCTATTCAAGTCAGCGGGAAGTATGAGGGTTACCTTCCACTGGATCCGAAGTCATGTCGGTACAGTTGGAAATGAACGTGCAAACCAGCTAGCGAAGGAAGCTGCTGAAAGAGAGGGCATAGATTTTCAGATGCGAACGCCGTTGCAAAGCGTGCGGACACAACTGAAAAAAGCCACATTAGTGGAGTGGCAACAGAGATGGGATGAAGGGGATACGGGCAGAAAAACGCGCCGTATTTTCCCCCGAATTTGGATAAGGCGCATTGAGAGTAATGGTTTCCTTAACCAGGTACTAACCGGGCACGGTGTTTCGCCGGAGTACTTCCATAGATTTGCGGTTAGGGAGCGAGTGTGCATGTGTGGTGCCCAGACTGCAGATGTCGCACACATGATTCTAGAATGTGCTTCTCTGTCAGGAAAGAGAACAACTTTGGTGTCAGAATTAGCAAAGACGAGGGACCTCTCGATCCTGCTCGCGTACCCAAGAGCGCGACAGGGGATCATCGAGATGGTCAAGCACCTCAGAGAGCAACAGACGGTCTACCTAATTGAGGGGTGACTGCAGAAGATAGAAGATAGAAGAGGAATGAAGACGGAGAAGAGGAACAGATGACTCGAGCCCAGAGTCATCACCCCAGAACTGACCCTAGTCCTGTGGAAGTGTAAGTACCAATGTAAATAAATTCAATGTAAATATTGTTCAATGTTTTTCAGTGTGAGAGGGCTCATTGAACAAAGGATTAACCTCCAACGTAAAGATGAGTTCCTCAGTGTATATATGTGCATGTATTTTTGTTTGAATAAAGGGCGGTCGCCCCAAACAATTCGCGCTAGCAATCGATTCTCACATACAGGGGTAGAGCCGTTTTCTAACCCCTGCCCAAATGACACGCACACACGGGTCATGACGGAGAGGTGAGAAGTTCCGGCCCACGGGGGTAGCAGCAAGCTGCGGGTCTACGGACCGATTCTGTCCAGATGGGCGAATGTCGGATTCTGGCAGGATTACTCGCAACGCCGTCACTTTTAATATCGAGAGAGTTTGTTTAACCCTGTGGAGTCCGTAATTGGACGGTACGGGTTAATGGTCATCAGCTAATTTATTACACGCCCGCAGACCGTTACGACGACTGCCCTTAACACCATTGCATCGTCGCCAAAGATTGCAATGGTGTCGTGCCAGACTGTCAAGGAGCCACTCAAAATGGTACTCGACGAGTCCTTCTTTTGTCTTGGGTGAGACGACCAACGAATTCGTGCGTGGAAGCACCGTGGTCAGCGCCAAGATGAACTTTTTGTTGTCGAACGTCACACGTCCAGAAGGCCTGGTGTCATCGTGTGGGGTGCAATTGCCTACGATGCCAGATCACCTTTGGTGTTCATTACAGGAACTTTGACAGCCCAACATTACGTTAAGGAGATCCTGCAACCAGTGGCCGTACATTTTCTGAACGCTCACTCCGGTATGATTTTCCAACAGGACAACGCTCCTCCGCATACGGCTGCTCTCTCGAGAGCTAGCCTTTAAGGTACTGATACTCTGCCATGGGGTCGCAGATTGAAAATGTATGGTATGCCATTGGACGCGCTATCCACACCCCACCCCTATCGCACAATCTACAGGAACTGCGTTTGAAGATTCAAGCTGCATGTGATGGCTTATCGCAGGACACTATTAGGAACCTGTACAATTCCATGCCGAGACGTCTGGCATGCTGTGTGAGCAAACATAGCGAGAGACACTACCTATTGGCGTGTAGTTCAATAAATATTGCCCATATCAGTCTCAAGGTTTAATCCTTTACTGTTCCTGGTAACATCTACCTTTCTTCCGAATAGCGCAATCCGACACGCCTTTCTGGGTGCAACTATTTTTTTGACGGGAGTGTATATACGGAGTAGGTTTCAAAAGTTCCCGGACCGCACTTGTACGGTAAAATAGAAGTATCGCATACCCACGGTTATTATTGGATTACGATACCATATTATACTTCCTCGCAGGAAAATTAGCTTCGTCCATCTACGTTACGTGCTTGCTGCGGTACATCCGGGCATTGTGAGCAACTTACGCAGTGTTCGGCTACTGATGAAAAAATGGCATTTTCTTGAGCAGCGCCTTAACATTAAGTTTTGCGTTCGTTTGGGCAAAAGTCTAACAGAAACTTACGAGATGTTGAAGCAAGTTTATGGCGAAAACATCCTGTCGCGATCACGAACATTCGATTGGCATCGACGCATCAGAGAAGGCAAATAGGAGGTCAAAGACGACGAACGTAGATGGCGGCCAGTAACAGTCCTCCCTGCTCTTGAATAACTTTTGTAAAAACATTTCGAAGATTGCGACCATCGTACCCCACAACAGGCAATAGACAAGCGAGTAAATAGCAGAGGCTGCTGGGATATTGGATACCACGTGTCAACGGATACTAATAGATGATCTGAAGACGCACCGGGTATGTCAACGCATCGTCCATTAAGATAAATTGGCATCGTTCCATAACTGAAGATAAATTGGCATACGTGGAAATGGCGGGCGATCTGGTAACCGCCCCCGACCAAGACCCATAATTTCTCAGAAGAACCATAACGAGGGATGAAAATGGAGCTTCCTCTTCGACCCTCAGATTAAGCGGACATCAGCTAAATTCTTATTTTCTTCTTTCATGACAGTGTTGCCAAACCCGTCGGAATTTCCCATGGCATAAGGAATTTATGAGCTCAATAATGACCATGCGGGAAAAAGATAAATTTTTAAACTAGATCCCAAAATGCAGCGAACTTTTTAAGAATTTTGATTTGACATTTTCCCAGCTAAGTACTTCAATGAAAAAATAAGATTTCTCAACTTAGGCTTGTTTTCAAAGCCCATCTTTTCGTTGCATAATCGCTCGTCAGACTAAATCGGCTCTCGTCCGCAAAGAGAACTCGACCCCACTGCTGATGTGTCCAGTTCTTGTGTTTCTGGCACCACAGAAACCGTCGTCTCCGATGAGCAGGCGTTAATAGCACACACCGTACTGGTCGTCGTGCAAATATACCACCTTTGTGCAGCCTCCTGGCCACGATAAAACGCGATAACGGAAGTCCAGTTGTCTGTTGCATGTGCCTTGCGATTTCTCCTGCTGTCTGCCGTCTGTCTCTTCTCGCCTGTAGGACAATATACCGGTCGTCCGCTGCCGTGGTTGCTCGTGGACGACCACTGCTAAACTCTCGTACAGCTGTTCCTGTCGTTTGAAATGTTCTCCAAGCTCGTGAAACAATGCTGTGAGCGATCCCGAACTCTTCGGCCACACTAGTCACACTTCGACCTTCTTCGAACTTCCCAATGACGCAACCTCGGGTAAAGTCATCCAGATGTCGTCTACTGGATTGCCTGTTGGCCATATCACACGGTGGAAGCAACTCGACGTTGTTCAAACCGATGTACACCGTGCAATAGCTTTCACCGAATTGCCGAGCTTACACTGCCCGTGTGCTTTATACCCTTCCGACACTCCCCCCCCACGTCATGCTGCATATATGCGCATGCCCTACCGTACCGGACCCTAATCTCTCTCCTGAGTGGTCTTTCGGTCCGTTCTGCTTGCTCGTTTCACTGTTATGCTAATTTATCCTCTTCGTCCTTACTGTTTGCACACCAGTGTATATGGATGTTAAGACCTATCAGCATGGCAATTTGCAGATATCCAGGTCATTTAGAAGTGGTCGAACAATTCGCGGACAGAAACATTAGCATTTTTTTTTTTGATTGAGTGTTTAACAATCACCGTGGGCAACTCAGGTGGCTATAAGCAGTCTCCCGGCCCTAATTTAGGGCCACTGTCTCCAGGGAAGAGAGAGGAAGCCAGTGCCGTAAGACAAACGCTACATCCATACCTCACTGGAATTCGAACCCGAACTCATCTCGGACGAAAGATCAGAAGCCATCGCTTAATATCAATAACAATAATAATAATAATATTATTAATACACTGTTTAAATTCACCGTTACTTCCATGGAACTGTCACCGTTGTCATTGTGACAGGAAAATCACACTTCAGCCCACTTCTAGTAGGTATGTGAACGTTGAAGTATCCGCATTGAACATGATGAAGTTTCCTATAACATTTAGTGCGATAGCATTCATTGCTCTTTTCTTACCACTATGTACCATTTCAAGTATTTTTTAAGCCCTTAAGCCGCTATGGTAGGCGAGTGGCTAGATGGGTGAGCTTCTTATGGCTAATCGTCTGAGGTGGTCTGGGGATGAGTCTGGGGTAAGCTATGAGCGGAGGACTGCTCCAGGGTGCTGGCCATATCCCTTTCGTGAACCAATGAAACTGCATTAGGGCCGGGAACTCCTTACAAAGTTAAATGCTCAAAGGAAGGTCGTGAAATTCTAATAAAAAAAAAGGGCTTCTCCTTAAGAAATTTGGTTTACGCAGAGGTATTTCTGCGCTAGGGATAAACTACAAAATATTGCACCTCCGATTTTTCCTGTTTTTTTTTTTTTTGGGGGGGGGGGGGGAGTTTTACGATCGCCGAGAGTAATTCTAAGGACTTTAAGCAGTCCTCCGTCCTTATTTCGGAGGCCACTGCTTCCGGGAAGGGGGAGTGAGCTATTTCCGGAAGGCAGGCGCACCACACATGCTTCATCCGGGACCCTAACCCAGGTCCACTCCAACGAATGTCACATGCCAGCGATTGGGCAACTGCCACAGCGGGACATCTGTCTTACATATACAGTACATGTATATGTTTTTGTATGTTTGTGGGTTTAATGAACAACGTGAGAAACTCGATAGACTATAAGCCGACCCTAATTTAAGGTCATTAGTTCCACGGAAGGGAGAGAGCCAGCGCTTAGACCATTGCTTCACTAGAACGTCATGCACACACACACACACACACACACACACACACACACACACAGACAAATGAACACTATTCGTCAAAACAAAATTGATGTTACACCCCAATATTATCTCTTATTTCAATATCGGAGGCACAATCTAATTTTGACTGCTTTTCCCAACCGCTTCGGAGTTCGGATACAAAGTACCACATCAAACGGACCAAACGTAGCCTGAAGTCGTAGCTGGAAATTGCAGTAATGGCCGAATAGTCCCCAAAGTATTTTCAACAGTGTGAACGACACCACTATCTTGCAAGGTTCGTAAAATTTTTTAATGCAAGTAACTAATATCCCTTGAATATTTTGCAGAAGAAATGCGAAGTTTAAGTTGTCAAGGCTACTGAAAATGGCGAAGCATATTATAAGTAACTTCCGCAATTGGAGAAATTACAAAGTACGCCCAAAAATACTGTCCCGGAAACTGGTGCAAAAGCTTTATTTCCTGTTTTAATCAGACTTGTAAGCAGAGGGTCCATTTTGCGCTCTCTTTTGAGACTACCCCGCCCAAGTTACGCCTCTGGGTTGACGTGACAGGATTTGCAAGATTGCAGAATTCACACTTTCCTTCTTTCTTGTAAAATATCAGTTTTATTCTTCATTCTTTTGTATTTGCTTTATGACTTTGTGCACGCTACAGGGGAAACGCAAGCTGCTGTAAAGAATAAGGTAAGCATCTCAAAGTTAAACAATCGTTCGGTAGCTATTAAAGTCAGTGCACAAGAAGATTGATGAAAAACAACCATAACAGAGTGAAGATCGATGAATTCAATTTGATTACTAGAAGAGCACAAATGGAACAAACCGCCTTTTACACTTATTTATTATTCATTGATTTGAATATCTATTATTCATTGATTTGAATTTTTATGACGCAAGAGCAATGTTTGGCCGAGGAAAGACAAGTGCAGTATATACCCTGTATAGAGCGGCTGCAAAGTCTGCTCGGATGTATGGACACCAAACTTTTGACACTTGGATTTCTGGACAACTTTATAGAGGATATTGTGTTAAAGAATGATTAAAAATTTATTTATACAGTAGAACCCGCTAACAACTTACTTGTATTAAGCGAAATTTTAGATTTAACGAGCAAAACAGGAACTTTTGTTTAGTATAAAGCTAATTCAAAGCAATTTGATCGTTTTTAATGTAACAAGTTAACTCTGAATTAGCATTCAACGTAATGCCCGGATTTAACAAGGGCGAGAAAAGCTAAGATGATCACTTTTAACAAGCAAAGTAATAAAACTCAATGAAAATCCATATTTAACGAGGAAGAAAAAAGCAAAGATGATCACTTTTAACAAGCAAAGTAATGAAACTCAATAAAAATCCATATTTAACGAGGGAGAGAAAAGCTAACGTGATCACTTTTAACAAGCAAAGTAATAAAATTCAATGAAAATCCATATTTAACGAGGTAGAAAAAGCTAAGATGATCACTTTTAGCAAGCAAAGTAATGAAACTCAATGAACATCCATATTTAACGACGGAGAAAAAAACTAAGATGATCACTTTTAACAAGCAAAGTAATAAAACTCAATAAAAATCCATATTTAACGAGGGAGAGAAAAGCTAACGTGATCACTTTTAACAAGCAAAGTAATAAAACTCAATAAAAATTCATATTTAACGAGGGAGAGAAAAGCTAACGTGATCACGTTTAACAAGCAAAGTAATAAAACAATTAAGCCGCCCCGGTGGCGCAGTGGTCTAAGGCGCTGGCCTCTGATCATTCGTCCGTAAGGGGTCCGGGTTCGAATCCCGGTCAGGCATGGATGTTGTGTTTGTCTTACGGCACTGGCTCTCTCCCTTCCCTGGAACCAGTGACCCTAAATTAGGGACGGGCGACTGCTTATAGCCCTTTGAGTTGCTCACGGTGGTCGTTAAACCTCCAATAAAAAAAAAAAACAAAAAAACAATTAAAATCCATATTTAAAGCTAAAATGATCACTTTTAACAAGCAAAGTAATGAAACTCAATGAACATCCATATTTAAAGATGGAGAAAAAAACCAAGATGATAACTTTTAACAAGCAAAGTAATAAAACTCAATAAAAATCCATATTTAACGAAGCAGAGATATTACCATGACCCCGGTAGTTGCGGTAGTCAAGGATGGTTATTTCAACGTCTAGGTGGATAAACAGATTGCATCCCCATAAATTTAAGGAACACAGTCTTAAAGTTTACTGACTGCGCGTTGTGTTTTCATATAGATTAGTTACCAGGTAACCCCCAAAAAAATCCATATGTCGCATATTTTGATATACAGTAGAAAAATATAAGCACACTGGGCAAAAAAATTAGTCAGCCCTGGCACAACTTATCTAACAACGGGTGACGGCGTCTCTTGCCTTCATAATAGCATGAATCCGGTGTGGTAGAGACTCCACGAGGTTGCGGATGTATTGAACATCGATTTGCAGTCGATCGTGCGTCAATTGGTCCCGGAGTTCCGCCAGGGTACGAGGGTGTCTATTCCGGGGTTTCACCTTCTGTCCCAAATGATTCATGCATTTTCAATGGGATTTAAATCTGGGGATTTGGCGGGCCAGTCGAGGTGAGACAGTTTTGCTGATTGCTCGTCGTGACGCTCAGACACATGGCAATTGTCGACTTGGAAGACACGAGTGGCAATGTGATGCTGCTCTTGGAGATGTAGGGCAAAGGGCAACGCGTTGTCACTAAGAATGCGGAGGTACGCATGCTGGTTCAAATGCATCGTCACTAGAACGAGAGGGCCGATTTCATGGCACGAAAAACATCCCCAAAACATCACAGAACCCCTTCAGCTTGAACAACACCTTCGACACAATCAGGATTAAAGGCTTCATTGAACCTGCGATGCACTCGTCGCCTCCCATCATTGGAGTACAAACAAAAACGAGACTCGTCAGACCAAATTACTCGTTTCCAATCCTCCACAGTAAAGTCTTGCTGCCTCTGAGCCCATTGATAAGGTGCGACTTTGTGACTTGCTGTTAAAAGAGGCCTCTTCCATGGAACACTGCTCCAGATGTCCATCGCATGCAGTTCTCATCGCAATGTCCTTTCGGAAATTGGTTGGAGTGGATTTTCATTGACTGTTTGGAGCAATTGTTGCCTGATTTGAAACCGATTTGCAGTTACTAGGCGTGAAACATGGGGGTTGCCCCTGTTGGTGAGAATCGTTTCCCGGCCACAGTTACGTCGCCGAGTTTCAGTTGACTGCGAACTACACCACTCTTTGTAGACCCGCTGGACAGTACGCTTCGACACACCAACAACCTGGGCGACTTCACTCACTTTTGTGTCTGTGGACACTGACAAACACAATGGCTCCTTTTTGCCACTCAGTAACGTCTGTCTTACGACCCATATTGTAGACTAAATTCAACACACACGTTGCTCTTCACCACTGCACGAGACAGAAATGATCCTGTACACCACGTCAGTGATATTTATCTCCAAACAATACTATTGTGGCGTCCTCTGTGCAACCGGTAACTTTTATTAGGGGTGACTAATTTTTTATCCGGTGGGCTTACACAGCCTAGAAAAGTTTGTCTAACGGGATAAGGTAATTAATATGTTTATTATAAGAAAAAATACGTTGAATCAGATACAACCTTTAGGTGGAGGACAAATCAAAATTAACGTTAAAATTGAAGGATAAAATTAGCCTTGCTACTTAAGCATGCTACGTCCCCTGAGCTTAAAGTTAAAAAAATTTACTAGGAAGAATAGCGAACATGCGTATGTATTAGTAGAAGTTCAATCTATACATACATACACCTGAACACCAAATTACGTGGGAGATAGGCAATGTATATTAGGACAAGGTCCTCTATAATACTGTTACACACGTAGTATATGAGTTTCGAATAGACTAGTTGACTTCAATGATAATGGAATATTTATAGTTGAAATTAAGAATATTTATTTATGTACAGTATTTAAATGTTGAATCCTAACATAGGTTATATTTAGTGAGACATAAAAACGGCAATAAAGCAAATGGAGCAACACGTATTGCGCTCACCTTACCCAGGTTTCAATCCTTCTGACTTGCAATCGATTATGCTTCTTGTCTGGTGCTGTACCACGTCATTGAAGATATTCCGCGTTCAAACTTCAACACAAATACGAACATCAGCACAATTCTACAAGAAGGGGGTGATGAGTTAAAGTAATTTTGAGATCACTGTTAAGAGAAGATTACGTTGACGCGGCCAGAATTTTAGCAGTTGAAACATTTCGCTCTTCTATGTCAAGCTGCTATGAAGTATCCAAATTAAAAGATTTAAAACTTTAAAAAATGTTAAAAGAAGTCAACAAGTCCTTCCTCGATCGTCCGAACATGTTTCTGGCAATACTGTGCCCATCTTCAGCGGTCCACGAGATGCGTATGTATACTCAGGGCCGGATTAAGGCCTCAGTGGGCCCCTAGGCTAAGAAATATGTGTGGGCCCCAAGGCTAAGACATCTGAGTGGACCCTAAAGAACTTATGCGGGGAATCATTATGAAGTCCGTTAAAACACGAAACTGTAGCAATATGCTCGTCATAATTAATAAGTAGGGCGTTCTTCAAACTGAAAAATTATCTGCAGAGTTACTGCATTTTTCATTCTTCTCATAAGAACATGAGTTAAAAGCTTGATTCCTAGATTTTGTTATGGATTTTCTAATGATTTAGCATTGTATACTTTTCTCATTTCATGCAATGTAATGACACAGGGGACTTCAACCCCCCCCCCCATCAACGGTTCCAAGTGCAAATTGGGTGGTGTGGGTGGATGGTAGTAGTGAAAAAATTGAAACTGTCTCGCCGACCGCCGCGCTGTGCATAGTGACATGAAACCTTTTATACCCTTGGTGAGTCACTGCTTTGGAATCTGTCCCTGTCCCAGCCATACGAGACAAAAGTAAAACTATTTTATAAACCTCTCTCTCTCTCTTTCTTTCTATCTTTCTATCTATTATTTGCCTAGCCATGCCTTCTGGGCCCTTGGTCAGGGTGAGCCCCAAGGCTATAGCCCCTATAGACCCTCCCCTTGATCCGGGCCTGTGTACACTGTATATACATACAACTTCGGAACTGGAGTTGGGGAGGTAAATATCATCCCAGCTTACGTTCGATGAAGACTTTGTCCCTCGAAGCTTTCTTATGATGTCCGGGGGAGAAAAGGCAGAAGTCTGTACCTGAAGTACAGAGTATAGCTACTAAAAGTATCCAAGGTCTGAGAACATCTTGATGTGTGTTCCACTCTGTACGCTTCTCACTGTTACATCTAACTACTTTTTTCAAGTTCGACTCCTGACTCAACCTCGTTTATCGACTCTCGTATCTCCACAGTTTTTTCCACCCTTGGGTTTCGTTGTTTTCGTGTATATATGCCGAGTCCCTTTAATTTCCCACGTAGTCCGGACGTTCTCTCAGTCCTTCAGGAGTTTTCCGCCTGTAGCCTGCATTGGTCAACTGAGCTGACCGGTGCTTGAACCTGATGGTTATTGGCTGGCCCAATGGGCCACTGAGCTACCCGATAGCACCAGCCGGTGTTATGCGCAGGTGGTGTCTTCCGTACTTTAAATTTTACATATTTTCCTTGGGTCTGGTGAATAGCGAAAGAAGCCACGGGTGGCCTAGTCGTTAACGTTCGTGACTACCACGGAGAAGCCATCGGGTTCGATCCCAGGCAGATACAAACGCTCGAATCACTAAATATCCGCCGTGCGTTGGATAGGTACGTTAAGCAGTCGGACCCCGGGTACTAGCCCCCGGTAATAAATAAGGGCGTCTTCCTCCCTCTTTCTACCTCATTTCCGTGTCACTTTCCTATCGGGCACTCTAGTTCAAATCTCCTAGCTTCCTATTTCTAAGGGTTGTTTAAGACCTGGGGTCAGACACTCCCTTCCTAAAATCCTCTACATATGATCTGATCTGACCTGAATAGCGAAAGATTACGGTGGCTTACCTATGACAGACTTACGTGACACCGCGGTGTATTTCACGACAATTCCTAGGGCCTACTTACAAAAGAGACGGTCGTAAAACGATAACTTGACTATTCATCTAACCGGGATTCGGACTTTGACTTGTGAATCCTTAGATACCAAGGACACCAACACCAACACTAACACTGGGGTATGAACAATGCTTAAATTTCGTGAATATGTTGCTTCTTTACACGAGAGTGAAAAGAAGGGAAATTCCCTGGTCATTCCCATGGGTGTCCGAGGGGAACGCAATAAGCTGCCTTGACCACCTGGATGCTATGCACCTATAGCGGAATGGGAGGCTATGAAAAAGAAAAGGAGCAAGAAAAAAAAGAGAGAAAAAAAAGTTACGCCTGGTACTTCTTATTAATTAAGCGGTAAAACACACTGAGAAACACGTTTTGTTAATTCAGCAAAAAAACTGTTGAATCAACCAAAACATTTTGCCGATATGCAGTCAACAAAAATTTTTGTTGAATTTACAAATGTATTTTGCTGAAAATTATTGTTGATTCAATAAAATTTATTGTTATCATTACGAAACGTTTTGTTCAATTTAACAAAATGCCTATGTCGCTTTTTAAGAATTTGTTTGATCCAACAATATGCATTGTTATCGTGATAAAACGTTTAGTTGAATTAACCAAATATAGCCAACGAAATAATTTTGTGTTGCCAACAAAACAATTCCGATGTAGTTTGGCTAAAGCAACAAAATAAATCAACAAAACAGCTCAACAAAACTATTTTGTTGTTTCAAACAAACTTTTTTCTCAGTGCAATGTGACCTGAAATTCGAAGTATTTCAGCGGCAACAGAGAAAATCTGCTGCGTACTGTCCTGGAATGGAGAAATAGAAATGGTATCATACAGGATGAAACTACAACAGCTCAGGGAAATCTTGGTATGCTAATAGAAGAATGTTGACAGAAAAGCAATGGAGAAGGAGTACATCAAATGCTCAAGAAGTGAGCTGTGCAAGAGACTCTGTCTCCATCATCCATTCCAAGGGGCTTGGATTGGGTCAGCAGAGTTGAAAACAGACAATCAACTCCAAGGCAAAAATAGAATGCGTGTGGTTCACTCACATGTGTTAAGTGCATTTCTGGGCGACGATTGCAATAGGAATAAGGTAGTTATGGAAGGTCGCTTGTGGAGATAAACAGGAAATATGAATTCCTGAGATTGTTTCTATTGCCCCTTTCGCCACCAAGTGAGCGTTTCATTGGCGTACGAAAGTTCGTGAAATTCGGGTTTCTTTCCGTCATTTCACGGAAAAGGTAGTATCAGAAATGTGCTTCGTTAATTCACGAAAGTAATCACGGAAAGTGGATCGTGAATTTCAGAAAACGTTTTACAGTGTATTGAAAAAGAGACGAAAATCAGTTGCTCATCAATGTCGCTTTTTCTTTTCTTTTTGTTTTTTAGAAAGGAAATTTTTGATTCGTCATTTGAGGAATATTTTTCGCAGGTCTTGCGAATAAATATGTGCATTTCTATGCGTGCTTTATCATCAAAGCTGATTGGTGCTTTGAATATTATAGAACAAGTGTTGGATAAACATAAAAAAATCTTTCTTACAAAGCTTTTTTTTTACATGTTTCAAATATTCGCTGGCTATCACCCCATTTGAATGTTTTTTATTGAAAGCTTACTTTTCGCTTTGAATTGAAATGCCATCGTATCTTGCAATGGACGAAACAGCCCTGCAATCGATAGCACAGGTTGTTTTTATTTTTTTTATTGGAGATTTAACGACCACCGCGAGCAACTCAATGGGCTATAAGCAGTCACCCGTCCATAATTTAGGGTCACTGGTTCCAAGGAAGGGAGGGAACCAGTGCAGTAAGACAAACACAACATCCATGCCTCGCCGGGGTTCGAACCCGGACCCCTTTCGGACGAATGATAAGAGGCCATTGCTTAGACCACTGCGCCACAGGGGCGGGATAGCACAGGTTCACAAAACCTGAAAGAAAACAAACAAACAAATAGTTTGATCTTATGTCTTTCTACGGAGTATTACTGCAACAAACTATACTTGTTTTACAGCTTCAAGGAGAAACAATGTATTGAAAAACAAAGTCATAAACTTCAAATAAAAAGATTGTATCTAGTCACCGGAGCAGAAATATCAATCATTTTAAACTTTGTAACTTTCTTATGTAACCTCGAGAAGAGGTGCTGCAAATACAATAAAGGTGAAACCGGTCTACACAACGAAGAAAGACAGGGATATGACCCCACTGCTGGTTCAGTGCAGCAAGAACAGAACTCTTTGTGATGAAGGCAGAGTACAAGAAGTACAATATTTTGTGCGAAAAAAAGTTGCAAGTTAGTTATGTAAAAAGTTAAATATATTAGAGTATAATTCAAATAGAAATGGGGTCTCCGTTTAAGTGATTTATTCTTGTCTTTTCTTAAAAATCGGTGCGAACATTTACTATACTTGGTCTAAATATCATTCTTTTCTTCACGTGGGGGCTGGAATTGGCTGTTACAAGGCTGTTCAAAGAGAAATTTAGCAACAAGGTATGGCGGCGCGCACATGTCACGTGGGTTCGTCAGGCCTTCACTTGTAAAGAAATTAAACAGTTCCAGGGTGTTGGCTCTAAATAAAAATTCGTTTTTTTTTTTTTTTGCTGTAGGTCTCGTATGAGCTTTATCCTGATTCCTTTATTACCGCTTTCACTTCTGCACATTGATTTGTTCGTGCTTATTCTGTTACATGTCTTCCTCGGTTACCTCGCTGCTAATTAAGTTTCTCTTTTCAAACTTAATTTCTGCTTCGATCTCCTATCTCGGCATCGGACGTTCTAAAAACCTTTATTTTCCCTTGTCTTCTCTTCTTTCTGCGGGGAGTCGGAAAAAAACTCCGTCTGTAGCACAGAGCATCCTCGAAACTCTTCTCGAGCCCTAGATCGAGACTCCCCCTCTTTTTCCCTACCTTCTCTCACAAAACCGCGGATCCTATTCCTCTAATCCAGTTTTCATAAATCCAATTCAGAATTTGTGCACCACATAATTAATGTGTTAATCACTGCACGATTAAAAAACATTTTCACACACGATCTATAAGTTAAGAAGTTTAACATAACTTAAAATATACATGCTAAAAATTACACTAGATATTTCGGGTGGGCGGCCCATCCCATGTTCAGGTGTAACACTACACGTTCCCCCTCCTAGAACTATCTGGCCAGTTGCTGAATGCTCATTATCGCTACTTTGGTCGTTACTATGAGAAATCACTCATTAAAACCTAAAAATGTATAAAAACTTAAGAGTTCTGAACTCTCACTGCCTGAACTCTGTTGCTACAAAACGATAAAACCATTATATCATTCACTCACAGAGAAATGAAGTAACAAAAACTGAACCTCATGAACACGCGATGCAGGGGAAACGGCCAGCAATAGTGTTTTCTCTCTCGCCTTCAGAAGCGTGGAGTAGCTCTCTTCTCCACCACATTAATGGCTGGCTGAAAACTAGGAAAGACCGCCTACTCATTTCTTCTCCTAAAGCATTAACAGAAAGCGAAAAGATTTTAATTTAGATGATATCAAAGGTGGTTACTAATGCTAACTTTCATTGAAATTAATGGCTGTCCCGGTGTTGCAATGGTCTAAGCGTTGGCTTGTGAACATTTGTCCCAGATGTGTCAGGGTACAAATCCCGTGAGTCATGGATGTTATGTTTGTCTCAACGCACTGACTGGCGCTCTCTCTATTCCCTAGAGCCAGTGGCCATGAATTAGCGACTTACTACTATTTAGAGCCCATTGAGTTAAATTAGCGACAGACTACTATTTAGAACTCTTCGAGTTAAATTAGCGACTGACTACTATTTAGAGCCCAGTGAGCTAAATTAGCGGCGGGCTACTATTTAAAACCCATTGAGCTAAATTACCGACGGAAAACTATTTAGAGCCCATTGAGCTAAATTAGCAACAGACTACTATTTAAAGCCTATTGAGCTAAATTAGCAACGGACTACTATTTAGGGTTCATTGAGTTGAATTCGCGACGGACTACTATTTAGAGCCCATTGAGTTGCTCACGGTGGTCATTAAACCCCCAAATAAAATCTCAACATATGTATATTATTTTCTTTCCCTGAACGTCTGTCCCATTTTGCTGTGAACCACTTTGCTTTGTTGTCATAGCAACAAAGACCGATTTTTTACAGCTGCTGGCGTGATGTCAACTTGTCCATATCATTTTGACATGACGTCACTGATGCGTTACGTCACACGATCAACTTTTCAGAGACAGGAAAACGTTACGTCAGGAATTTTGGTTCCGCTCTGTCGTTCATAAACGACATACAGAGTTTCTCATTTTGAATCCTATCGTATGAAATTTTATTTTAAGATACCCCTCGCAAACGTAAAATGATTATTTTAGATTGTCAAACCAGTTTTTTTCTCATTTAAGTCTAAAAATTGAGAGTTCCAATACGGTAGGTTACAGTGCGTTATTATTATTTCTGCGTATGCTGAAGAAATATGATTTGGGAACTTCTGTTTTCTTTAAATTACGAAATCCTCAGAATAAATATTTTTTTTTTTTTTTTTTTTTTTGACAGATTTTAACCGGATATTATTTTATTTATATTCGTAGTAGAAATGTAAAAGAAAGAAAAGAAAAGATAAAATACTGTTTGTTCATAAAAGAAAAACAATGTCGAAAGCACTGTGATTGACTGTTGTGATTTGTTTTCGATATTTTATCACCTACCTATAAAAACATCTGATGTACGGCGAACGAACCTGGGAAAATGCATGTTTTAATTGTCGAAACCCTGCCTAAACCAATATACTGTACCTTGTTTTTAGCACGTCTTTTGTAAAAAAAGATCGTGCTTATGTTATCGGTTTGTCCGTCCGTCCGTCCATCTGTATCCACGGTTATCTCTGCAACTATTAGTCCGATTTGCAACATTCTTTTTGCATTCGGAAGCTTGAAATATGCGAATGATGATCCTTTGTTTCGTTTTTTCCTTTACGATGTGCAATTTTGCCGCTAGAGGGCGTAAATGCAGATGATGTTGAATTCAAAATTACGTTTTATTCCACATATTTGCTTCTAAACAACCGATTGAAAAAATATTTTATCTTTCGATTCAATTTATGTCGAAGAGTATTTTAGATATAGTTTCTTTTCAAATTACGCATAGATTTTCTGCTAGGGGGCGTAAAAGTAAATTACATTTTCCCCGGTAACTCTTCTTCTGAAATTTTTTTTGTCAGCGAATACATCTGCTGATGAAAAATCTTTTGCATATAATTTCGAATTTTTGGTGAAGAATACTTTGGCCACCAGGGGGCATAAGTGTTAATTTTTGCTTCTGATGTATTTGCCATAAATTCTGAGCTTCTAAAATATCGATTGAAAAAATTCTTTCGTGGACTGATACCACTCACATCGATAAACCTTTTTGGAATATTTTCTTCTTAAAATATTCCTTGGTTTCTCCGTCAGGGGCGTAGATGTATATCTTATTTTTGTCGATTTCTCTACTTCTAGGAGTCCAATTTGAAAAATTCCTTCTTTGTTGGATAGTGTCTTCCGTGTGCATGTTTTTCATATAATTTCAAAATTTCAAGTAATTCATAGACTCTCCGCTACGGGGCGTAAAGGTAAATTGTGTTTCTTAATATATCTGTGCTTCTAAATCTCCGATTTGAAAAATTCTTTCTGCACCCGATACAGCTTCTGATGGGAAATCGTTTGAACATAATTCCTAATTTTGGTAAAAAATGGTTTAACCACCAGGGAGCGTAAATCTTAATTTCCGCTTCTGATGTATTTGCAGCAAAATATGAGCTTCTAAATTCTCGATTGAAAAAAACGCCTTTTGTAGACCGATACTACTCATGTCGACAAACCTTTTAGAAACATTTTCTTCTTAAAATAGTGCATGGTTTCTACGACAGGGGCGTAGATATATATCTTATTTTTGTCAATATCTCTACTTCTAGGAGTCCGATTTAAAAAAATTCCTTGTTTGTTGGATAGTGTTTCTAGTGTGACATTTTTTTCCTGTAAATTCAAAATTTTCAAGTAATTCATAGACTTTCCGCTAGGGGGCGTAAAGGTAAATTGCGTCTCCCCCTATAAATCTCCGATTTGAAAAATTCTTTCTGCACCGGATACAGCTTCTGATGGGAAATCGTTTGCACATAATTACTAATTTTTGTAATAAAAATGGTTTGTCCACCAGATGGCGTAAGTCTTAATTTCCGCTTCTGATGCATTTGCAGCAAAATATGAGCTTCTAAAATCTTGATTGAAAAAAAGTCGTTTGTTGACCGATACTCTCATGTCGACAAACCTTTTACGAACATTTTCTTCTTGAAATAACGCATCGTTTCCACGCCGGGGGCGTAGATATATATCTTATTTTTGTCAATATCTCTACTTCTAAAAGTCCGATTTGAAAAATTCCTTCTTTGTTGGATAGTGTTTCCGATGCGAAATGTTTTTCCTATAAATTCAAAATTTTCAAGTAAATCATACACTTTCCGCTAGGGCGCACAAAGGTAAATTGCTTTTTCTGCTCCTAAAACTCCGATTTGAAAAATTATTCCTGTATCACATACAAGACCTGATGGGAAATATTTTTCACATAATTTCTAATGTTTGGTAAATAATGGTTTGGCCACCAGGGGGTCATAAGCGTTAATTTCTGCTTCTGATCTTTTTGTAGCAAAATCTGGGCTCCTGACTAAATATTTTTTTTGTTGGACCGATACCGCTCACATGGATAAACCTTTTGAGAATACTTTCTTCCTAAAATAATGCATGGTTTTCCCACCAGGGAACGTAAAGTCACATCTTATTTCTGTCGATAACTCTGTTTCTAAGAGTTCGTAAGCTCACGATTCCGTTTACAGCAATATCTGAGGGATTAAAAACCCGATTGAAAATCTTCTTTCTTTCGTCATATCTATTGTTTTCCATACCGGTTCCGTTGACTTTGAATAGCTTTGATAAATTTAATTTGCTTCAGAACGGATTCAAAAGACGTACTTATTACACCCGAAAATTCGGTGTCATCTTTCTTGTTTATTGTTGTAATGTTCATGAAACATACTTTCACATTTGGATATCACAAACAAAATTAATACCTGGTTATTAAAAATTACTGATCTTTTTTTTCCCCCGTCATTACTGACGGGCTTTGACCTAGTAATATGATAATGGGCCCCGTAGAACATGACGACCGGTGAGAATCTCATGCTATAAAAGGACGCTGGTTTCAAGGAAGGGCCAGCTCAATAGGAAAAGAAGAAACTCGCGTCTCTGACCACTCGCTCATCTATCATTCCTTTCCGGTTTTTTAAAGTAAGAGTTTCTGAAACTTCAACCAACGGAACTTGGAAGGCAGTTTCTTGATCTCAAAGCCTAGTCTTGTGACAATTATATATATATTAAAATAATGCAATGTAGTTTGTCACAAATATTTATTTTTTCAAGACAACCATGGTTTCGCTTGGTATTGACCTAGCTTCATCAGGACGAATGGCACGTAAATATTCAAATTGTATCATCATCATCATCATTGTCAACCATTATCAATCCACTGCTGGACGAAGGTCTCCCCAAGTTTCCTCCACAACGGTCTGTCTTGTGCCAGTCTCCTCCATGTCACTCCCGCATACTTTCGAATTTCATCCACCCATCTTCCATGTGGTCTTCTTCTGGGTCTTTTCCTGTCCCTTGGAGTCCAATCTAAAATTTCGGCTGTCCATCGATGGTCTGTTCTTCTGGCAGTATGTCCAGCCCATTGCCATTTCAGGGAATTAACTCTGATCATGATGTCTTCCACTCTTGTCATTTTTCGGATATACGTGTTCCTCTTCTTATCTCTCCTGGTTACACCAAGCATGCACCTCTCCATGCTACTTTGAGTTGTCTGCAGCCTTTGTATGTCTCTTTTAGCTAAGGTCCACGTCTCTGCACCATACGTAAGCACTGGAAGGATGCATTGATCAAACACTTTTCTTTTAAGACATAATGGCATATTGCTCTTGAAAATTATGCTGTTTCTTCCAAAAGCTCTCCAGGCAAGTTTTATACGCCGATTAATTTCTTCACCAATGTGACCCTCACTTGATATCTGCTGTCCAAGATAAACGTACGTGTCTGTTATCTCCAGCTTTTCTCCATCAATCGATAAATCTTCATTTCTTGTAAAAGCATTGTACATCACTTTTGTCTTCTGAAAGTTCATTTTTAATCCCACTTCTTTACTCTTGTCAGCAAGTTCCTGGATCATACTCTGTAGCTCTGATGGGGTAGTTGCAAAAATGACTATGTCATCAGCAAAACGAAGGTGGGTTAGATAATCTCCATTAATCTTTATCCCTTTGTTTTCCCAGTTCAGTGATTGAAAGACATTTTCCAATGTGGCATTAATGAGCTTCGGAGATATGGTGTCACCTTGTCTCACTCCTTTTCCAATTTTTATGTGTGTTGTATTTTCAAACAGCCGAATCTTTGCACTTGCATTTTCATAGATGTAATTAATAATATTAATGTATGCATCTTCAATACCGCAGGATTTCAGAGCCATTGCAACTGCTGATGGTTTCACCGAATCAAAGGCTTTTGCATAATCGATAAAAGCCATGCACAATGGAAGCTCATATTCCCTCGCTCTTTCAATTAGTTCTCTCAGTACGTGGATATGATCTATTGTGCTGTAGCCACTCCTGAATCCAGCTTGTTCTCTCGGTTGAGCCATGTCCAGTATCACCTTCAAGCGGTGTGAAAGAACTTTAGTGAAGATTTTATAAACCACTGATAATAGGCTGATAGGTCTGTAGTTCCTGAGATCCTCAATGTCACCTTTTTTATGTAGCAAGATCATTGTAGCGTTGTTCCCATCCTCAGGAATTTTCCCTTCATTAAGGCATCGAGTGAAAATTTGGGCGAGTACTGTTTCGATTTCTCCACTTGCTTCTTGTATGATGTCTATAGTAATTCCATCTTCTCCTGGAGCTTTTCCCCGCTTCATGTTCTTGATTGCATGTGCAACTTCTGCTGGAAGGACTGGAAGAACTCTTTCATGATGTCTGGAGTACATGTATCATCCCTTTCATATAATTTGGAGTAGAAATCTTTCACTCTTGTCAAAATTTCGCCTCTATTTCTTGTTACAGAACCATCTTCTTTTCTCAGTGCCATAATCTGTTTTTTCCCCTTACTGAGATGTCCCTTTGCTATCTTTAGGCTTTGGTTGTTTTCAATTGCTTTCCTTACTAGTTCACAGTTGAATTTCCTTACGTCTTCAGTGATACTTTTTCGTACTGTCTTGCATAGCTCTATATATTCCACTTTGGAAGTCACATCTTCTTTAGTTGTCCTCATCACTCTTCTTTTTTGCATCAACATTTTGGTTTTTCCTGATAATTTGTTCACATGCACTTTGTTCTTAGACCCAGCTAATTTTGGTTGCTGTTTCCATAAGAGCTTTGGTTACTTTTCTGTTAACTTCAGAAATATCCACTTCTTCCGATGTTAGGCCTTCTAAAGCAGAGAATCTGTTCTTCAGTTCCAATTTGAAGGTATTATGGTGTTTTTTTAAGGTTGGTTATGTCAATACATTTTGTTTGTCTTATGAGCTTGCTACGTTCGAGTTTAGTGTAGAGGTGCATCTTACATCTCACCAATCTATGGTCATTGCCTGTGTTGAACTTGTTTAGCACACTGCAGTCTTCGATGACGAATTTTTTTGTTACACATAATAAAATCAATTTCACTTGTCGTCCCATTTGGATGTCTCCATGTCCATTTCCTGTGTGGCTTTTTCTTGAAAAAGGAGTTCAAGATGAAAAACCCTTCTGCCTCTGCAAACTCTACGAGAGTATTTCCATGCTGGTTTCTGTTGCCATGACCGAATTTACCTACTGCAGTTTCATTATGTTGCCGTTGCCCTATTTTTGCATTGAAATCTCCCATAATTATCTTCAAGTGCTGCTTACCTTTATTATTTAGATGACGAATTTCCTCATAAAATTCTTCAATTTCTTCTTCAGCATGACTTGTGGTGGGTGCATAAGTTTGAATAATCTGAGCCTGGTATCTTCTCGAGAGTTGGATAACGAGTCGTGCAGCTCTGTCAGAGGAACTTTCAACTTCTACAACTTTATCCTTCAGTTTCTTGTTTATTATAAATCCAACACCACTAGTTCTGCCAGTATCTGTCCCACGATAGTAGAAGAGATGTCCACTTTTCAGTTCAATGAGATCTTCTCCTTTTCTCCTTACCTCACTTAGCCCGACGATGTCCCACTTGATCCTTTGTAGTTCCTCTTCCAATTCAAGGAGCCTTGAATCAGAAGATAGGGAGCGTCCGTTGTACGTAGCCAAGGTCAGCTTCAGATGGCAGCCTAGTCCGGTCCTCCGGGGATTCTTAGCACCCTCTGCCTTCATGTCGCACTGGCCGCTGCCTTGGCCAGGTACATTCCAGCTGCCGGAGACTGAGGGCCAAGATTTAAGTTGTGGAGTCATTTTGGAGGGGTTTGGCCATAACTCACCACGCTGGCCAAGCGGGTTGGTGAGTGTGGGATAGCATTTCCTCTAATCCCGATGGTATAGTTATACCGCTATTGGCGGTCGTCAGAGCCCCTTTAGTGGGAACAGGATGTACCACGAGAAGGCGGGGTTGACATTTGTCAAGGAGAGGCTGTGATGTTACGCATCACCTGACCTTACATCCCTTCAAATTGTATCATCATCATCATCATTGTCAACCATTATCAATCCACTGCTGGACGAAGGTCTCCCCAAGTTTCCTCCACAACGGTCTGTCTTGTGCCAGTCTACTCCATGTCACCCCTGCATACTTTCGAATTTCATCCACCCATCTCCCATGTGGTCTTCTTCTGGGTCTTTTCCTGTCCCTTGGAATCCAATCTAAAATTTCGGCTGTCCATCGATGATCTGTCCTTCTGGCAGTATGTCCAGCCCATTGCCATTTCAGGGATTTAACTCTGATCATGATGTCTTCCACTCTTGTCATTTTTCGGATCCACGAGTTCCTCTTCTTATCTCTCCTGGTTACACCAAGTATGCACCTCTCCATGCTTCTTTGAGTTGTCTGCAGCCTTTGTATGTCTCTTTTAGTTAAGGTCCACGTCTCTGCACCATACGTAAGCACTGGAAGGATGCATTGATCAAACACTTTTCTTTTAAGACATAATGGCATATTGCTCTTGAAAATTATGCTGTTTCTTCCAAAAGCTCTCCAGGCAAGTTTTGTACGCCGATTAATTTCTTCATCAATGTGACCCTCACTTGATATCTGCTGTCCAAGATAAACGTACGTGTCTGTTATCTCCAGCTTTTCTCCATCAATCGATAAATCTTCATTTCTTGTAAAAGCATTGAACATCACTTTTGTCTTCTGAAAGTTCATTTTTAATCCCACTTCTTTACTCTTGTCAGCAAGTTCCTGGATCATACTCTGCAGCTCTGATGGGCTAGTTGCAAAAAT
Source organism: Macrothele yani (assembly GCA_039090855.1). NCBI lineage: Eukaryota > Metazoa > Arthropoda > Arachnida > Araneae > Macrothelidae > Macrothele > Macrothele yani. The sequence goes on along the minus strand of CM076994.1, from coordinate 57,581,498 downwards.
GACTACGTCATCAGCAAAACGAAGGTGGGTTAGATAATCTCCATTAATCTTTATCCCCTTGTTTTCCCAGCTCAGTGACTGAAAAACACCCTCCAATGTGGCATTGAAGAGCTTCGGAGATATGGTGTCACCTTGTCTCACTCCCTTTCCAATTTTTATATGTGTTGTATTTTCAAACAGCCTAATCTTTGCACTTGCATTTTCATAGATGTTATTAATAATATTAATGTATGCATCTTCAATACCGCAGGTTTTCAGAGCCCTTGTAACTGCTGATGGTTTCACCGAATCAAAGGCTTTTTCATAATCGATAAAAGCCATGCACAATGGAAGTTCATATTCCCTCGCTCTTTCAATTAGTTCTCTCAGCACATGGATATGATCTATTGTGCTGTAGCCACTTCTGAATCCAGCTTGTTCTCTCGGTTGAGCCATGTCCAGTGTTACCTTCAAGCGGTGTGAAAGAACTTTAGTGAAGATTTTATAAACTACTGATAGGAGGCTGATAGGTCTGTAGTTTCCGAGATCCTCAATGTCACCTTTCTTATGTAGCAGGATCATTGTAGCGGTGTTCCAATCCTCAGGAATCTTTCCTTCATTAAGGCATCGAGTGAAAATTTGGGCGAGTACTGTTTCGATTTCTCCACTTGCTTCTTGTATGATGTCTACAGTAATTCCATCTTCTCCTGGAGCTTTTCCCCGTTTCATGTTCTTGATTGCATGTGCAACTTCTGTTGGAAGGACTGGAGGAACTCTGGTACTGTTATCTTTCATGATGTCTGGAGTGCATGTATCATCCCTTTCATATAATTTGGAGTAGAAATCTTTCACTCTTGTCAAAATTTCGCCTCTATTTCTTGTTACAGAACCATCTTCTTTTCTCAGTGCCATAATCTGTTTTCTTCCCTTACTGAGATGTCCCTTTGCTATCTTTAGGCTTTGGTTGTTTTCAATTGCTTTCCTCACTAGTTCACAGTTGAATTTTCTTATGTCTTCAGTGATACTTTTTCGTACTGTCTTGCATAGCTCTATATATTCCACTTTGGAAGTCACATCTTCTTTAGTTGTCCTCATCTCTCTTCTTTTTTGCATCAACATTTTTGTTTTTCCTGATAATTTATTTACATGCAACTTGTTCTTAGACCCAGCTAATTTTGTTGCTGTTTCCATAAGAGCTTTGGTTACTTTTCTGTTAACTTCAGAGATGTCCACTTCTTCAGATGTTAGGCCTTCTAAAGCAGAGAACCTGTTCTTCAGTTCCAACTTGAAGGTATTATGGTGTTTTTTAAGGTTGGTTATGTCAATAGATTTTGTTTGTCTTATGAGCTTGCTACGTTCAAGTTTAGTGTTGAGGTGCATCTTACATCTCACCAATCTATGGTCACTACCTGTGTTGAACTTGTTTAGCACACTGCAGTCTTCTATGACGAATTTTTTGTTACACATAATAAAATCAATTTCACTTGTCGTCCCATTTGGATGTATCCATGTCCATTTCCTGTGTTCCTTTTTCTTGAAGAAGGAGTTCAAGATGAAAAACCCTTCTGCCTCTGCAAACTCAACGAGAGTATTTCCACGCTGGTTTCTGTTGCCGTGACCGAATTTACCTACTGAAGTTTCATTCTGTTGCCGTTGCCCTATTTTTGCATTGAAATCTCCCATAATTATTTTCAAGTGCTGCTTACCTTTATTATTTAGATGACAAATTTCCTCATAAAATTCTTCAATTTCTTCTTCAGGATGACTTGTGGTGGGTGCATAAGTTTGAATAATCGGAGCCTGGTATCTTCTCGATAGTTGGATAACGAGTCGTGCAGCTCTGTCAGAGGAACTTTCAACTTCTACCACTTTATCCTTCAGTTTCTTGTTTATTATAAATCCAACACCACTAGTTCTGCCAGTATCTGTCCCACGATAGTAGAAGAGATGTCCACTTTTCAGTTCGATGAGATCTTCTCCTTTTCTCCTTACCTCACTTAGCCCCACGATGTCCCACTTGATCCTTTGTAGTTCCTCTTCCAATTCAAGAAGCCTTGAATCAGAAGATAGGGAGCGTCCATTGTACGTTGCCAAGGTCAGCATCAGATGGCAGCCTAGTCCGGTCCTCCGGTGATTCTTAGCACCCTCTGCCTTCATGTCGCACTGGCCGCTGCCTTGGCCAGGTACATTCCAGCTGCCGGAGACTGAGGGCCAAGATTTAAGTTGTGGAGTCATTTTGGAGGGGTTTGGCCATAACTCACCACGCTGGCCAAGCGGGTTGGTGAGTGTGGGATAGAATTTCCTCTAATCCCGATGGTATAGTTATACCGCTATTGGCGGTCGTCAGAGCCCCTTTAGTGGGAACAGGATGCACCACGAGAAGGCGGGGTTGACATTTGTCAGGGAGAGGCTGTGATGTTACGCATCACCTGACCTTACATCCCTCAAATTGTATATGATATCATAAATTGTGTTTACAGTCACAGGTTTGGTTAATTGCTTCCACGCGTTTGATAGAAATGGGATGGATGACGTATCGTTAACAAGTTACGAAGACTTCTTATATATACGGAAGTAGTATATAGGGGGTACTATGGCACACACCAAAATCACATAAAAACCTCAAAATCAGGCATTTTTTGATTTTTCAGACCTCAATAATCACGAACATTTTAAGGCTTTTTATGATCAAAAACATCATATTTTCATTAAAAATCATTGATTTTTGGGCATAAAATAGTCAAAACATCAGATTTTTGAAAATTGAAGTTTTTACTCTGTTTTTTCATAAAAACAGACATCATAAAAACACACATTTTTGATGATATTTGACGACTTTTTGAACAATTGCAATCATTTTGAGCTTTGAATAGCTTTGAAAGTGATGAAATGATGGATTTAGTGATCAATAGAAAAGTTGTAAAACAAACTACTTTGCAAAGGCCTTTTTTAAAATGCAGTAAAAAAAGGGGTACCCAAAATGGATACCCCTTATAGGAAGATTAAAAATTTAGGAAGATTAAACAAATTCAAGATTTAATTAAAAATATTACAAAGATTTAAACGAATTCAATAATATAAGGTTTTGTTATGTAGTACTTCATTTCTCTTTAAAGATAATTTTATTTTCTGTTTCGGTAATTCTTCTTTTGAACCTCTCTCGATCAACTGCATATGTTTCCCATATACCTTTTCATTTCCTACATATATGACATTAGGATCGAAGTGAACTTTCATTTTAATAGAATTCGTTTTTTTAAGTTTTTACTAATTCATAATCATAATATAGATCATCAATTTTACCTCTGAATCTGAATATATAATTACCTTTATTAATTTTTTTAATTGCACTGTCAGATAGTTTTCCGTGACATTTTCTAAGATAATATTCTCTTTCTTCATCATTGACTTCTATTTTTGCAATAGTTGCATCTCCGAATTTCGTTTGGATTTTTTTCAGTGACATCAATTTATAATCTCCAGGATTCAAATCTTTTAATTTCTGTGTTTCTGTAAATAATCTGATGCTATTGAACTCATCCATTTATAAGATTTTATTTTTTTAAAGGTTTTTGAATACATGTGATGAGAACTGTAAATTACAATAACTTACAAACTCATTTAAAATTTCTAATCCTTTGTTTTTAATTTCCTCGTTTTTTTCTTTTTTATCAATTATTCTTTTTACCTTTTTTAAATATTTATAAACTATAGTTAGAATATCTGAAAACTTGTAATTATCTCTATACATATGAATCAAGTCATCACAAAAATGAGCGAATTGAGATATTTCGTTACTATATTTTTTATCTGAAGAACAGTATAGAGCTCTAAGGTCACCCATTAAATCCATTTATAAGTTTTCATTTTTTGAAATATAATTCTTATAATGCATACATCTATACATAGAGCATCCGGGGCCTAAAACTCTTGGACATTTAGGTATATCTAAATCAACAGATGGAATATCTTCAAGCATCTCTTTTTCCATTACTCCTCCTTTATATGCAAATGTACCACCATAAATATGGTACAGGTTTTTAATATAATTCTTTACCTCACAATTATTAATCCATAGTTCTTTGCTATTTGGATATCTTTTAAATCTCAGTCCATGCACATCTAAAACACACTTACGTACGATATTCAATTCTTGTTCATCTAATTTGCAGTCAGGTGTGAACACTGATATTGTTTCACCAATATTGAGTTTTGAGTGTACCCAACTTATCTCTCTTGCTATCTTACGATTTGGGAGCACAAATCCTTGAATATTTATAATCACAATTATATCATTCATTGTTTATATTTACTCACTTTTTTTAAATACATATCCAAAAGGTACAGTATTCAAATCATCTAGAATTCTTCTTTTATCAAATCCAAACATGTATTTCTTGTTCAGTGTATCTACAGCTATATTTCTATCTTTTTGTATCTTAAACTGATTATTTGATATTTCTAAGTAATCTGTTTCACCTGTTATTACTTTCATTCTATCCTTGAAATTCAAAATATTTTCATTCTCATAGCTCATTTTAAATCCTTTAACTTTACCTTTTACAGTTCCATCATTTAGTATGTATCCATAGTCTTTTGGTGCATCAGCTATCCAGGATTTCATATATTTGTCCTCTCCCAATTCATCTGTCCATTCTCCTAACATGCATCCTGTTTTGATTTTATTAGTTCCATCATCTATATACACAACACTATCTGTGTCTTTATAAATCACTTTTTCACGTAATTTATCAAGCATTTTATATAATCTAATTCTAGCAGAACTAGTGGTGAAAGCTGCTATATAAACGTTAGTATTGAAGTTATTTTTAACATATTCATCTTTCATTTTATAAGTCATTTCTACACAGTCATCATTCATAAATATCATATTTAATTCTTTGAGATTATCATCTAATATAATTTTATAAAATTCATCTAAATCCATTACGTATTTAGTCTGTTTCATATTTTTTCTCTGTCCAAACTTACCCCATAATGAGTTCAAACATATCTTACTTATAAATCTCATTCCTGGATTTTTTTCTATTTTTTCTAATTTTATATCTAATTTCTTGTAAACTGTCTTCTTATATTCTTTTTCACTTTTAAAGTTTTCAGACCATTTATCATCTGTTTCTAATTTGATTTTCAAAAACATTTTAACGTAATCTCTAAATAGTTCATCAGTTTTATTTTCAAAATTCCAAACCTCATATATTCTTAAAATTTTATATCTTTTTTTAATTGCTAAATTCATTTCATCAGTAGTCCATGTACTAGTGAAACATCTTTCGTCTCTTTTATGACTACACTCCTTATTTCTAATTTCAAAGCATTCTTTACATTTCTTTTTATCTACAACAGTTTTAAAGTGATTACATTTGATAGTTTTAGAACATGATTTACAAAGAGCAAACATCAATTTTTCATCTTTAATTGGCAACACTGGATGATATAAATTTCTAGGTGGTAAGACCTTACATTTGATGAAACCATACCATTCTTTATCAAATTTTTCAGGATTAAATATCTTAACAGGATGACCAATTGGATAATTATCAAAGTAATTTACAGTTGGATACAGTGAACATACATCAATATATCTACCTTTTTCATTATTTTTAAATTCATATTTCAATTTAGTAGGCTCACACCTACCCCCATAAAATGCATCTCTAGGATTTAAAGGTTCCACGAAATCTCTATTCCATTCATTTTTTATATATTTTTTAATTTCTTTATTATTATTAAAATCACATTCCCATATAACAATTAATTCATATCCAGCTTTTAAAATCTTCTTTTGAATCCTCTTAGTTCTTTTATATAAGTCTTTCATACATATCTGATTCTGTTCATTTATAGTTGATTCTCTATAACATCTATTACATCCATGCCAGTGACATCCATGAAATTGAAACACTGTGTTTTCATAAAATCCATCTACTTTATAAATTTTCTTACCTAATTTTAATTTTTTTCTCTCCACCATTTAATGCATGTTGAATATTGATATTATTCTTTTTAGACAGATAATCTAACCAAGCAATTGATTTTTTACTATATTTGTCTTTTTGAATTGTATCATCATCTATGGCAATTGTACCTTTTTTTAAGAATTTATCTCTATAAATACTCATGCATACACCTGCTAGAGTTACATATTTAAATGGATCGATATTTGCGATTTCTAAGAATAATCTTCTCAATTCTAAACATCCTCTTCTTAAAATATCTACATCTGATCTACAGTATTTAACAAATTCTTTTTGAAAATCAAACGTATCGTTTTTAACAGTTTCATACCATTTTAAGAATTCATTTCTCTCTTCAGATTTCATAGAATCACATCCATAGTAATGTTTTTCAGGGTATTTACCTATATAATTTTGATTACATTCTTTATTAAAATAATGAGGAAAATAACCTTTTGCCATCTCTTCTAACCCAAATGTTTTTGGAAAATCTCTTAATGGAATCATAGTAAAATTGATTGAATCTATGAATCTTATATTATATCCAGATGCCTGCATATAATTGAGTTTATTTCCATTATATATAGTAAACACTTCTATTTTGTTTTTAAAACAGTATTTAGCTAAGAATTGAAAATCAAAGCCTTTACCATAATGAGCTAGTACAGTATATCCAAAATGTTTTTGTTGAAATAACCAATTACAAAAATCATTTTCATTTTCAAATATCTTTTCACTACCATCATACATTTGACATACAACTAGATTAACTTCATGAGTTCCTGTTTCTTGTTTAGTTTCAACATCAAAGAATATATATTTCTCAGTATATTCATATCTACATTTTTCACACCAATCTTTTCGATTTCTTGTTAACTTAGGACAATCATTTTCACATTTACCACCTTTAGCATCTTTACGTTTCATATAGCATTTATGATCATGTAATACATATTTCCAACAATTTTTACATCTCATTTCACCACATACATGCTCTTTGGGTTTTCTCTCATATCGATTAATAATTCTTTTACATTTTAAACATTTCCATAGACATTTACATACACTAACACCTTTCTTATTTTTTCTTTTGTGGTTATCAAAACACTCCTCACCTTTAAATAATCGATTACATTTTTTACAAAATATCTCTTCACCATTACAGTTACTATCTGTTTTAAAACATCTATCACATTTGAGAGGACATCTGTGTTGATCTGATCTTTTATAGCTTATTTGACAATAATCACAGTAATTCTCTTTTCCTAAAAATCCTTTAACAGAAGTAATTACATCGAAATGATTTCTATTTTTCAATATGTAAATACATGTAGATTTATATTTACCACTATATATACGTTCATTAAAATTCTCTCTGCAAAATATATTTATCTGAATATCTAAGAATTCTTCAAATATTTTAACCTCTTCTAAGCAACATATTTCTAATGGAATATTGCATAGTTCATGTAATTTTACAGCTAATGATTTTTGTAAAACTCTACCCCTTTTTGATGTATCTAATATCATTTTTTGATAATTCATTATGATTCAATTTATCACATAATAGCTTAGGATTTTGAATAGATAGAGCAGTTACAATTGATCTAGCTAAACATATGTTATCATCATTTTTTATCTGACAGATACTTCTTTTATTTTCTATTGTTTCATCATTAATTATCTTTATATGTTTACCTCCTGAAGGTAATTCAATTACATTAAAATCAAATATACAATCAGTTATTTCTAATTCCTTATATTCAATTTGATCAGATAATTTATAAATATATAGCTCATAGGCATCCTTAGTATACATCATTTTATCATGAAATGGTTTATTCAGTTTAGGATTATATACAATTATATCTACTTTACCTTGAATTTTACCAATTGCTTTTCTAAATATATGTTGTAAAATATTGAAATATTGTTCAGGTTTAATGTTTACTCCAGCTACTCTATAATTCTTTCTATGTACCATATATTTTTTAATATATTTTCCTTTTGTTTCAATAATTTCATAATCAGGTTTAAATAATTTTTCAAGATTTACAGCTGTTTTAATTTTCTTTTCTTTTCTTGGTTTCAATTTGTTATCTTTGAATTTTAAATTAAAAGAATCAAATAATTTTTTAATTCTATTTCTTCTCTCTGGATGATTAATAAATATTTTTCTTTTTCGATCTAAATATTCTGATGTATCTAATCCAAGGATATCTACTAAAACAGACTTATAATCACCTGTATTTCTAATATATTTTATCAACGATTTAATTAAATCATCTTTTTTTACATTTCGTTTTCTGATATTTAATCTTTTTAAAGCATTTCTAAGTTTCTGAACACTAATAGCATTCAGAGCACTTTTAAGATGCACAATAATAGGCTTCAAAGACTTTTCCATTTATAAGGAAAAAAAATTTGTAACTATTTATAGGCAGGTATTTTTATAAACAGATTTTTAAAAGACGTTTATGTAAAGAACTTCTTAAATGTCTTTGATAATGAGCATAAGTATATTCTCTTCCACAATCACAAACCAGTTTCCTATATAGAGTATAAGTTTGACAATATTTGCAAATATGCTGACGATCAACTCTACCATAACGACGATGAATGTAAAATTCATCAATAGGTTTTGTTTGTTTACAACTTGTGCATGTTTTGTCTTCCATTTATTAGGAAACAAATTTATAAATACTTTGCTTTAAGCTTGCTGCTTTAAAGTCTTCCCAGATCTTTTCATTTTTTGGATTTATATTAATTTTAATATCATTTGATATATTATAATAGTCACAAATTTTTTTAATAAAATATACATATTTTAAATTTTTCTCATAGTACATAAAATCCAATAATTTTAAAAATAAATCTTCTGCTTCCTTATTAAATTTAAGGTTATTTTTTCTTTTAAACTGATTAAAATATCTTATTCTACTAACATATCTACTTTTTAAATATTTATTATAATCTATATAATAACAGTCTTCCTCTTCAATTTCAATTTGTTCTTCTTCTGAATAAGAAAAGTAATTCGCTTCTTCAATATCATTATCCATTTATTAGATATCATTTTATTAAAAACTTTTTAGAACTTAGTTATTCTTTTAATAGCCTCTTTTAAATTATCAATAGTATGATCATTAACAATATTAAGATGATTAAATTTAGTTTCTATGTATGATATATTTTCTTTAACTCTGTTAAATAAATTAATAGAATTAGGATTATATTTTATTTCATATACTGTATTTAAATCTGGATACTTTATTTTTAAATTACCAATAGTTTTATTCATTTTATCTCTTTGACATCTGATTACATAATAAGGATAATCAGAGTTTTCTTTATTTTTCTGTATGATAGTAAACATATGAAGCTTTTTAGAATTAGCAGTTTTAGGTGTTATATCCTCTTCTACTTCTTTATATTTTTCATTTTCAAGTTTTAATTTTTCCATTTTCTTTTTTATCTTATTTAATTTCTTATTTAATTTTTCATTATCATTCTTGTATTTATCATTGAATTTTTTAATGTAATAGTCTTTAACAATCTTGTTAACTTTATCATAAAAATCGTTTGAAACCCAACAAGATATATTTAAAATTAATTCCTGCTTAACATATGTTCCATTAATAATATTCTTACCTGTTCCTTCTCTTATTTCATACATTTGATCATTTTTATGGCGGCCAATTCGGGCCGCCATAAAATTTTTTACCACCTTGTTTGCATAATTTTGTAGCATTAAAGTATCCAGTATTTTTATCTATTATAATTTTAAAATCTCCAAATAGACCATACCAGTAATTATCTTTGATTTGTTCATAACATACATCTTTTAATGAAGCCATTTATTAGATATCATGTTATTAAATACTTTTTCACGTATATCTTATTTTAAATCGTTAATAATTCCTACCTAAGAAATTATATCTTTAAATACTGAAATACAGTTTTTTCTTTCACATATAGATGGTAGCACAAGCAATTAAATCTCTTTCTTGCTTAGATGTAGTCATTACTGATAAGCTGCGAGCGAAAATGTTTACATAACCAGAGTTGAACAGCTGCCAAAATACTCTCCACGGCGCGCGATTATGTCCTCGGAAAGAAGCAGTTCTTCGTTACGTAACAACTTTGGATCATCGCCAAGTTTCTCTTGCTGTAAATATATGTTTCAAGCAAGAATTTATCGGCCTGTGTTGGCCGATTGGTAGCGAGTCAGGCATGCATGCAAAAGGTCTCAGGTTTGAATCTCGGTACGGTAGAATGGCTCCCTGTCCTAAACTTTGAAATCAGAGTTTGGGTTCACGGTAGAGCGTGTGCGTGAATAACATCTGATGGTAGAGAGTGTGTGCGGTGGAGGGTCGAAAGAGTTAACGCCCACCTGGCTGGCCAGGTACAAAAAAATGAAGCATAGACCCTCCACCGAAAGGGCGTTTTGCAAAAATTTTTCAAATTACAACCCAACTGTTAAATTCATCAGGATATCCCAACCACTTAACTAAGTATTTATTTCCTTTCTTTCTAATAATTTTTTCAATCTTATAAACCTCATCTTTCTTATCATATTTAACCAGTTCCTTTTCATAAAATGTTCCTGTAATTTCTTCATTATTTAAATCTTTTATTTTATATGTCGGAGGATCTGTGTTCAATATATCGGAAATTATAAATATTTCTTCTGTAAATGTTGGAAGATAACCTTTCTTAAATTTTCTTTTATATTTTGAAATTCTTATTTTATCTCCTTTTTGATATTTTGGTTTATTTTTCTCTTTTTCTTTATACAAATTATTATAAACTTTTAATTCATTTTCTTCCTTACTTGCTTCTATAGGTGTCATTTTAATGGATCTATGATAAGAATTATTATAATTCTTAATTAATTTATCTAGTACATTTAACCACTTTCTAGTATTATTTGCTGTGAAATACTTCCACATTTTAGTCTTTAAAGTTCTATTGAATCTTTCAATAACAGCACATTTAATCTCAATATTCTCAGTTGTAAACCAGTGAATATTTTCATCCTTGAATAACTTTTGAGTTTGTTTATTTATAAACTCTGTACCCTTATCTGTTTGAAGTTTTTCTGGTTTTCTTTTCTTTAAATATTTTTTTAAATGCTCTAGTTACCTCTTCACCTGTTTTTCTTTTAATCGGAATTGTCCAAGCATATTTACTGAATATATCAATCACTGATAAAATATAATTTGTGTCATTATTAAAGGATTTAAATTCTTGCATATCTATAAGGTCAGCTTGAAATTGGTCATTGACATGAGAAACATAAATTCTTCTTCTTTTAAATCTATGAATAAGTGGTTTATGTTTTGTATATACATCTTGTTGATGTAAAAACTCTTCTATATCTTTCCTGGGTAATTTAGTTTTTCTTTGTAATTCATTAATACCACAATAACCAGTTTCTGGTGTATAATAAATATTTTTAAGGTCTACGTCTTTAAAAAAACACTCTTTTTAGATCCACAGACTGCACATATTCCTTTTGCCATGCGTCTTCCATTTTTAGCTACTGTTTCTTGAATATCTTTAGTTTCAGTTTTCTGTTTGCATTTTAAGCAATACATATAGGATGAAATTCCTAAACCAAATGTTTTCTTTGCTTTTATAATTGGTTTTATAACAGCTCTAGCTTGTTTCTCTCCTAATGGATAGAATCCACTTGTAGTATTTTCAATTGAATCTAAATCGTTTAAGAGTTCTTGATCAGCAATATGTCTCTGTTTAGTATCTTTAGTTTTACTATAAGCTACATCATGTTTTTTACAAGCTTTATCAACTCTGTTAATTCCTGGATCACCTCTTTTTAATCTCTTTTCTAATTTTGTAAATGGACCACAATACTGGTAACCAGGTATATGCATTTCAGGTGGATTTAATTTATCTTGTAACCATCCTACTATATCACCTCCTTGTAATTCCATTTATTTAAGTGTAAATCTATTTTACATATCTATAACCATTTAGTTGCGTTTGTTTTACATATTTCTCTAAAGGAAAATACTTCATATTTTTTATAAAATCCTCTTCTCTAACGTAAGCATCCTGTTCTGAAATTGAATTAGCGTTTATTAAATTTAATATCTGTTTATAAAATTTGTAAGCTTGTTTATATTCTTCTTTTCTTTCTGAAATATTTAGAGTTTTATCAACAACTTCAATGACTCCTGCTCCTAAAGAAAGTGCTGCTAAAGGAATAAATGCAAAAGCTGATAAACCTGAAGCACTAAATATAAATTTGCCTACTGATAATGATATACTAATTTTATTATAGTAATTAAAACTTTTTCTGTATACATACATTTTCTTTTCTAAATATTCTTCCATTTATATAGGATCAAAGTTATGTCTGTATCTCATATGAGGATTTTTCAAATCTAACATGAAGAAATCATAAGGTTTTTTAATACTTTTTTGATAAGGATCTATATTAAAATCACCATCAATTTCTCTAATAATTTGTTTAATTTCTCTGTGCTGAAGTTTAAAATATAAAGTAATCACAGTTTTTTCTTATATCAATAGGTGTTGAATAATAGGTCTGTGATAAATAAATAATGGATGCATTTTTCTTCCTTCCTCTTATAAAAGTTTTTCAATTTCGGTTTGATCTTTTTCTTTTACACAGTCATCAAAAATAACTAGATTTTTTAATGAAGGATCTAAGTCATCTACAGTAATAAATTCATTTATGTCTGAACTAAATAATGTTTCTTTCTTAAACTTTTTAAATAATTTTAATAACTTATTTTTATTCTTTCCCTTTATTTTTAAAATGTCTTCCTCTTCTATATCATCAAACATTGAGTAATTTTCTTTTAATTTAGAGTATTTAGGTTCGTTAATATCTTTTGCACATATGAATAATGCATCAAAATTTAAATGATCATATATTAAATTTAATAGTAAATTTGTTTTTCCACATCCTGAAGATCCTGTTATTAAAAGTTTAAAAGGATGAATAGGTAATATTGGATTTTGATTTGGATCTATAAATTCTTCTGGTTCTGAATAATCTTTTAGTTTAATGCTGCAAGGCTTAATCATATTTATTTAATAGAAATTCAGCATCTTCAATAAACATTTCAGCTTCAAATAATAAGTCTTCAGCTGGTATTCCTTGAGATAAATAACATTCAGCTAGATATAATGCCATTTCAGCAAAAGATAAATATTCTTCAATTTGTTCTTCCATTTATATAAGTAAAATAATTTGCTTGGAAGTAAAATAATTTGCTTGGAAGTAAAATAATTTGCTTGGAAGTAAAATAATTTGCTTGGAAGCAAATTTTCAGTTAAATAAATGAGTAAAGTGATACAAGATTTATTAAAATTAGCAAAAGTAAATGCTGAACTAAGAAAACGAAATAAGGAAAAGCAATTAGAAGATTTAGGATATGAAGAGGCAATCACAAAATTTCATAAACCTATAGTTGAAAAATTAGAATATCAAGATGTATCTAGAAAAGAAAATTTAAAAGCTATTCAAAATGCAATTGAAGAACTTTCATTTCAACCAATTGCAGAATCTTCAAGATTTCCTGCCTTAGAAGATGTTGAAGAACCTATTTCAGATGCTAAAGAAATGTATGAGAGAGAAGCAGGAATTCATAAAATTAACTTAAACAAAAACTTGAATGTATCAGTTATTAAAAAAAAGTTAGGATTTGATTTACCTTCAGAATTAGTTAATAAATCTGATGAAGAGATTGATGAAATAATAAATCAAGCAAATGAAAAAACAGTGAAATCGGACGTCTAAAAGGTCCTCAAGTAAAAGCACTTAATAATGCTAAAGATGAAGAAAAAAAGAAAAAATTACAGAAAAAAATTGATCGTTTCGATTATAAAATGGCTGAGGTGCGAAAATATATTAGAGCATTAGAAGCTCTCAAAATGGGGAATTACTATATGGGTGAGGGTCTTAATATTTTAGATAAATTAACAGATAAAATATGTAAGGGAACTAAAAATAAGAAAGTATATAACCAAGTAGTTCAAATACTAGATTTATTATTGAAAGAGGGTAAAATGACTAATGAGCAAGTAAAACAATATTATTCAAAGTTTCTATCTTAATAAATGAGTAATTATATTGTATCAAGAATTTATTTGAGTGAAGGTCAGAAAAACAAATTAAAATCAGCAGTTAAGAAAGGTGAAGAAATTACATTGCAAATTGATAAAACTAAAAGTGCTAATCATAATATGTATTTAACAAAAACTCAAATTACTCAAATTAAAAATGGTAAACGAATAACTATAAGTAAGACACAATTAAAGAAAAACGGAGGTATTTTACCCTTTTTGATCCCTATCTTAGCTGCTCTTGGTACTGGTGCTTTATCTGGTGCTGCTAGTTTTGGTGTGAATAAAGCTTTAAGTAAAGTAACTGGATCAGGTTGTAACCCGAAAGGTTCACACCTTAAAAAAAACATTCTGGAAAGGGAGTTCTTCAGAATTACGAGGTATATCCAATAAAACGATAGAACAAAATATGAAAGATGTAAAAGGATTCAGAGGTGTATTTACATCAGATTTATTACCTAAAAAGATTAAGAAATTTGAAAGTGGAATTATTAATTTAGATATATCTACAGGACCTGGGACTCATTGGGTCTGTTATTATAATGATCCTAAATATAATTTTGTGGAATATTTTGATCCATTTGGAGAATATAAATATAAAGACATTAAATTGAATAACATTTTCATACCTAAAAATATTGTAAAATATCTTGAAACATCTAATAAAGGAATTAGATATAATTCGAGTTTTTTACAAGAACCAACATCTGTTAAATGTGGTTTTTATTGTATGAAATACATAACTCAAAGGAATAAAGGTAAATCACCTGTTGAAGTTTTATATTCTTTTACCCAAGAACCAAGTGGTTATAATGAAGATTTTGTGCTTAATAAATGTTAATTTTAGATTCAAAAAATTTTGAGAAATCAGAAGATTTTACAATTGAATATGTCCCACCTATTCCTGTTAATGAAAATTCAAAAATAGCTTTAAAATCTATGTCTATGTGGGTTTCATATAACAATATTGATGAAGAATATGAAAATAATACATTTAAGTATTTTGATGGTAGTTTATGGCATGAAATAACTTTAGATAATGGAAATTACACATTAAGGGAATTAAATAACTTTTTAATAAAACGATTTGGAGATGAACCACCAATTAAATTTAAAGCTAATTTCGCTACACAGCGCTTTATAATTGAATTAAAAGATGAATATAAAATTGATCTTAGAGAGGGCAAATTACATGAAATTTTAGGATTTGAATCAGAAATATATGAAGATAATCATCAGGAAGGAAAATATATGGCAAACATTTCTAGAGGAGTTGATGACATACACATTCATTGTGATGTAATTACAGGAGCTCTATATAATAATATTAATTCAGATATTTTGTATTCCTTTACGCCATCTAATCCTCCTGGTAGTTTAATAAAAATTGATGAAATAAATCCTTTATTTTTACCCATTAATAGACGAAATTATATTCATAGAATTCGAATGTATATCACGAATCAAGATAATGAACTGATAGACTTGAATAATATGAGAGTTTTATATAGATTAATTTTAGCTTAATAAATGAATTATAACAAACATAGATTATATGCAAAACGATATGGTGGTAATATCTTCACTGAAGGAATTAAAACTTTTGGAAAAAAAATATTAGAAGTTTTAGGTAAAACAGCAATTGAAGATAAAGCTAAAAAAGTTATTCAAAATAAACTTGAAAATATATTATCTAAACCTCCTGTAACTGTTAATGATATATTAGCTAAAACGAAAATTCAGGATGGATCTGGTTTGAAACGGTATAAATGAGTTTTTTATCCTAATAAATGGAAAAACTTTGGGACTTAAAAGCTATTCCAGATTATTATAGTAATAAAATTGCTAAGTATGAATATATAAAACATAATGAAGATAGTACTAATGTAAAAGAATCTGATCAATATAAGTTTACTATTAAAGATACAAATTCACCTATATTATATAGTAACGGTTATATATGCTTAGAAAGTAAAATAGTAAAAAATAATAATGATACTATAGGAACTGATAATGTTACATTTGTAAATGGCGGGAATCTGTTTAGATCCGCTTCATTAACTATAGGAAAAGAACAAACTGATTCTAATATTGAATGTGCTTCATTAATTCATCAAATTAATGGACTTATAAATTTCACAAAAGATTATTCCACTTCAGAGGCTACAAATATGATGTATTATGTTGATACATCAGAATCAGCTGATAAAGATAAAATAGTAATAGATGATCCTGATAAAGATGTAAAGAAAGGATCAGATATCAAATTAAAAGAAAATGCCTCTTATAATAAAGGATTTAGACAGAGATGGCTTTTAACAAAAAACAGTAATGTAATAAAATTTTGGATTCCTTTAAGACAACTGTTTGGGTTCCTCAACGATTTTAGAAGATTAATTTCTGATATAAAAGTTACATTTGAATTTCAAAGAAATAGTCATAATGATATGTTATACACAGATGTTGCAAATCCTAATTATAAAGTTATTATATCTGATTTTCAATTATGGTTACCTTATGTAGAGTTGTACCCATCCATTGAGGCTGAATTTAAAAGTATAGCTTTGAATTCTACACCTATTGAAATTACTTGGTGTTCTGCTTCAATTGAGAAAAGTAATCAGCAAACAACATCAAGTGGTGCATGTCATATAAGAACTACATCTGATGAGGTGTTAAGTGTTCTTGTCATTCCACAGTATGTAGAAAAAGAAAGCAATCAAAATCAGAACAATATGGTTTTTGATAATTTAGATCTCCTTGAATGCTGGATATTATGTAATAATAAAAAAGTTCCAGAAGAAATTTATAAAACGAATTTTAAAGATGGACAGTTAGATTATAATAGATGTTATTCTGAATTATTAGCAGCTGGATTAAATACTCATAATACTGAAAGTGGATGTCTTATAAGTTATGTAAATTATGCGAGATTGTATCCAATCTTTTATTTTAATTTATCTAATCATCCAGAGTATACTAATATTTCGAATTTAAGACTAGAATTTAACTGGAGATTAGGATCAAATCCAGGTAAACCATATAGATTTTATTTCATCGTGAATGAAACAAAAAGAGGATCACTTAATATGGCTAATAAGGAATTTAAAACTTTGAAAACTTTAGATTAAATAAATGAATTGGTACCCTTTTGGTTCGTCTTATGAAGAATTTGGAATTGGACCACCTGGACCTCCTGGAAATGGATTTAAATTAACAGATGATGGTAATTATGATATGGAAGAAAAAAATTTAAAAAATTGTAAAGAACCTATAGATGAACATGATGTTACTACAAGAGAATATGTTTTAAAACAAATGAGAGAGAATAATCTGGAAGTTAAAAGTGAAATAGAAAAAATATTAATGGTAGTTTTTCAGATTTTGTTCAAGAAACTGCTGTAAGAATAAGAGATTTAGATGCTGTACTTAAAGGTGAATTAAGTAATTTGGATCAAAAATATTTACATATTCAAGATGGGAATGTAATTAATGCAAAAGGTAAAAGAATAGGAAATGTTGCTGATCCTACAGCAGATAAGAATGCAGTGAATAAGAGGTATTTAGAAAACAATGTTTTAATTTTAAAAGATGAAAAGTTTGATGTTCAAAATAAAAGACTAGTGAATATTCCATCTCCTCAGGATATGTATGACGCAGTTAATAAAAATTACGTGGATAATCAAAAATGTTATGCAACAATTCAAGAAGATAAAAAAGCATATAATACTCTTGGTGCTATGCGTTACTGGGAAACAGTCGTTTTTATGAAATTTAGTAGCAATCTCCTTGACAGAAATATGAAACTGAGTGAAAATATGGATATGAAAATTACATTTTATTTACGTCCTAATTATACTAATGGGAAATCAGAAGTTTTAATTACACTTGGGGAGAATATATTATTTAATAGTGATGCCTACACAGATAAACCTTTAATACTCTTTGCATCAGGAAAAAGAATGATGAATTAAGCATACAAGTCATGTCTTATTTAGAATTAAACATTTTTAAACCTTACTTAGAAATTGAAAAAATAACATTCCATTTATAAAAATTCATTCTATATAAATGGATAGGTTAATTAGGAACAATATTAATTGGGATTCATTTTCTAAAGATAATGAACTTTCAGAAGATATAATTAGAAGTGTAAAAGATGCAGTAAATTGGGATTTAATATCAGAATATCAAAAATTATCTGAAGATTTTATTTCAGAATTTCATGATAAAGTGAACTGGGATAAAATTTCTCAATATCAGATTCTTTCTGAATATTTTATGAATAACAATAAATTAAACTGGTCTTTGATTTCTCAATATCAAACACTTTCTGAGAGTTTTATATTAATGAATATTGATAAATTAGATATGAGAAGAATTTCTATGTATCAAAAATTAAGTAATGATTTTATAAAAGAAAACTTTCGATTCTTAGACATGTCAATAATTCCAATAAAACAAAAATTAAGTGAAGAAACTATAGATTTTCTTAGTGATTTTATTGATTGGAAAGAAGTTACAAGAAACCAAGAATTAACAGAAGATTTCATTATGAAATATAAAGATAAAATTAACTGGTGTGATATTGTTATCAACAGAAAATTCTCTGATGATTTTATAAATGTAAACTATAAAAAACTTGTTGTGTATTTACTTGCAAAGATATGTCATAAAATTTAAATATTTTTTAATCTTCAACAATTTTTAATCTTCCTATAAGGGGTATCCATTTTGGGTACCCCTTTTTTTAATGCATTTTTAAAAAGGACTTTGCAAAGTAGTTTGTTTTACAACTTTTCTATTGATCACTAAATCCATCATTTCATCACTTTCAAAGCTATTCAAAGCTCAAAATGATTGCAATTGTTCAAAAAAGTCGTCAAATATCATCAAAAATGCGTGTTTTTATGATGTCTGTTTTTATGAAAAAACAGAGTAAAAACTTCAATTTTCAAAAATCTGATGTTTTTGACTATTTTATGCCCAAAAATCAATGATTTTTAATGAAAATATGGTGTTTTTGATCATAAAAAGCCTTAAAATGTTCGTGATTATTGAGGTCTGAAAAATCAAAAAATGCCTGATTTTGAGGTTTTTATGTGATTTTGGGGTGTGCCATAGTACCCCCTATATACTACTTACGGAAAGCTTCCAAAATATCAAGTTTGGTGGTTGAATCTGGCTTGTCAATTAGTTTTGCTTCTTCAAAGAGAAATGTATTGTCCTTTTCGTAACCGTGTTTAGCCATCGATGACTTCTTTAGGACACAGTTCCGAATTTAGGTCTTGTGCTCTTTCAATCGAAAAACCCGTGACTGTAAACACCATTTATGATATTATATATAATTTGAATATTTACGTGCCATTCGTCCTGATGAAGCTAGGTCAATACCCAGCGAAACCATTGCCGACCTGAAAAAATAAATATTTGTGACAAACTACGTTGTATTATCTTAATATACACTATAATGACAAAAGTCACCGGAAACCCAGAAGGGAAGCAAAACACAGCATTTATTCCCATACATTAGTACGCTGTCGGCCCACTTTTGGCCTTAATGCATGCACTGACCCTTCGAGACATGCTTTTGACAAGGTTTTGGAACACTGCGATAGGTATGCGCTTCCATTCAGTACATAATGCTGCCGCTAGGCATTGGTTCCAAACTTCTTACGCGGCGCTATAATTCATCCCATAGAGCACCTATGGGATTAAGATCGGAGCTTTGGGCTGGCCAGTCCACACACGATGCGGAATTATCGTCAAACCACGCCGTTACAGTCCTTGCTTTATGGCTCGGTGCATTATTCTGCTGGTGCCAACAAGGCTCGGTTCCATAGTATTGCCACAGAATTGGTAGGGCATAATTGTCCAGGATATTGAGGTAGACGTGCTGCTTAACAGGTTTGTCCACGATAACCAATAAGACGGGACCATACCACGAAAAACAACCCCACACGAGTACACTGCCAGCTCCAAACTTGACCGTAGGAACAATACACTGTGGTAAATAGCGTTCCCCGGCTGCCGCCAGTCCCACACACTGCCGTCAGACTGATGGATCGTGTATCTGGATTTATCAGTCCATAGGACCCGTTTCTATTGATCTACGGTCCACGATAAATGTTCTTTACACCATGCTAAACGACGAGTAGCATTCCGAGTGGAGATGAAAGGCTTATCTGCAGCCGCACGACCACGGTAACCCATGTAGTGAAGTTCTCTGCGAATGGTACGTGTACATACATAGGTTCCAGAAATTTTGCTCACGTGTACACTGAGGTCTTGTGCAGTACTCCGTCGATTGGCTGTAACGAATCTCCTGAGGCTTCGACGTCCTTTATCACTCACTGATTTTCCTTGGTCTGCCGGTACGTTTTGCTACTTCAGGCACGCCATGTGTCTTCCACTTTTGCATCCCACTATTGGACAATGACTCGCATGAGAGTATTAACTATTACATAGGCTCCACTAGTCGGAAACTGTGCCTCAGGCTGCAAGAACATAAATATAGTTTAAAAGCAAGCCATATCTGTACAGCCCTTACCAAGTGCATTGATTCAGAAGATTTAATCCCTGATTGGGACAATGCCAAAATTTTGATAACCCCAGCCTCTACACACATGCTACTGGTGACTGAGAGTTTGTTCATTTCCGCATTCAAAGGAAGTTGCTGTAATGATAATTGCCCTTGGGATCTACCTGATATTTGGAGACGTCTTTTATCTACAAATGTTGGACAATCCACAGAACTATCTTCCTTTTTTAGACTTTAATACTTAATGTTGCAGTTATAATCATATTTACGATTTGTGATGTGGTGTCGCTCTGATCGTGATTTAACCGCCGGGACAGATGGCGCGTATGTCGCAAAATTTTGTTACGTCGATTGCTGTTATGGCGCACTACAGATATTCTTACTGAACAGTTTGGGAGATCCGGTCACACCTGATGGTGGGGTGACTGTCACTCTGAAAGTGCTAGTGTGTTTTAGAGTATTTTAATTGTACATATATTTCATATTTTAAGATCATTAAAATCGTGTGAAGACGGTATTCATCCGAATGGTTCATGTGCACGAATGTTTTTCTGCATTTAGTTGTCATCCACTTATTCAGTACATCCAAAACAGTTGACTTGGATATGTTTAAACGCCTCTCGGTTTCTCTTATGGACAACCCACTAATATAACACCCAACAATCTTTCGTTTCATAAAGTCAGTTCTCTCCTGCCTCGACATTTTCTCTGAATCTCACAATGCGATATGATCGCCGTCAGCTGCACGCTTGTTTTTATACCGTTTGTAGCTGTACCGCGCATCTTAACAACGCAGAGGATCCGTTCATTTGCTTTTGAAGGGTGTCCGGGGACTTTTGTTTATATAGTGTATATTGGAAGGTAGTTATTCATTACTTTCCACTGATCCATATAATGCACTTTATATTGTCTAATTAAAATTCTACCTATAGTTTTATTCAAACTACGTATGTTGCACGCGATTGCAACGTTTTAAATAAACCCTTACTAAGTATTTTAATCTTCTTTGAGATCCCTGGTAGTTATATCTAGGACCGCCCTTAAACCCGGGAAAGCCAGGCAACAGCCCGGGCCCCAGTATTCAGGGGGACCACGCGCTTTGGAGCACCCAGCTCATCATACGTATAAAAATTAAGATTAAAATGAAATATGTAGGATAAACGAAATAATTATGTATAACCTGCACAACCAAGAGAATATTACCTTATTTGTATGGTATTTAGGAACATTTGAATACATCTGAATTAAGCCAGTCAATTGTCCTGGATTAAACAGTATGGTTCCGGATTCCGATAGCCCCGAATCCCCAGTATGTACTTTTTGTGCTTTTCGTGTTTGTGTGTGTGTGTGTGTTCACACTGTCGTAAACACTACTGCAAAATTACATACAATTTTTAATACAGGGTGATTCATTTGGGTAGTGATAATTTAAAAATGCTGTGTTATGGCTTGTAATAGATATAATAAACCAATATTTGGCAGAAATTACCTTAATGAATGGGAGTTTGTCTAAGCCTCTATATGACCCCTTTTGCGTACTCGACAGAATTCATACAGGGTGCTCAATTCTTGTCACGTGTTTTCTAATAAGTTCCTGACTTCCAGTGACCAGTGGGGTGGAGCTCCGTCTTGCTGCAAAATGACATCGTTATCCAGTTGTGGTACCAAGAAGAAGTTCTGGCGCGTGCACATTGACTACAGCGCATGGAACTCCTATCTTTTCTCACACTTCTGTCAGAACTTCACCTCCGTACTGCAGCGTTCGCACAAATCGCACCGCAGATGTTAGAAAACACGTGGCAAAAAATGAGCACGCGGTATGAACTCTGCCGAGTCCGAAACGGGGTCATGTAGAGGCCTAAATAAGCTCTCATCCATAAAGGAAATTTCTACCCAATACATTGACTTATTATATTTTGCTGTGGTATAGGCCATACCACAGCATTTTAAAATTATCCCTACCCAAACGGATGACGTGATATGAAAAATATTGCTAAAAGTTTCACACTAAAGGATTAGGACTGTGTTGGAGGTATACGAGAGATCACGACGTCATCTTCATGTGTATGGATTTTAGGGGCGGGATTTCTGCTTTTATGTCACCCATGCG
Organism: Macrothele yani; assembly: GCA_039090855.1. Taxonomy (NCBI): domain Eukaryota; kingdom Metazoa; phylum Arthropoda; class Arachnida; order Araneae; family Macrothelidae; genus Macrothele; species Macrothele yani. The sequence goes on along the minus strand of CM076994.1, from coordinate 57,558,769 downwards.
AACAGTACAGACGCAAAGTTAAAGGTGAATAGATTATATGGGGTGTATTTTGATAAAAAAAATGGGTTTGCCACAAGACCAATGGTTTTCTGTTCAAGGGAAGTTCTAGGTGGGAAGGTTCGCAAATTTCCCTGTTACATAGGGCGCGATTCATTAAAAACCTATTGGTAAAATCTAATGATTAAAAATTACCGTAAAACATCTTTCGAATAATAACTTTGATAACTTTTCTCCGGATAAGGACTTACTGCATTCGATAATACAATGACATCCTCTCTGTTACATTCAATTTGTACGTTACTAACTTCATCATCATCATCATTGTCAACCATTATCAATTCACTGCTGGACGAAGGTTTCCCCAAGTTTCCTCCACAACGGTCTGTCTTGTGCCAGTCTCCTCCTGCATACTATCGAGTTTCATCCACCCATCTCCCATGTGGTCTTCTTCTTGATCTTTTCCTGTCCCTTGGAATCCAATCTAAAATTTCGGCTGTCCATCGATGGTCTGTCCTTCTGGCAGTATGTCCAGCCCATTGCCATTTCAGGGATTTAACTCTGATCGTGATGTCTTCCACTCTTGTCATTTTTCGGATCCACGAGTTCCTCTTCTTATCTCTCCTGGTTACACCAAGCATGCACCTCTCCATGCTACTTTGAGTTGTCTGCAGCTTTTGTATGTCTCTTTTAGTTAAGGTCCACGTCTCTGCACCATACGTAAGCACTGGAAGGATGCATTGATCAAACACTTTTCTTTTAAGACATAATGGCATATTGCTCTTGAAAATTATGCTGTTTCTTCCAAAAGCTCTCCAGGCAAGATTTGTACGCCGATTAATTTCTTCATCAATGTGACCCTCACTTGATATCTGCTGTCCAAGATAAACGTACGTGTCTGTTATCTCCAGCCTTTCTCCATCAATCGATAAATCTTCATTTCTTGTGAAATCATTGAACATCACTTTTGTCTTCTGAAAGTTCATTTTTAATCCCACTTCTTTACTCTTGTCAGCAAGTTCCTGGATCATACTCTGCAGCTCTGATGGGGTGGTTGCAAAAATGACTACGTTGCAGGAAATGCTGTCTTACACGCAATTAAGTTAGGGTCCTGAAGAATGGCTTATTCTGGGTCCAATATGTTCCTCGATATTCCTGCTGATAGAAAAAATCACTTACACTGCTTGACATTGAAGTTGCTTCACTTTGAAGGTGTATTGGCATGCTAATTGGCTAATGGGATGTGTAAATAATTCGAGTATGCAGCCAATCGCATGGGATCTGCGAGAGATAAAAGGAGAAGCACTTGCCGCTGATGTCCCGTCTTGCCGGGTGAACGGAGCGAAGCAACGGATTGTTTTCTGCAATATCATATCTAAGGACGGAAGACGCTTCGTAGACCTAATCGCCAACACATTCTGCATATGTTTGAAAGAGAAAGGATCGTAAACCTCCGTGAAGCTGGATGGTCGATTCGGCAAATAGCTGCTCATGTGCATCTGGATGCCACAACAACTGTTGTGGCATGGAGCGTCGTGGGCTACAATGGTTTTCATAACACATCGCTAGGCTAGTTGTACCGGAACCTGTGCAGTCAGGCGGACGTCAGCCTGCATCGATCTGCGTATTCGTCGCCAGGCGACTGCAGAACTACACGCTACTGCAGAGAGCATTCGGTTGCGCTGTACAGGTAACTATAGACATCTCTGTCATGATTCAGACAGTGAGCCGAAGATTGGCGGACGCAGTTCAGCCATTGCATCGACTGCCATAAACCGTAGGGCATTGTACTCGGCTGGAGTGGTGTCATAGTTTAGTAGCTTGACGAGAGGAATGTGGTGTTCATCGATGAGTCCCGATTCATCTACGGTGCCGACGATCGTGTAGTCCGTGTCTAGCGACGACCAGGCAACACTGAGGATCCAGATGTTGTCCACGAGGGGACAACAACTTGATCCGGCATCCTGGTTTGAGGTACCGTTAGTTACAATAGCTGGTCACCGCTGATACACGTAACGGGCATGATGACAGCCCGGCTGTGCACGAATGAGGTTGCTATTTTTGAGTGGTATGCCGAAGGCCAGTGTCCAGCATGATAGTGCTCCTACTAGAAAAAAATTGAGCTGGCCTATAAGTAGTATGTACGGGTGTGACAATGCAATGGGAAGACTGTGCTTGTGACAAACGAAAACCAGAAGCCATTGACCTGGAACTGTCCGTTGCGGGAAATGAAAAGTTCACCTTACTCTCTTCATTAGTTCGGCGACAAGTGCCAATGAAAGAAGACGTGTTGTCTGTCTCGCGTCGCGAAAATGCTGAGGTGAAGAATTGCGAAGCGGTTGAACGTGGCATAAGAGGTTCTGTGAAGGCCAGGAGGACATTTATGACGACGAACGCCCGGGATGCCCAAGCACTTCAAGAACAAAAGACAGTGAGGACAGAATCTACACAACTGTTAGAAGTGATTGAAGACTTAGTAATAGAACAAGAACAGAAACGGTGAACTGAAACAAATTCAAGCCAGCCCCGACCTTTTAGGAAATGTTATTACTTGTGATGAGACTTGGATCTTCCAGAAACGAAAAATCAGTCCATGCATCGGCAAACATAAATGTCACCAATGATAAAGACAGCACGGCAAAGCAAGTCCAACTTCAAGGCCATGTTCTTTATTTGCTTTGCCATTATTGATGTAATTCTGGCAGAGTGGCTCCCTGATGGAGCTACTGTAAACTAGTGTTGCTATGAGCAGATTCTGATCACTTCGAGAGAACGAGTTAGAAGAAAGAGGCCAGGGTTGTGAAAACATGGCTTGATCATTCACCAGCACAATGCGCCAGCTCATTTAGCGCTCTCGGAGAAACAGTTTTCAGCCAAGAAACGCACCATAAGGCTTAGGCATTATGCTTACTCGCCAGATTTGGCCGTGTGAGACTTTTTCTCTTTTTCCCGAAGTACTCAAGGACAGGGGCGTATATAGAATTTTTTTTCCGGGAAAAGGGAGGGGACGACGAAAAATAGAAGTTTTTAAAATCCACCAGAATAAAATTAATGAAAAATAGAAGAAAAAATGAAAGCATTTTTTTCTAATGTAAGTTGATGCATTTTTATTAAATAATGGCGTTTCTTTCTAATGTAAGTCGCATTTTAACCAAAAAACTTAAAAAAAAAATGAAACACTTTCGGGATCAAGGCTCTCTGGCCTCCCCTCTAAATACGCCCCCTGCTCAAGGGTACTCGTATGCAGAGGTGTGTTGATGCGGATGGGAAGTGCATTGAAAGTAATAAGAGCTAAAAATGTGAGTTTCTTTTTTTAACTAAGGTTATATAGCGTTTCAGGAGTGGCTACAGCACAATAGATCATATCCACGTACTCAGAGAACTAATTGAAAGAGCGAGGGAATATGAACTTCCATTGTGCATGGCTTTTATCGATTATGAAAAAGCCTTCGATTCGGTGAAACCATCAGCAGTTACAATGGCTCTGAAATCCTGCGGTATTGAAGATGCATACATTAATATTATTAATAACATCTATGAAAATGCAAGTGCAAAGATTCGGCTGTTTGAAAATACAACACACAAGAAAATTGGAAAGGGAGTGAGACAAGGTGACACCATATCTCCGAAGCTCTTTAATGCCACATTGGAGGGTGTCTTTCAGTCGCTGAGCTGGGAAAACAAGGGGATAAAGATTAATGGAGATTATCTAACCCACCTTCGTTTTGCTGATGACGTAGTCATTTTTGCAACTACCCCATCAGAGCTGCAGAGTATGATCCAGGAACTTGCTGACAAGAGTAAAGAAGTGGGATTAAAAATGAACTTTCAGAAGACAAAAGTGATGTTCAATGCCTTTACAAGAAATGAAGATTTATCGATTGATGGAGAAAGGCTGGAGATAACAGACACGTACGTTTATCTTGGACAGCAGATATCAAGTGAGGGTCACATTGATGAAGAAATTAATCGGCGTACAAAACTTGCCTGGAGAGCTTTTGGAAGAAACAGCATAATTTTCAAGAGCAATATGCCATTATGTCTTAAAAGAAAAGTGTTTGATCAATGCATCCTTCCAGTGCTTACGTATGGTGCAGAGACGTGGACCTTAACTAAAAGAGACATACAAAGGCTGCAGACAACTCAAAGCAGCATGGAGAGGTGCATACTTGGTGTAACCAGGAGACATAAGAAGAGGAACTCGTGGATCCGAAAAATGACAAGAGTGGAAGACATCATGATCAGAGTTAAATCCCTGAAATGGCAGTGTGCTGGACATACTGCCAGAAGGACAGACCATCGATGGACAACCGAAATTTTAGATTGGATTCCAAGGGACAGGAAAAGACCAGAAGAAGACCACATGGGAGATGGGTGGATGAAATTCGAAAGTATGCAGGAGTGACATGGAGGAGACTGGCACAAGACAGACCGTTGTGGAGGAAACTTGGGAGACCTTCGTCCAGCAGTGGATTGATAATGGTTGATAATAATGATGATGATGATGATGATGATATAGCGTTAGTCACACTATTTACCTGGTATCCTTCTACCTGGTATACCTGGTATCCTTCTGTGGCCGGGAGATCATCGTACCTAACACTCATTGAGCATGTATGGGACTTAATTCGATTGCAAGCCTCTTCTCGACCGCTCCCTGAATGCCGCTGAATTATTGGATCAAGTAAATGTTGCGTGTTGTCAGATACTCTAAGACAACGTTAGATAGCTGTATCACTTCATGCAGCGCTGAGTGTTTGATTGCACTACACAGCATGCTGTCACGTGATCCTGTACTGTAGCCAGCTAAACTGAGGTACTACCTTGAAACTTAAATCATTATCCACTTTATATTCTATGTGTATGGTGACTTTTGGCTCATTTGGATCAATCTTTCTGTGTGGAGCAGTGCATATTGTGGAAGCAATCATATTCTCATTTACGCTTTCCAACCGTAGGTTGAAGAAGCGTATACGCTCCAGCTTTGTACGTCCACCTGTCCGTGCGTTCGTCCGTCTGTCCGTTTGTCGGCACGATAACTCGCGGTAAAATGGTTCGATTTCGATGAAATTTTAGCATATTGTAGGGGACCACCTGGGGATGAACCCTATTGAACATGGGTGAAGTGGGGTCAAAGGTCATGGCATAGGAGCGAGATCCATTCCATTGCCCTTATGCGTGATAACTTGAGTAAACATGGCTCGATGTCGATGAAATTTTAGTATATTGCAGGGGACCACCTGGGAATGAACCCTGTCGAAAATGAGTGAAGTGGGGTTAAAGGTCAGGACATAGGAGCGGAATGCATTCCATTGCCTTTATGCGTCATGACGTGCGTAAAAATGGTTCGATTTCGATGAAATTTTATTATGTGGTAGGGGACCACCTGGGGACGATCTTATGACGTCACAAGTCGCGCCTGAGATCTTGGCGAGAGGTCACTCCATCTGTCTCATTACGTCACGCATTGTGTGTGGATCCTATTAAAGTTTTATGACGCCACACTCTTGCGAGCAGATGGTCGCGATTCCCATCTGCCTCATTGCGTCACGCGTTGTGTGCGTATGTCCGTCCGCACGATAACTCGCGTAAAAATCGTTCGATTTCGATGAACTTTTACTATGTGGAAGGGGATCACTGGGAAGGAACCCTGCTGAAAGCAAACGCAATGGGGTCAAAGGTTAGGACATAGGAGCGGGATCCATTCCACTGCTCTTATGCGTCATAACTAACGTAAAAAAGGTTCGATTTCGATTAAATTTTAGTATGTGGTAGGGGACAAACCCTGTTGTCCCCTACCACTTGGGGACAAACCCTATTGAAAATGTGTGAAATGGGGAGCGAAATAACTTCCATCGCCATTATGCGTCATAACTTACTTAAAAATTCTTCGATTTGAATGAAATGTTAGTATGTTGCAGGGGACTGCCTGGGGACGAATCCTATTGAAAATGGGCGAAATAGGGTCAAAGGTCAAAGAAAATGGGCGAAATAGGACACAGGAGCGGAATCTATTCCACAGCCGTTATGCATCATAACTTACGTAAAAATGCTTCCATTGCGACAAAACTTTATCATGTTATTTTGGAGGTATACTGAACCAATTCTGTTGAATATCATCGAAATGGGATCAAAGGTCAGGGCACAGGACCGAGATTTATTCCACAGCCATTATCCTCATAACTTGAGTAATGATTTCTGGTATGTTGGAAAGCGTATTATAATCAATGCATTGCATGATTTTACTAACTTGTTTTTTATTTATTAGAGCTTCTAAAGATGGGACGGAAATCACGTCACTGTTATTTTGTTCATCATTACTGAATGACCACTGTCACCGTTATGGCCGGTGACAAAAAGTAACAGTTCAAACTTCACTGATAAGAATGTCACCGTTAACGTCGTCTGAGCAGTCCTTGGAGTCCATCATCACTGTTATGTCATAGCTTCGGTTACCATGTCAACATTTCTAAATAATTTGTCTCCTTTTAAGTGGAAACATTATAGAGGTCGCTAGTGATGTGAGCTTTCTTTCAATCTGCTCTTTATCTCAGGCTTAAAGAAGTTTTTGTTTTGTCTTCCGCTGTGCTTTCGCTCGTAAACAATGAATTCAAAGCGAGCCGATTGTAACAGTGATTATGACATTGTTACAAGCGAGGCGGTGACTCGCCTTTCCGTCACTGGTCCGTCACTCCTGTCGTAAACAAGGATTTTGTCACTGTTACAAGGGAGACGGTCATTCACCGTTCAGTTACTGCTCCGTCGCCCCTATCGTAAATAGTAATTTTGTCATTTTACAAGCGAGACGGTGACTTATCGTTGCGTTACTTCTCTGTCAGCCCTGTCGTAAGCAGTGATTCTGTCGCTGCTGCAAGCGAGACAGTGACTCCGTTATTGCTCTGTCACCCCTATTGTAACCTGTGATTTTGTCACACTTACCAGCGAGACCGTGACTCGTCGTTCCGTCACTTCTCTTTCAGCCTTGTCGTGGACAAGGATTTTGTCAGTGTTACAAGTAAGACGGTGACTCGTAGTTCCGGCTTCTTTATAGCTCCGACACTCCTGTCGTAAACAATGATTTTGTCACTGTTACAAGTAACACGGTGTCTTGCAGTTCCGGCTTCTTTGCAGCTCCGTTATCCCTGTCGTAAACAATGATTTTGTCAGTGTTACAAGTAAGACAGTGACTCGTAGTTCCGGCTTCTTTATAGCTCCGACACTCCTATCGTAAACAATGATTTTGTCAGTGTCGCAAGTAAGACCGTGACTCGCAGTTCCGGCTGCTATGCAGCTCCGTCACCCCTGTCGTTAACAGTGATTTTGTCACTGTTACAAGTAACTCGGGGACTCGCAGTTCCGGCTTCTTTGCAGCTCTGTCACCCCTGTCGTAAACAGTGATTTTGTCACTGTTACAAGATGGTGACTCGCAGTTCCGGCTTCTTTGCAGCTCCGTCACCCCTGTCGTAAACAGTGATTTTGTCAGTGTTACAAGATGGTGACTCGCAGTTCCGGCTTCTCTGCAGCTCTGTCACCCTTGTCGTAAATAGTGATTTTGTCAGTGTTGCAAGATGGTGACTCGCAGTTCCGGCTTCTCTGCAGCTCCGTCATCCCTGTCGTAAACAGTGATTTTGTCACTGTTACAAGTAAGAGGGTGACTCGTAGTTCTGGCTTCTTTGCATTTCCGTTACCCCTGTCGTAAATTGTGTTTTTGTCACTGTTACAAGTAAGACGGTGACTCGCAGTTCCGGTTTCTTTGCAGCCCTGTCGCCCCTGTCGTAAACAGTGATTTTGTCAGTGTTACAAGTAAGACGGTGACTCGCAGTTCCGGCTTCTTTGCAGCTCCGTCACCCCTGTCGTAAACAGTGATTTTGTCAGTGTTACAAGATGGTGACTCGCAGTTCCGGCTTCTCTGCAGCTCTGTCACCCTTGTCGTAAATAGTGATTTTGTCAGTGTTGCAAGATGGTGACTCGCAGTTCCGGCTTCTCTGCAGCTCCGTCATAACTGTCGTAAACAGTGATTTTGTCACTGTTACAAGTAAGAGGGTGACTCGTAGTTCTGGCTTCTTTGCATTTCCGTTACCCCTGTCGTAAATTGTGTTTTTGTCACTGTTACAAGTAAGACGGTGACTCGCAGTTCCGGTTTCTTTGCAGCCGTGTCGCCCCTGTCGTAAACAGTGATTTTGTCAGTGTTACAAGTAAGACGGTGACCCGCAGTTCCGGCTTCTTTGCAGCTCTGTCGCCCCTGTCGTAACAGTGATTTTTTCAGTGTTACAAGTAAGACGGTGACTCGCAGTTCCGGCTTCTTCATAGCTCCGTCATTCCTGTCGTAATTGTCACCATTTAAAGTCACCGTTACTTCCATGGAACTATGATCGTTGTCACTGTGACAGGAAAATCACTGTTAAGCCCACCACTAATTGCTTCTGGTTTTGCATAAGACGAAACTGCAGAAACATAATAGGATCCACAGTTGCGCGAAAAAAAATCGTGTTTGTTTGACAGACGCTGTTCCTTGAAAGTATGCCGACATTAAATATTAGTAATACCTCGAAGTCTCTACTTAACGCAAATTTGACTGGAAAATGGTCACCCGAAAGTGAGGTGGGCAATACGATTCTAACAAATTACGCGCTTATGAAGGGCAACGAATGATTTCAAAATAAAAACTTTGTGGTTACGCATCCGGAACGAAAGTTTTTATTAATTTTTTTAAAGAATAAAAATTGCTACGGCCACTTTTAAATTCCATCCTTTGATGCCAGTGGATTTCAAGTGCTTTTACTAAACTCTGTACAGATAGATGGCAGCACAAGCGGATTTACGTCTACGGAAGGAAGTGAAGGTATGTAATGATTTATTCTGCGGATACTGAAAACTGCTGTTGCTGCAATGTGAATCATCCGATACGAAGAGCAGCACGCAGACAGACTTTCTTACAACTCCATACATCTTTTTACAAAAAAATTTATATCCGGCAAGCGGCAACAGTTTCACATCGTTTGTTATACAAAGCCTATTTATGTATTTACATATCCATGAAGCTTTGCATGAAAAGTTCTAACTCGCATAATAAAGTTATGAATCAGTGTAGCTTACAATGACGAATTTTTCCATACAAAGGGATATTTATTTCATATTGAAATGGAATCTTTTTTTTTTTTTTTGTCTTTTTTCGTCTCCACTTCTTAAATGAATTTTGAATTTTCTTTAAAAAACTGTTCAAACTCTCTTTTGGAAAGTGATAATTTCGAAGTTTAGCACGCGTTTATTTCAATGGGATTTTTTATTTAAAAGCAATCAAACAAGCATCTAGTTAGGCTCTTTGCTTGATCGCCGGTCCATTAATGTGTCTGTGCACCTTTAACTTTATTTCTTACTCGTTTCTTAAGATATTCTTATACTTCTTATAAAGAGGTTTCATGGAACGTAATATCATTATTTAATGCGTCAAAAAATTATCGCATTTAAATATATAAAAGAAGTGCAAAAGATGTTCTGAAAATCTGTACTAGGAATTTCTAAGTTGTAAGGAGTCTTTTGAATTATAGCCTTTTTTCTTTCTTTTCTTTTTTTTTGGGGGGTGGGGGTGGGGGGGACAGGCAGTGCAAACGATGCTCCATTCTTCTTCTGTCTACTTGACTTTTTGATGCATGTCATGAAAAGAACAGGAATTTTGGTGAATTATTAAAAGCCTGAAAATGCGTTTTCAGGTTTTTTTTTCATATTTATATTAAAAAGAACCTGATTTCTCAAGTCAACCAGTAGTTCGCCTTACGGTTCTCCCTAACTATTTATTTACCATTGCCGAGAGACAAGCAAGCCGATGCCGAACATCATCGTAATCATCATCAACAATTATCAATCCACTGCTGGATGAAGGTCTCCCCAAGTTTCTTCCACAACGGACCTTGCTCCAGTCTCCCCCATATCAACCCGCATGCTTTCGAATTTTATCCATCCATCTCCCATGTAGTCTTCTTCTGGGTCTTTTCCTGTCACTGAATCCAGTCTAGAATTTCGGCTGTCCATCGGACCGGTTATCTGTTCTTCTGTCAACATGTACATCCCATTGCCATTTCAGGGATTTCACTCTGATCATGATGTCTTGCATTTTTGTCATTTTCCTTATCCATGAGTTCCTCTTCTCATCTCTCCTTGTTACACCAAGAATGCACCTCTCTATGCTTCTTTCAGTTGTCTGCAGTCTTCGTATGTCTGTTTTAGTTAAGGTCCACGTCTCTGCTCCGTACGCAACTACTGGAAGGATGGATGCATTGATTAAACACTTTTCTTTTAAGACATAATGCCATATTGCTCTTAAAAATCGCACTGTTTCTTCCAAAAGCTCTCCAACCAAGTTTTACACGTCAACTAATTTCTTCATCAACGTGATCTTTGCTTGATATTTGCTGTCCAAAGTAAATAAATGTTGGTATCAGTTATCTCCAGCATTTCCCCATCAATCGATAAATCTTCATTTCTTGTAAAAGCATTGTACATCAGTTTTGTTTTCTGAAAGTTCATTTTAAATCCCTCTTCTTTACTCTTGTCAGCAAGTTCCTGGATCATACTCTACAGTTCTGAAGGGACAGTTGCAAAAATGACTACGTCATCAGCAGAACGAAGGTGAGTTAAATAATCTCCATTAACCTTTATCTCTTTGTTTTCCCAGTTCAATGATGGAAAGGCATTTTGCAATGTGGCATTAAAGAGTTTGGGATATAAGGTATCATCTTGTCTCACTCCCTTTCCAAATTTTATTGGTGCTGTATCTTTAAATAGCCAAACCTTTGTACTTGCCTTTTCATAGGTGTTACTAATAATACTAACATATGCTGCCGAACATAAGACCAATTTAATTAGCGACATCTGCTTTAGCAAAAAAAAAAAAAAAAAAAAAAAGAAGAAGAAAGAAAAGAAGAAAAACATTTAATAATAGATTACAGCACTAATCGTCGTTGATTCAGGCTACTCGGCCACAGAAAGATATCCAGACCGCGTCTCGTCGCTACGGGTCCATCCCTCAACTCCCTGGTTGGCGCTTTGCAAGCGCGCCAGCCTCCGGCAACAATTACCTGTTTTCTTGTCTGAGGGAGCTTCACGTTCCCTCAGGAGAAACAACCTCGATGAGCCAGGGTTTGCTGACCCCGCCCTTGGTTCTGTGTACGGATGCATGTTTCCAAGAAGGCAAATATCAGCTTAAGTATTTCGTGAGACAGTTTTGCATTGAGTCATAGAAAAGAAAAATCATGTCGCTACAATGAAGGCCTTTCACATGTCTCACTGTTTCAATTTATATATCTGAAGCACAATGCAGCACAATAGAACTGTTAATAACATTAATAACCATTGAGTTTTGTTACAAGTAATTGTTTGCTACCTGTTAGCATACAGGGCCGTAGTTAGCATGGGGCTAGAAGGAGCTCGGCCAGTAGTGTAGTACTAATTGAAAAAGTATAGTAACTCCTGATGCCTTGACGTGTTAAACGCCTTTTCGTTTTTACCCCCCCCTCATCATTACGCCCCTTCCTTCATATTTATAATATAATAAAGTATAGTGATCCGTCAAAATCAGACTTCCGGATGTACACGTTTTGGCATTCCAGGGAATATATTTCACTGTCATAGTAAGAAAACAATGAAATGTTGGAGCGCAAATTGGGGACGTTTTGGGGTGCAAAAACAAAAATCAGCCTAGTAAGATGTCGTACGAAGCGGAAACTAATTTTGAGTGCAATGGTGAAAGCCATTTTTTACTGGGAGTATGAGTTCTCAAGATATTTGAATCAGGGTGTTTTGGTACACCACGTACTGGATCTATAGTCCGTCTAAGAACGAGCGGTAGAACAGGCGGGAGAGTTATTGCTTTTTTGACGGATTTTTTTTTGCCTGTGTGAAAGGCGCTAAAAGTTCCAAAGATAAAAATAATGTTCTCTGCTTCCAGCGTAATTAAGGGGCACTCGTAACTGGACTAAATTCACTGAAACTCACAACTAGACTCCTTAATAATGATTAAATTATTTAAATTCCCAATTACAATAATTTCCCTTCTGCAATATCCACACCTCAACGTTTTAAATCCCTGTTCGTCGCTTGGTAAGTAAGTATGAGACACTAAGCTGCAGTTTAAAAGCTTTCACGTAGTTCTTTGCATATGAAGAAGTGCTGTCGAGGAGACATTTTAATTAATTTTATCCCTCTACACATCGGAAAACCGTGCTAAAGGGAAATCCTTGCGTGTGCGCGAAAGAGAAAGAGCTTTCAACATCTCGTTTATTGTGTTTCGTCCAGTAAAAGTGGTTTTACTTGTGCTAGAGATTTTTTTCTTGGACTTCTGGTGCTCTTGGCTTTGGAGAGGGAAAAAGGGGTATGGCCATTGACCACGGTAAGAATACGTTACCACCAAAGGAGAATACACGAATAAAGATGAAGAAAAAATGGCACCGAAGAATAGGAGTAGAAAAAGTTGAAGTATGATGCCATTAAATCCTTATGCCTTTACGTGGATCCACGGAAAAAGAGACAAGAACAGTAAACTGTAAAAAAAAAAATCACGTTAGTTGTGAGTTATTTTTTCTCCAGCGATATTTAAAAAAAAAAATTGGGGGTGGGCATATTACTTGCATCTATGGCTTTGCAGAAATCCATTTCCAACTAGGTCTTTGTGGAAGTGAGAAAATGCAGAGTTTTGCTGGTCCTTGATAAAGCCAAGGCTCGGCATTCTCGACACTTTCTACATTCAGTTTACTATTTTTATCCACTTTTTACTGATACCTGTCAGTATATGAGTTTTACTATGTTGTTTTAGGAATATAGGTTGAAAAATTGTTATTGCTTTTGTATCATCTTAAATAGTATATATATATATAAAAGTGTTTGATCAATGCATCCTTCCAGTGCTTACGTATGGTGCAGAGACGTGGACCTTAGTTAAAAGAGATATACAAAGGCTGCAGACAACTCAAAGCAGCATGGAGAGGTGCATGCTTGGTGTAACCAGGAGAGATAAGAAAGAGGAACACGTGGATCCGAAAAATGACAAGAGTGGAAGACATCATGATCAGAGTTAAATCCCTGAAATGGCAATGGGCTGGACATACTGCCAGAAGAACAGACCATCGATGGACAGCAGAAATTTTAGATTGGATTCCAAGGGACAGGAAAAGACCCAGAAGAAGACCACATGGAAGATGGGTGGATGAAATTCGAAAGTATGCGGGAGTAACATGGAGGAGACTGGCGCAAGACAGACCGTTGTGGAGAAACTTGGGGAGACCTTCGTCCAGCAGTGGATTGATAATGGTTGACAATGATGATGATGATATGATATATGATGATGATATCATCATCATCATCATTGTCAACCATTATCAATCCACTGCTGGTATACCCCCAAGCTATCATCATCATCATTGTCAACCATTATCAATCCACTGCTGGACGAAGGTCTCCCCAAGTTTCCTCCACAACGGTCTGTCTTGTGCCAGTCTCCTCCATGTCACCCCTGCATACTTTCGAATTTCATCCACCCATCTCCCATGTGGTCTTCTTCTGGGTCTTTTCCTGTCCCTTGGAATCCAATCTAAAATTTCGGCTGTCCATCGATGATCTGTCCTTCTGGCAGTATGTCCAGCCCATTGCCATTTCAGGGATTTAACTTTGATCATGATGTCTTCCACTCTTGTCATTTTCGGATCCACGAGTTCCTCTTCTTATCTCTCCTGGTTACACCAAGCATGCACCTCTCCATGCTTCTTTGAGTTGTCTGCAGCCTTTGTATGTCTCTTTTAGTTAAGGTCCACGTCTCTGCACCATACGTAAGCACTGGAAGGATGCATTGATCAAACACTTTTCTTTTAAGACATAATGGCATATTGCTCTTGAAAATTATGCTGTTTCTTCCAAAAGCTCTCCAGGCAAGTTTTGTACGCCGATTAATTTCTTCATCAACGTGACCCTCACTTGATATCTGCTGTCCAAGATAAACGTACGTGTCTGTTATCTCCAGCTTTTCTCCATCAATCGATAAATCTTCATTTCTTGTAAAAGCATTGAACATCACTTTTGTCTTCTGAAAGTTCATTTTTAATCCCACTTCTTTACTCTTGTCAGCAAGTTCCTGGATCATACTCTGCAGCTCTGATGGGGTAGTTGCAAAAATGACTACGTCATCAACAAAACGAAGGTGGGTTAGATAATCTCCATTAATCTTTATCCCCTTGTTTTCCCAGCTCAGCGACTGAAAAACACCCTCCAATGTGGCATTAAAGAGCTTCGGAGATATGGTGTCACCTTGTCTCACTCCCTTTCCAATTTTTACGTGTGTTGTATTTTCAAACAGCCTAATCTTTGCACTTGCATTTTCATAGATGTTATTAATAATATTAATGTATGCATCTTCAATACCGCAGGTTTTCAGAGCCATTGTAACTGCTGATGGTTTCACCGAATCAAAGGCTTTTTCATAATCGATAAAAGCCATGCACAATGGAAGTTCATATTCCCTCGCTCTTTCAATTAGTTCTCTCAGCACGTGGATATGATCTATTGTGCTGTAGCCACTCCTGAATCCAGCTTGTTCTCTCGGTTGAGCCATGTCTAGTGCTACCTTCAAGCGGTGTGAAAGAACTTTAGTGAAGATTTTATAAACTACTGATAGGAGGCTGATAGGTCTGTAGTTTCCGAGATCCTCAATGTCACCTTTCTTATGTAGCAGGATCATTGTAGCGGTGTTCCAATCCTCAGGAATCTTTCCTTCATTAAGGCATCGAGTGAAAATTTGGGCGAGTACTGTTTCGATTTCTCCACTTGCTTCTTGTATGATGTCTACAGTAATTCCATCTTCTCCTGGAGCTTTTACTCGCTTCATGTTCTTGATTGCATGTGCAACTTCTGCTGGAAGGACTGGAGGAACTCTGGTACTGGTATCTTTCATGATGTCTGGAGTGCATATATCATCCCTTTCATATAATTTGGAGTAGAAATCTTTCACTCTTGTCAAAATTTCGCCTCTATTTCTTGTTACAGAACCATCTTCGTTTCTCAGTGCCATAATCTGTTTTCTTCCCTTACTCAGATGTCCCTTTGCTATCTTTAGGCTTTGGTTGTTTTCAATTGCTTTCCTCACTAGTTCACAGTTGAATTTCCTTACGTCTTCAGTGATACTTTTTCTTACTGTCTTGCATAGCTCTATATATTCCACTTTGGAAGTCACATCTTCTTTAGTTGTCCTCATCTCTCTTCTTTTTTGCATCAACATTTTGGTTTTTCCTGATAATTTGTTCACATGCAACTTGTTCTTAGACCCAGCTAATTTTGTTGCTGTTTCCATAAGAGCTTTGGTTACTTTTCTGTTAACTTCAGAGATGTCCACTTCTTCCGATGTTAGGCCTTCTAAAGCAGAGAACCTGTTCTTCAGTTACAACTTGAAGGTATTATGGTGTTTTTAAGCTATGATGATATATATATATATATATATATATACTATAAAGAAGGATGTAAGGTCAGGTGATGCGTAACATCACAGCCTCTCCTTGACAAATGTCAACCCCGCCTTCTCGTGGTGCATCCTGTTCCCACTAAAGGGGCTCTGACGACCGCCAATAGCGGTATAACTATACCATCGGGATCAGAGGAAATGCTATCCCACACTCACCAACCCGCTTGGCCAGCGTGGTGAGTTACGGCCAAACACCTCCAAAATGACTCTACAACTTAAATCTTGGCCCTCAGTCTCCGGCAGCTGGAATGTACCTGGCCAAGGCAGCGGCCAGTGCGACATGAAGGCAGAGGGTGCTAAGAATCCCCGGAGGACCGGACTAGGCTGCCATTTGATGCTGACCTTGGCTACCTATAACGGACGCTCCCTATCTTCTGATTCAAGGCTACTTGAATTGGAAGAGGAACTACAAAGGATCAAGTGGGACATCGTCGGGCTAAGTGAGGTAAGGAGAAAAGGAGAAGATCTCATTGAACTGAAAAGTGGACATCTCTTCTATTATCGTGGGACAGATACTGGCAGAACTAGTGGTGTTGGATTTATAATAAACAAGAAACTGAAGGATAAAGTGGTAGAAGTTGAAAGTTCTTCTGACAGAGCTGCACGTCTCGTTATCCAACTATCGAGAAGATACCAGGCTCAGATTATTCAAACTTATGCACCCACCACAAGTCATCCTGAAGAAGAAATTGAAGAATTTTATGAGGAAATTCGTCATCTAAATAATAAAGGTAAGCAGCACTTGAAGATAATTATGGGAGATTTCAATGCAAAAATAGGGCAACGGCAACAGAATGAAACTTCAGTAGGTAAATTCGGTCACGGCAACAGAAACCAGCGTGGAAATACTCTCGTTGAGTTTGCAGAGGCAGAAGGATTTTTCATCTTGAACTCCTTTTTCAAGAAAAAGCCACACAGGAAATGGACATGGAGACATCCAATTGGGACGACAAGTGAAATTGATTTTATTATGTGTAACAAAAATTCGTCATCGAAGACTGTAGTGTGCTGAACAAGTTCAACACAGGTAGTGACCATAGATTGGTGAGATGTAAGATGCACCTCAACACTAAACTGGAACGTGGCAAGCTCATAAGACAAACAAAATGTATTGACATAACCAACCTTAAAAAACACCATAATACTTTTAAGTTGGAACTGAAGAACAGATTCTCTGCTTTAGAAGGCTAACATCGGAAGAAGTGGATATTTCGGAAGTTAACAGAAAAGTAACCAAAGCTCTAATGGAAACAGCAACAAAATTAGCTGGGTCTAAGAACAAGTTGCATGTGAACAAATTATCAGGAAAAACCAAAATGTTGATGCAAAAAGAAGAGAGATGAGGACAACTAAAGAAGATGTGACTTCCAAAGTGGAATATATAGAGCTATGCAAGACAACACGAAAAAGTATCACTGAAGACGTAAGGAAATTCAACTATGAGCTAGTGAGGAAAGCAATTGAAAACAACCAAAGCCTGAAGATAGCAAAGGGACATCTCAGTAAGGGAAGAAAACAGATTATGGCTCTGAGAAAAGAAGATGGTTCTATAACAAGAAATAGAGGCAGAAATTTTGACAAGAGTGAAAGATTTCTACTCCAAATTATATGAAAGGGATGATACATGTACTCCAGACATCATGAAAGGTACCAGAGTTCTTCCAGTCCTCCCAGCAGAAGTTGCTCATGCAATCAAGAACATGAAGTGGGGAAAGCTCCAGGAGAAGATGGAATTACTATAGACATCATACAAGAAGCAAGCGGAGAAATTGAAACAGTACTCGCCCAAATTTTCACTCGATGCCTTAATGAAGGAAGATTCCTGAGGATTGGAACAATGCTACAATGATCCTGCTACATAAAAAGGTGACATTGAGGATCTCAGGAACTACAGACCTATCAGCCTCCCTATCAGTGGTTTATAAAATCTTCACTAAAGTTCTTTTACACCGCTTGAAGGTAACACTGGACATGGCTCAACCGAGAGAACAAGCTGGATTCAGGAGTGGCTACAGCACAATAGATCATATCCACGTACTGAGAGAACTAATTGAAAGAGCGAGGGAATATGAACTTCCATTGTGCATGGCTTTTATCGATTATGAAAAAGCCTTTGATTCGGTGAAACCATCAGCAGTTACCACGGCTCTGAAATCCTGCGGTATTGAAGATGCATACATTAATATTATTAATAACATCTATGAAAATGCAAGTGCAAAGATTCGGCTGTTTGAAAATACAACACACATAAAAATTGGAAAGGGAGTGAGACAAGGTGACACCATATCTCCGAAGCTCTTTAATGCCACATTGGAAAATGTCTTTCAATCACTGAACTGGGAAAACAAAGGGATAAAGATTAATGGAGATTATCTAACCCACCTTCGTTTTGCTGATGACGTAGTCATTTTTGCAACTACCCCATCAGAGCTGCAGAGTATGATCCAGGAACTTGCTGACAAGAGTAAAGAAGTGGGATTAAAAATGAACTTTCAGAAGACAAAAGTGATGTTCAATGCTTTTACAAGAAATGAAGATTTATCGATTGATGGAGAAAAACTGGAGATAACAGATACGTATGTTTATCTTGGACAGCAGATATCAAGTGAGGGTCACATTGATGAAGAAATTAATCGGCGTACAAAACTTGCCTGGAGAGCTTTTGGAAGAAACAGCATAATTTTCAAGAGCAATATGCCATTATGTCTTAAAAGAAAAGTGTTTGATCAATGCATCCTTCCAGTGCTTACGTATGGTGCAGAGACGTGGACCTTAACTAAAAGAGACATACAAAGGCTGCAGACAACTCAAAGAGGCATGGAGAGGTGCATGCTTGGTATAACCAGGAGAGATAAGAAGAGGAACTCGTGGATCCGAAAAATGACGAGAGTGGAAGACATCATGATCAGAGTTAAATCCCTGAAATGGCAATGGGCTGGACATACTGCCAGAAGGACAGACCATAGATGGACAGCCGAAATTTTAGATTGGATTCCAAGGGACAGGAAAAGACCCAGAAAAAGACCACATGGGAGATGGGTGGATGAAATTCGTAAATATGCGGGAGTGACATGGAGGAGACTGGCACAAGACAGACCGTTGTGGAGGAAACTTGGAGACCTTCGTCCAGCAGTGGATTGATAATGGTTGACAATGATGATGATGATGATGATACTATAAAGATACCTAAGCAAAAAAATACATATATAATTTTGACTCACACCTAGTACAACATAGAAAAGGTTATGTATCTACCTGTGTGAGTAAAAGGAGAAAATAAAAAAAATAAAATAAAACAACTGAATGTAGAAGTTGTCGAGAATACTGAGCCTTGGCTTTATCAAGGACCAGCAAAAACTCTGCATTTTCTCACTTCCACAAAGACCTAGTTGGAAATGGGTTTCTGCAAGGCCATAGATGCAAGTAACATTCCCACCTAAAATAGTTTAAAAAATATATATATAAGTCATGTCCTTCGTAGAGTAGCATGACCTAGCACTAGTTAAAAATTTCGCTTGCATCCATTAACCTTCATGGCCCGACCCATGCTCTTCATCTGTTACTATTAAACAGAGAGAAGAAGATTAAAGAGAACTCAAGCTGTGAGAGTGACATAATAAATAGAAATGATTTTCAGCTATAACGAAATTCCAAGTTCGTTTGAGAGAGAATTTAAACCTGAAAAACAAATTTTACATTGCAATTAAAAAAGGAAATGTTAATTTATAACGAACAGATTTTTGAAAGAAAACTTGAGTCTAAAACCCCCTACTCTACAACTTATGACAGCACGAAAACGAGAATAAGTTAAAGATAATAATTAACTAAAGAAAACTTTGTGAAAGTTATATATCTTAAACAGTTAGTTGCAATATGTACAAAGTATTTCAGCAGTGCTTTAAGTGCATAATTAATTAGTTATTAAGAACTTAACTACTTTGAAAAAACAGCGCATAGACAGCGCATAGAAAAGGAACAAGCTTAGCCATCTTCTGTTCCTAGGTACCACAAAAGACGCTCAAAGTTACAAAGAAAAGTAAGAGTTAAAACCCGCATAAATGTTAACAGACAAACCAATGCTTAAAAGCTGAAAAGCTAAAAAACGACAGAGAAAAGGTACATGAAGTACAAACATTGAACTTATAAAACCTAGAACCCAAAAACAAGGAAGAGAGCTTACCTCTTGTGTTACAAAAACTTTTCTCCTCACAAGAGGAGAACAAGGCTGACCTCTTCCGCCACTCCCTAGACGCTGGGGGGCAGTGAGGGTGATAAAAGAGTTAATTTTCCTTTCAAAGTAATTAAATATCTACACTGGAATAATAACATTTCAACCAAAGTAATTGAGAATGTACTAATTTCTCAGGTCCTAAGAATTTCAAGAATTTGCAGCAACAATTTGGACTTCAATTACCACATTAATATACTATTAGAAAGTTTTCTAGAGAACGAAATTCCTTCTTCTTTCATCAAAAGAACTTTAAGAAAAATTATTCTGAATAATAGAGTAAGGTTGGCAGATCTGCTTTAATTTTCTACACAGTTAATAATATGATTCTGACCAATCAAAGCCGTAAGGAAGTTGGCTAGAGGATGCCTATTAACTACCTAAAGGAACCTTAGTGCTATGGATATGACGGTCCTATTAAAACAAAAAAAT
This sequence comes from Macrothele yani, assembly GCA_039090855.1. Lineage (NCBI taxonomy): Eukaryota > Metazoa > Arthropoda > Arachnida > Araneae > Macrothelidae > Macrothele > Macrothele yani. The sequence goes on along the minus strand of CM076994.1, from coordinate 57,538,613 downwards.
TAAATAATATAAACAAAATCACAAAAAAAGCTTAAAAATCTGTTTATAAAAGAAAATAAAAACAAATAAAAAGAAAACTAGTTATTCATCACTAGGATAGCTATACTAAAAATAGTAAAACCAACATTAAAATTAATAAGATTCTGATTAATCTATAGAAGCTCACTAAGGTGATTTAATACATGCAAAGATTATTAAATAAACTGCTCGTGTATTTTATAATATTTCTCATGTATTCTGGAGAGTTAATTCTGCTCATTCTGATCATACAGATCCACAGTCTTAAGTTTATATATTTTTTCTCTGGTTAAAATCTCCGCGCGTTGGTTTCTTGCTGTATGAGGAGGCCATCAGCCCCACCCTCACTGCCCCCAGCGTCTAGGGAGTGGCGGAAGAGGTCAGCCTTGTTCTCCTCTTGTGAGGAGAAAAGTTTTTGTAACACAAGAGGTAAGCTCTCTTCCTTGTTTTTGGGTTCTAGGTTTTATAAGTTCAATGTTTGTACTTCATGTACCTTTTCTCTGTCGTTTTTTAGCTTTTCAGCTTTTAAGCATTGGTTTGTCTGTTAACATTTATGCGGGTTTTAACTCTTACTTTTCTTTGTAACTTTGAGCGTCTTTTGTGGTACCTAGGAACAGAAGATGGCTAAGCTTGTTCCTTTTCAATGCGCTGTCTATGCGCTGTTTTTCAAAGTAGTTAAGTTCTTAATAACTAATTAATTATGCACTTAAAGCACTGCTGAAATACTTTGTACATATTGCAACTAACTGTTTAAGGTATATAACTTTCACAAAGTTTTCTTTAGTTAATTATTATCTTTAACTTATTCTCGTTTTCGTGCTGTCATAAGTTGTAGAGTAGGGGGTTTTAGACTCAAGTTTTCTTTCAAAAATCTGTTCGTTATAAATTAACATTTCCTTTTTTAATTGCAATGTAAAATTTGTTTTCAGGTTTAAATTCTCTCTCAAACGAACTTGGAATTTCGTTATAGCTGAAAATCATTTCTATTTATTATGTCACTCTCACAGCTTGAGTTCTCTTTAATCTTCTTCTCTCTGTTTAATAGTAACAGATGAAGAGCATGGGTCAGGCCATGAAAGTTAATGGATGCAAGCGAAATTTTTAACTAGTGCTAGGTCATGCTACTCTACGGAGGACATGACTTATATATATATTTTTTAAACTATTTTAGGTGGGAATGTTACTTGCATCTATGGCCTTGCAGAAACCCATTTCCAACTAGGTCTTTGTGGAAGTGAGAAAATGCAGGAGTTTTGCTGGTCCTTGATAAAGCCAAGGCTGAGTATTCTCGACAACTTCTACATTCAGTTGTTTTATTATATTTTTTTTATTTTCTCCTTTTACTCACACAGGTAGATACATAATCTTTTCTATGTTGTACTAGGTGTGAGTCAAAATTATATATGTATTTTTTTGCTTAGGTATCTTTATAGTATGTGAATTCTGAATTTTCAAAACTGCTGCGTTGCGCGTTTTGATTTTCAGGTTATTTTGCACCCTTCGTTTTAAATTCTAAAATTTTTTCCTTAGTCTTCAGTTTTGCTCTTAAGTATATATATATATATATATATATATATACATATTTCATTGAACTGAAAAGTGGACATCTCTTCTACTATCGTGGGACAGATACTGGCAGAACTAGTGGTGTTGGATTTATAATAAACAAGAAACTGAAGGATAAAGTTGTAGAAGTTGAAAGTTCCTCTGACAGAGTTGCACGACTCGTTATCCAACTCTCGAGAAGATACCAGGCTCAGATTATTCAAATTTATGCACCCACCACAAGTCATGCTGAAGAAGAAATTGAAGAATTTTATGAGGAAATTCGTCATCTAAATAATAAAGGTAAGCAGCATTTGAAGATAATTAAGGGAGATTTCAATGCAAAAATAGGGCAACGGCAACAGAATGAAACTTCAGTAGGTAAATTCGGTCACGGCAACAGAAACCAGCGTGGAAATACTCTCGTTGAGTTTGCAGAGGCAGAAGGGTTTTTCATCTTGAACTCCTTTTTCAAGAAAAAGCCACACAGGAAATGGACATGGAGACATCCAAATGGGACGACAAGTGAAATTGATTTTATTATGTGTAACAAAAAATTCGTCATAGAAGACTGCAGTGTGCTAAACAAGTTCAACACAGGTAGTGACCATAGATTGGTGAGATGTAAGATGCACCTCAACACTAAACTCGAACGTGGCAAGCTCATAAGACAAACAAAATGTATTGACATAACCAACCTTAAAAAACACCATAATACGTTCAAGTTGGAACTGAAGAACAGGTTCTCTGCTTTAGAAGGCCTAACATCGGAAGAAGTGGATATTTCAGAAGTTAACAGAAAAGTAACAAAAGCTCTTATGGAAACAGCAACAAAATTAGCTGGGTCTAAGAACAAGTTGCATGTGAACAAATTATCAGGAAAACCCAAAATGTTGATGCAAAAAAGAAGAGAGATGAGGACAACTAAAGAAGATGTGACTTTCAAAGTGGAATATATAGAGCTATGCAAGACAGTAAGAAAAAGTATCACTGAAGATTTAAGGAAATTCAACTGTGAACTAGTGAGGAAAGCAATTGAAAACAACCAAAGCCTAAAGATAGCAAAGGGACATCTGAGTAATTGAAGAAAACAGATTAAGGCACTGAGAAAAGAAGATGGTTCTGTAACAAGAAATAGAGGCGAAATTTTGACAAGAGTGAAAGATTTCTACTCCAAATTATATGAAAGGGATGATACATGTACTCCAGACATCATGAAAGGTACCAGTACCAGAGTTCTTCCAGTCATCCCAGCAGAAGTTGCACATGCAATCAAGAACATGAAGCAGGGAAAAGCTACAGGAGAAGATGGAATTACTGTAGACATCATACAAGAAGCAAGTGGAGAAATCGTAACAGTACTCGCACAAATTTTCACTCTATGCCTTAATGAAGGGAAGATTCCTGAGGATTGGAACAACGCTACAATGATTCTGCTACATAAAAAAGGTGACATTGAGGATCTCAGGAACTACAGACCTATCAGCCTAATATCAGTGGTTTATAAAATCTTCACTAAAGTTCTTTCACACCGCTTGAAGGGAACACTGGACATGGCTCAACCGAGAGAACAAGCTGGATTCAGGGGTGGCTACAGCACAATAGATCAAATCCACGTACTGAGAGAACTAATTGAAAGAGCGAGGGAATATGAACTTCCATTGTGCATGACTTTTATCGACTATGAAAAAGCCTTTGATTCGGTGAAACCATCAGCAGTTACAATGGCTCTCAAATCCTGCGGTATTGAAGATGCATACATTAATATTATTAATAACATCTACGAAAATGCAGGTGCTAAGATTCGGCTGTTTAAAAATACAACTCACATAAAAATTGGAAAAGGGGTGAGACAAGGTGACACCATATCTCCGAAGCTCTTTAATGCCACATTGGAAAATGTCTTTCAATCACTGAACTGGGAAAACAAAGGGATAAAGATTAATGGAGATTATCTAACCCACCTTCGTTTTGCTGATGACGTAGTCATTTTTGCAACTACCCCACCAGAGCTGCAGAGTATGATCCAGGAACTTGCTGACAAGAGTAAAGAAGTGGGATTAAAAATGAACTTTCAGAAGACAAAAGTGTTGTTCAATGCTTTTACAAGAAATGAAGATTTATCGATTGATGGAGAAAAGCTGGAGATAACAGACACGTACGTTTATCTTGGACAGCAGATATCAAGTGAGGGTCACATTGATGAAGAAATTAATCGGCGTACAAAACTTACCTGGAGAGCTTTTGGAAGAAACAGCATAATTTTCAAGAGCAATATGCCATTATGTCTTAAAAGGAAACTGTTTGATCAATGCATCCTTCCAGTGCTTACGTAAGGTGCAGAGACGTGGACCTTAACTAAAAGAGACATACAGAGGCTGCAGACAACTCAAAGCAGCATGGAGAGGTGCATGCTTGGTATAACCAGGAGAGATAAGAAGATGAACTCGTGGATCCGAAAAATGACGAGAGTGTAAGACATCATGATCAGAGTTAAATCGACAGACCATCGATGGACAGCCGAAATTTTAGATTGGATTCCAAGGGACAGGAAAAGACCCAGAAGAAGACCACATGGAAGATGGGTGGATGAAATTCGAAAATATGCGGGAGTGACTTGGTGGAGACTGGCACAAGACAGACCGTTGTGAAGGAAACTTGGGGAGACCTTCGACCAGCAGTGGATTGATAATGGTTGACAATGATGATGATGATGATGGTATATATATATATATAAACGTAATATATATATTCATCCCAATAACTGTTTGATATTTAATAACTGAAATCCTTTTTAAGCACGTCTTTTGTAAAAAAAAAAAAAAAAGATCGTGCTTATGTTACTGGTTTGTCCGTCCGTCTGTACCCTCGATATCTCTTGAACTATTTAGTCCGATTTGAAATTTTTTTTTTTTGCATTGGGAAGCTTGAAATATGCGAATGATGATCCTTTATTTCGTTTGTTTTTACGATGCACAATTTCGCCGCTAGCGGGCGTAAATGCATATGATGTCGAATTCAAAAATAAGTTTTACTCCACATATTTGCTTCTAAACATCCGACTGAATTTTTTTTTTTTTATCTTTCGATTCCATTTACGCCGAAGAGTATTTTAGATATTGTTAGTTTTTCAAATTACGCATAGATTTTCCGCTAGGGGGCGTAAAATAAATTACAATTTTCCGGAAAACTCTTCTTCTAAAACTCCGATTCGAAAAAAAAATTCTTCAGCGGTTACATCTCCTGATGAAAAATCATTTGCATATAATTTCTAATTTTTGGTAAAGAATACTATGGCCACCAGGAGGCGTAAGGGTTAATTTTTGCTACTGATGTATTTACCATAAAATCTGAGCTCCTAAAATATCGATTGAAAAAATTCTTTCGTGGATTGATGCCAATCACATTGATAAACATTTTCGGAATGTTTTCTTCTTAAAATATTCCACAGTCTCTCCGCCAGGGGGCGTAGATGTATATCTTATTTTGGTCAATATCTCTACTTCTAGGAATCCGATTTGAAAAATTCCTTCTTTGTTGGATAGCATTTTCAGTGTGACATGTTTTTCTTATAATTTCAAAATTTTCAAGTAATTCATAGACTTTCCGCTAGGGGGCGTAGAGGCAAATTGCGTTTCCCCCTATATCTCTGCTTCTAAACCTCCAATTTGAAAAATTCTTTCTGCACCGGATACAGCTCCTGATGGGGAAATCGTTTGCATATAATTTTTAATTTTTGTAAAAAAATAGTTTGGCCACCAGGTGGCGTAAGCCTTAATTTCCGCTTCTGATGTATTTGCAGCAAAATATGAGCTTCTAAAATCTCGATTTAAGAAAAAGTCGTTTGTTGACCAATACTACTCATGTCGACAAACCTTTTAGGAACATTTTTTTCTTGAAATAATGCATGGTTTCTACGCCAGGGAGCGTAAACGTATATCTTATTTCTGTCAATATCGCTACTTCTAGGTGTCCGATTTGGAAACTTCTTTCTTTGTTGGATAGTGTTTCTGATGCGAAATATTTTCCTATAAATTCAAAATTTTCAAGTAAATCATAGACTTTCCGCCAGGGGGCACAAAGGTGAATTACGCTTTCTGCGTTATTTCTGCTTCTAAAACTCCGATTTGAAAAATTCTTCCTGTATCACATACAAGATCTGATGGAAAACATTTTTCACATAATTTCTAATGTTTGGTAAACAATGGTTTGGCCACCAGAGGGCATAAGGGTTATTTTCTGCTTCCGGTGTATTTGCAGCAAAATCTGGGCTCGTGAAAAGTCGACTAATTTCTTTTTTTATTGGACCGATACCGCTCATATGGAAAAACGTTTTGAGAATACTGTCTTCCTAAAATAATGCATGGGTTTTCGCACCAAGGGACGTAAAGTCACACCTTATTTCTGTCGATATCTCTGTTTCTAAGAGACTGATTTGAAAAATTCTTTCGGTGTTGGAGAGCGTTTCCGGTGCGAAGTGTTTCTAATATAAATTCATGTTTTTCTTAACGCACAAGTCTGCAACCAGAGGGCGTAAGCTCACGATTCCGTTTACAGCAATATCTGAAGGATTAAAAACCCGATAGAAAAACTTCTTTCTTCCGTCAGATACTATTGTTTTCCATACCGGTTCCATTGACTTTGAATAGCTTTGATAAATTTAATTTGCGTCAGAACGGATTCAAAAGACGTGCTTATTACACCCGAAAATTCGGTGTCATCTTTCTTGCATACTTTGGCAACGGATTTTGGGTTTTGTAGATTCAGCAACTTTTCAACATTACCTATATTCATGCAGAAATACAGCTAGCAGGGAGTTCCGCCTTTGGTAATAATATGCAACATGTAAATAGTTCAGGTCGAATAAACTGGAAAAGAATTTTGTAAGCAGCTGTCTCTACGTGCAAATATGAATCTTTGTAGGCCCGCCCCGGTGGCGCAGTGGTCTAAGGCGCTGGCCTATGATTATTCGTCCGAACGGGGTCCGGGTTCGAATCCCGGTGAGGCATGGATGTTGTGTTTGTCTTACGGCACTGGCTCTCTCCCTTCCCTGGAACCAGTGACCCTAAATTAGGGACGGGCGACTGCTTATAGCCCATTGAGTTGCTCACGGTGGTCGTTAAACCTCCAATCAAAAAAAAAGAATCTTTGTAGTAACGTGTTGTATTTTAGCACGTCTTTTGTAAAAAACGATCGTGCTTATGTTACCGGTTTCTACTTCCGTCTGTTCGCCTGTACCCACGATATCTCTGGAGCTGGAGCTATTAGTCCGATTCGAAAAATTCTTCTTGTATTGGAAAGTTTGAAATGTGCGAATAATGATCCTTTATTTCGTTTTTTTTTAATGATGCACAATTTCGCCGCTAGAGGGCGTAAATGCAGATGATGTCGAATTCAAAAATACGATTTATTACACATATTTACTTCTAATCATCCGATTGAAAAAATTCTTTTAACTTCCGATTCCACTTACGTCGAAGTGTATTTTAGATATAGTTATTTTTTCAAATAACACATAGATTTTCCGCTAGGGGGCGTAAAAGTAAATTACATTTTTCCGGATAACTCTTCTTCTAAAACTCCGATTTGAAAAAAAAATTCTTCAGCGGATACACCTCCTAATGAAAAATATTTTGCATATAATTTCAAAATTTTCTTAAAGAATACTTTGGCCACCAGGGGGCGTAAGGGTTAATTTTTGCTTCTGATGTATTTGCCATAAAATCTAAGCTTCTAAAATATCTACTGGAAAAATTATTTCGTGGACTTATGCCACTCACATCGATAAACCTTTTCGGAATATTTTCTTGGTAAAATATTCCACAGTTTTTCCTTCAGGGGGCGTAGATGTAAATCTTGTTTTTGCCGATATCTCTACTTCTAGGAGTCCGATTTGAAAAGTTCCTTCTATGTTGGTTGGTGCTTTCAATGTGAAATGTTTTTCCTATAAATTACAAATTTTCAAGTAACTCTTAGACTTTTCGCTAGAGGGCGTAGAGGCAAATTGCGTTTCCCCTTATATCTCTGCTTCTAAACCTCCGATTTGAAAAGTTCTTTCTGCACCGGATACAGCTCCTGATGGGAAATCGTTTGCATATAATTTCTAATTTTTGTAAAAAAAGGTTTGGACACCAGGGGCGTAAATCTTAATTTCCGCTTCTGATGTATTTGCAGGAAAATATGAGTTTCTAAATTCTCGATTGAAAAAAAAAACGTCGTTTGTGGACCGATGCTACTCATGTCCACAAACCCTTTAGAAACATTTTCTTTTTAAAATAATGCATGGTTTCCACGCCAGGGGTGTAGATGTATATCTTATATTTGTCGATATCTCTACTTCTAGGAGTCCGATTTGAAAAATTCGTTCTTTGTTGGATAGTGTTTCCAGTGTGACATCTTTTTCATATAATTTCAAAAAATTTCAAGTAATTTGTACACTTTTCGCTAGGGGCGTAAAGGTAAATTGCTTTTTCGCCAATATCTCTGCTTCTAAATCTACGATTTGAAAAATTATTTCTGCGCCTGATACAGCTCCTGATAGGAAATCCTTTGCACGTAATTTCTAATTTTTGTAAAAAGACTTGGCCATCAGCTGGCGTAAGCTTAATTTCCGCATCTGATGTATTTGCAGCAAAATATGAGCTTCTAAAATCTCGATTGCAAAAAAGTCGTTTGTTGACCAATACTGCTCATGTCGACAAACCTTTCAGAAACATTTTCTTCCTAAAATAATGCATGGTTTCTACGCCAGGGGGCGCAGATGTGTATCTTATTTTTGTCAATATCTCTACTTCTAGGAGTCCGATTTGAAAAATCCTTTCTTTGCTGGATAGTGTTTCCAATGCGAAGTGTTTTTCCTATAAATTCAAAATTTTGAAGTAAATCATTGACTTTCCGCTAGGGGGAGAAATGTAAATTGCATTTCCTGTGTTATTTCTGCTTCTAAAACTCCTCTTTGAAAAATTATTCCTGTATCGCATGCAACACTTGAAGGAAAATATTTTTCATGTAATTTCTAATGTTTGGTAAAGAATGGTTTGGCCACGAGAGGCCATAAGTGTTAATTTCTGCTTCTGATGTATTTGTAGCAAAATCTGGGCTCCTGAAAACTCGACAAAAATTTTTTTTTCTTGTGCCGATACCGCTCATATTGAAAAAACCTCTTGAGAATACTTTCTTCCTAAAATAATGCATGGTTTTCCTATCAGGGGACGTAAAGTCACATCTTATTTGTGTCGATGTCTCTGTTTCTACGAGTCCGATTTGGAAAATTCTTTTTGTGTTGGAGAGCGTTTCCGGTGCGAAATGTTTCTGATAAAAATTCATGTTTTTCTTAACGCACAATTCTGCAACCAAAGGGCGTAAGTTCACGATTCCGCTTACAGCAATATTTGAGGGATTAAAAACCCTATTGAAAAACTTCTTTCTTCCGTCAGATATTATTATTTTCCATACCGGTTCCATTGACTTTGAATAGCTTTGATAAATTTAATTTGCGTTAGAACGGATTCAAATGACGTGCTTATTACACCCGAAAATTCGGTGTCATCTTTCTTGTTAATCACAAAATTTGGTTACGTGATAAATTTTAGTACCATTTTTAAAGTGCTACTATTTTGCGTAATCCAGAAGTAATGGCTGACTATGACCGTGACCGTGGAGTATATTAAAAATTGGAATCATTATTTATGATTACACAAATGCATTTTTTAATGTATTTAAATTGTTCACTCTTTCCACGCTTTGATGGAGGTGCGCGTACTTTAATATGGTCCGTTAGATTTTTGGTTCCATAATCTTTTATTACACCGTCGACATCTTTCTTTGTAATTATATAACTCTTAGTCATGCAGTGAACTTCGCACGGAAAGAGTGAATCAGTTGAGAAGCAGGCGAATGGCGTTTGCCTGTACCTTGCCCTGGACAATCGCACTGTAAAAGAATGCAAAGGACGTTTCTTTTTACGTTATGGTGTCGGACTTAAAAAAGGGCGCCTTAGCAGCGCTAAGGCGCCCTTTTTTTAGTCTATACATAAATGGGAAAATCTGTGTTCTGTAAACAAACATGTCCTATCTCAACCAAGTGTTTATGTTACAGAGTTGCTTGCCCCGGTGGTCGAGTGGTTTGAGGCGCGGGTATCTGACTATTGGTTCTAGCCGGGCCGTGGCTCGAGTCTAGGTAGAGGCATGGGTGATGCGTTTGGTCAGTGGCGCTGAAATTGTCCCTTATCTTAAACCAATTACGCGAAATTTTGGATGGGCGACTGCTTACAGTCCTACGAGTTGCTCATGGTGGTAAAGAAAAACAAGAAAGATGACACTACATTTTCGGGGGTAATAAGCACGTCTTTTGAATCCGTTCTGACGCAAATTAAATTTATCAAAGCTATTCAAAGTCAATGGAACTGGTATGGAAAACAATAGTATCTGACGGAAGAAAGAAGTTTTTCAAGTGGGTTTTTAGCCGCTCCGGTGGCGCAGTGGTCTAAGGCGTTGGCCTCTGATCATTCGTCCGAAGGGGTCCGGGTTCGAATCCCGGTGAGGCATGGATGTTGTGTTTGTCTTACGGCACTGGCTCTCTCCCTTCCCTGGAACCAGTGGCCCTAAATTAGGGACGGGCGACTGCTTATAGCCCATTGAGTTGCTCACGGTGGTCGTTAAACCTCCAATCAAAAAAAAAAAAAAAAAAAAATGGGTTTTTAATCCCTCAGATATTGCTGTAAACGGAATCGTTAGCTTACGCCCCTGGTTGCAGATTTATGCGTTAAGAAAAACATGAATTTATATGAGAAACATTTCGCACCGGAAACGTTCTCCAACACAGAATTGTTTTTCAAATCGGACTCTTAGAAACAGAGATATCGACAAACATAAGATGTGACTTTACGTCCCCTGGTGGGAAAACCATGCATTATTTTAGGAAGAAAGTACTCTCAAAAGGCTTTTGCATATGACCGGTATCGGTCCAAGAAAACAAAAAAATTGGTCGAGTTTTCAGAAGTCCAGATTTTGCTACAAATACATCAGGAGTAGAAATTAATACTTAAGGCCCCTGGTGGTCAAACCACTCTTTACCAAACATTAGAAATTATGTAAACATTATTTTCCATCAGGTCTTGTGTGCGATACGGGAAGAATTTTTCAAATCGGAGTTTTAGAAGCCATCGGAAACATTATCCAACAAAGAAGGAAATTTTCAAATCAGACTCCTAGAAGTAGAGATATTGACAAAAAATAAGATATATATCTACGCCCCCTGGCGTAGAAACCATGAATTATTTCAAGAAGAAAGTGTTCCTAAATGTTTGTCGACATGAGTAGTATCGGTCAAGAAATGACTTTTTTTTCAATCGAAATTTTAGAAGCTCATATTTTGCTGCAAATACATCCGAAGGGGAAATTAAGACTTGCACCACCTGGCGGCCAAACCATTTTTTTCAAAAATTAGAAATTACGTGCAAAGGATTTCCCATCAAGAGTTGTATCCGGTAAAGAACGAATTTTTCAAGTCGGAGATTTAGAAGAAGAGATATAAGGGAAAAAAGCAATTTACATTTACGCCCCCTAGCGGAAAGTCTTTTGAAATTATATGAAAAACATGTCACACTGAAGTCACTATCCAACAAAGAAGGAATTTTTCAAATCGGACTCCTAGAAGTAGAGATATCGACAAAAAGAAGATATATATCTACGCCCCCTGGCGGAGAAACTGTATATTATTTTAAGAAGAAAATATTGCGAAAAGGTTTATCGATGTGAGTGGCATCAGTCCACGAAAAAATTTTTTCAATCGATATTTTAGAAGCTCAGATTTTATGGCAAATATTAAACCTTACGCCACCTGGTGGCCAAAGTATTATTTACCAAAAATTTGAATATATATGCAAAAGAGTTGTATTCGCTGAAGAAATTTTTTTTCAAATCGGAGTTTTAGAAAAAGAGTTATCGGGGTAATTGTAATTTACTTTTACGCCCCCTCGCGGAAAATCTATGCGTAATTTGAAAAAGTAGCTATATCTAAAATACTCTTCGACATAAATGGAACGGAAAGATAAAATATTTTTTTCAATCGGATGTTTAGAAGCAAATATGTGGAATAAAACAAATTTTTTAATTCGACATCATCTGCCTTTACGCCCTCTAGCGGCGAAATTGTGCATCGTAAAAAAAAAAAAAAAAAAAAAAATGAAGGATCATCATTCGCATATTTAAAGCTTCCCAATGCAAAAATAATTTTTCTAATCGGACTAATAGCTGCAGAGATATCGTGGATACAGACGGACAAGCCGGTAACATAAGCACGATCTTTTTTTACAAAAGACGTGCAAAAAAATGTAGGAATGAAATGATACAGTCTGATCACGCTGTAAACGTCTCATGGATACTGAGGGTTCAGCAGTACAAAGTCAATGTGAAATCTTTTTCCTTGACGACAGGTAAAATAAAGTTGTAGATGGTGGACATTCCTTGGGGTTAAGATCGCACTGCCCAGATATAAAACAACGTTCATGAATGGCATTTCAACTAAACTGCTCGATATCGGCTCTAATAACTCACTTTCTGCTTCCTTATGGAAAATACAAAAGACGTATCCTGCCTACATCTCATAATCATTGGAAAACTGGGCATTAGTCACAATGAGGTGATGTAAGTATGTTAATTGCATTTGTTGAATGTGATTAATATGTATTATTCACAATGAATATTTACAATCGTGTAGAACAACAGAGCTGTATTTAAATAAAAATTCAGTATTCTTAGCATATAACTATCTCGTAACATTCTTTCTTTTTATTTGAAATTGCTCAAATTGTGTAATTTTAATATAAATAGATAAAAGTAATTAGTAATGAAAAATAAAAGTTACTGAATAATTAAATTAAATCAGGTTCCACAGGGCGTTTGAAAATTCTTTGAGGGCATTCTTCTAGAGTTGAGGTTTCCGAATACGTTCAGCGCTAAGGTACTTTTTTATTTAGAACTACGTCACATGATCGTCAGGTGATACAACTCCCCCATACAGTTAACAATTGGAAAAGTAGATCGTTAATGTCGCAGCTCGCCAGGGGGCGTGTTGGAGTTGTGGGCCGATCGTTTATCCTATTCATCATAGGAATGCGTAGTGTTTATGATCACATCAGTGTCAAATCTGTATTTACCACAATAATTTTTTTTTATTACTTTGTGTGGTTGTGAGGATTGAAGTTCCAGAAACGTTGAAGTTTCTCTACAGAAGTTAAAGCACATCAACACTTTTGAATTTAGCAGGCGTCCTATATTTATAGTGCAGCTGTGTGTCGGACGAAGATCAGTTTAGTTCTTACATTTTTGATATGGGGGGGCGAAAATGTTTTGTATCGAACTATCAGACGGGTTATGCGACATGTGAACATGTATTAACTTTTAAACCTCCAACAGATGAAAAATGATCACTAAACTATCATTTCATATCAGCTGTAGTGCAAGGTGTTTACTTGTGTCATTGTAAATAGGAGTGTGCGTTAAACAATGGCAGACACGCATAGATGAATATTTCGCTTTTGTTCTTTTTTTTTTTCTAATAAAAAAGGTATTTTACGATGGAATAAATTGTTGACTGGCATTTTAAACATGATGTTCTACATATAAATACATCCTACCTAAACATAAGCATGAAATAAAATGCTTGCTTACATCTATATAATTACCAAACATAAATATGCATATGTATATCGCTATACTATGTGGACAAAAGTGATTGGACACTGTAAGTAAATAAGAAAACAGTATTGTATTTATACCAGTAGCGCGTAGGCCCTCTATTTGTAGAGACTACAGCAGCCACCCGTCGAGGTAAACTTGCCCATAAGTCCACGGAGTACGGAGAGCTGGATGTTCCTCCATTCCGTCTTGAGTACACTGGCAGACTACAGCAGCCACCCGTCGAGGTAAACTGTCCATAAGTCCACGGAGTACGGAGATCGGGATGTTTCTCCATTCCGTCTTGAGTACACTGGCAGACTACAGCAGCCACCCGTCGAGGTAAACTGTCCACAAGTCCACGGAATACGGAGAGCGGGATGTTTCTCCATTCCGTCTTGAGTACACTGGCAGACTACAGCAGCCACCCGTCGAGGTAAACTGTCCACAAGTCCACGGAATACGGAGAGCGGGATGTTTCTCCATTCCGTCTTGAGTACACTGGCAGACTACAGCAGCCACACGTCGAGGTAAACTGTCCACAAGTCCACGGAATACGGAGAGCGGGATGTTCCTCCATTCCGTCTTGAGTACACTGGCAGACTACAGCAGCCACCCGTCGAGGTAAACTGTCCACAAGTCCACGGAATACGGAGAGCGGGATGTTTCTCCATTCCGTCTTGAGTACACTGGCAGACTACAGCAGCCACCCGTCGACGTAAACTGTCCACAAGTCCACGGAATACGGAGAGCGGGATGTTCCTCCATTCCGTCTTGAGTACACTGGCAGACTACAGCAGCCACCCGTCGAGGTAAACTGTCCACAAGTCCACGGAATACGGAGAGCGGGATGTTTCTCCATTCCGTCTTGAGTACACTGGCAGACTACAGCAGCCACCCGTCGAGGTAAACTGTCCACAAGTCCACGGAATACGGAGAGCGGGATGTTTCCTCCATTCCGTCTTGAGTACACTGGCAGACTACAGCAGCCACCCGTCGAGGTAAACTGTCCACAAGTCCACGGAATACGGAGAGCGGGATGTTTCCTCCATTCCGTCTTGAGTACACTGGCAGACTACAGCAGCCACCCGTCGAGGTAAACTGTCCACAAGTCCACGGAATACGGAGAGCGGGATGTTTCTCCATTCCGTCTTGAGTACACTGTCAGACTACAGCAGTCACCTGTCGAGGTAAGCTGTCCACAAATCCACGGAGTACGGAGAGCGGGATGTTCCTCCATTCCGTCTTGAGTAAAGCACGGAGGTAGTATAGTCATTGTACGGATAATATAGAGTAAAGCACAAGGTAATATAGTCATCAAGGATATCTTTATGCACCACAGAGTTCATGGTGCCATGAATAAGAACCAGCGAACCCACGTTATACCAGCTAGAACAGGCAATAACTATACTACCTCCGTGATTCACAGTCCGCACTGTGCAATCCGGAAATAGACGTTCTCTGGGTAACTTCCCAACCCAAACTCGTCCATCTGATCGAAATAATGCGAAGCGGGATTCGTCGCTCCATAACACTTGTCGCCATTGCTCCAATGTCCAATTTTTGTGCTGTTGACAATCATTGTAGCCGCGTGACCTTATTAGTCTTTGTGATGAGAGGTTTATGGGTGGCTGCTCGTCCATGATATCCGAGTGCATGTGCCTCTCTTCGAAGTGTCTTGGTGGAGACATAACATCCGCTGCCATCTTGAACTCATGTGCTATGGCGTGTTGGTCGGAACCTGTTTTTCCGGATCCCCTCTGCAGCACCCTCTGGTCCCTGGTTTGAAGTTTCGCGGATCTTCCAAGGCGAGGTGAATCCTTGCAATGTCCCGTCTTCTTCCACTTGTCGATGCCACAGGCCACAGTCGATTTAGCGACCTGTCTGGCATCAGCAATGTTTCTTATGCTCAGACCTCCAATTGAGCAGCCTATTGCAATGCTTCTTATGTTCATACCTCCAATTGAGCAGCCTATTGCAATGCTTCTTATGATCATACCTCCAATTGAGCAGCCTATTGCAATGCTTCTTATGATCATACCTCCAATTCAGCAGCCTATTGCAATGCTTCTTATGTTCATACCTCCAATTGAGCAGCAATTGCAATGCTTCTTATGATCATACCTCCAATTGAGCAGCCTATTGCAATGCTTCTTATGTTCATACCTCCAATTGTGCAGCCTATTGCAATGCTTCTTATGATCATACCTCCAACTGAAAGCCTATTGCAATGCTTCTTATGATAATACCTCCAATTGAGCAGCCTATTGCAATGCTTCTTATGATCATACCTCCAATTGAGCAGCCTATTGCAATGCTTCTTATGATCATACTTCCAATTGAGCAGCCTATTGCAATGCTTCTTATGTTCATACCTCCAATTGAGCAGCCTATTGCAATGCTTCTTATGATAATACCTCCAATTGAGCAGCCTATTGCAATGCTTCTTATGTTCATACCTCCAATTGAGCAGCCTATTATAATGCCCTTTTCAAACTCGGAGAGCTCTCTCCTGCTAGCCATTTTATCAGCGATTGATCTGAGCGCACTCCCGCTGCCGTTTTTACACGTGTCTGCTGCGGAAGCACACAACTGCGCCTGAGTGGGAAGTGTCCAAACACTTTTGTTTACATAGTCTATATTTGACGATACCGCACATAGAAGGCACAAAAGTGCATGTTTACCAAACTGTTCAGGTTTTTCTTTTTCTGTTCCAAGCAAAATAGGATTCTTAAGAAACGAATATTTCTGCCCCTTCCTCCGATAAAGAAAGCATAGGTTGTGTCGAGTCATCGGCCCGCACGTTGATCACGCCATCTAGTGACAAGTGACATTAACGGACGACGTTTGCTTCCAGAGTAATACCGCCTGACTATTATCACACACCGTACTCATCAGACTAACAGCCGACGAAAAAAAAAAATCTAATCCCTGAAAAGAGCACCCTTAGTTCGCAGCGCGAATAAACATTCATTTCTTATGCCACTTTGTGAAACGGGGCGAACCCCTTGCTTTTAAATATCCTCTCGTTGTTCTAGCGTACTGTTATGATGTTCCTCAACGTACAACAACGCTTCGTAAGAAGTTCGCTTTAAGGCGCCGCTTACCTGGCAATGGACTTCGTCTAGGCAGGTAGTTGAGGCTATTGTCGGATGTTTGGAAGCAGGCTTAGCGCTCCGCCAGAACTAAGCTGGATGGAAGTGTATTTTTTTTTTTTTTTTTTTTGTAGCCCCGTGCGAAGAGTGAAAGATATACTCCTGGAGCAGACAACGGAAGAGGAAGGCTTAAACTTTCACTTTTTAGAACGAAGAGTTGGTTTCTCGGATTACCGGGGTGGGCTCAGAAAGATTTGGGAGGACGAGGTGCGTCTGCGGGAGGCATCGCATGAAAGAGGGAAGCCAGTTGAGTTTTCCCGATGAAGAGAGAAGCTGTGAGACCTTGCGTCATGAAGCGCACGCCTTTATTCAAAATCTAAGTACACGGCTGACAGGAACTAGAATAACGTTGTTAAGTTTTAAACTAGTCCGTTATCTTTAGAAGGCATGATCCTGCCTCTGTAACCACCTCCCTTCCCTAAAGACCGATAACTATATAGGAAAGACCGAGAAACAGCGCTTTGCTGAGATCTTAAACCATAACATAGGGTTACCGATTTCCAGTTATCCAGAGAGGCAACCCGACAATTTCATATTTTATCTGCACAGCCTTCTGCGAAATGCCTGTGGACTATTTTTTAAGACATATTGCTTTGTAACAAAACGTATACCGAGTTTTCATGACCCCATGTACAATATATTCTTTTAAAGTGCCCAGAGTTTCCATGATCTCACGGGGTTTTTTTTTTCAGAAGTATATAAAGCGCCCATGATTCTATACAACTTTTCCCTAAAAGGTAAGCAGGATGCTCAGGATTACGAAGATCTTTCCTTAAAAAAATACTCAAGAGTTCCGATGATTCCATACAGCGTTGATTTAAAATACTTCAAGTTCTCAGAATTCTTCATATCTGCACATAGATTTCCCAGGATTCTTCATATCTACATGTAAAGACCTCAGGATTTTTAATATCTATATATAAATTTCTCAGGATTTTTCGCAACTACATACAGAGTTCTCAAGAATCTTCATATCTACATATAAAGTTCTCAGAATTCTTCATATCTACGTATACAGTTCTCAGGATTCTTCATATCTACATACAGATTCCTCAGGATTCTTCATATCGACATATAAAGTTCTCAGGAGTTTCATATCTACATACAGAGTTCTGAGGATTCTTCATAGCTACATATAAAGTTCTCAGGAGTCTTCATAACTAAATATAAAGTCCTCAGGATTCTTCATATCTACATATAGAGTTCTCAGGATTCTTCATATATAAAAATATATACATGGTATCCATGATTCCATAGCACTTACCTTAAAAAAAAGTGCCCGTGATTTCGTACAACTTCCTTTATAAAGTAGACAGAGTTCCCCTCGTTACATGCAGCTTTATCTTAAGAAGTGTACACAGTTCTCAGGATTCCATACACCCCCTTGCCCCTCCCAACAACAACCACAAAAACAAAAAAACAAACACGGTTTTCATGATTCCATACAACTTTCCTTAAAAAACAAGTAACATTCCCATATGATTCCATGCAGCCCTGACTTAAGAAGTATGAAGTGTTTCCATGATTCCATTCAGCGGTTATCTAAGGTGCTCGCAGCGTTGTCAATCTTCCATACAGTTATCCTAAAAACAGAGAAAACAAAACAAAGTGCCAATTGTTACGTACAGTTGCTCTAAAAAACGAAAAAAATTGCTACCCACTATTCCAAAGAGTTTTGCTTAACTATGGACAGGATTCCGCAGTTTTCCTCGAAAAGAAAAAAAAAAAAAAAAAAACCAAGAAATATGACACGAATTTTCCGTTGTTACGCGCACGTCTTTTGAATCCATTCCGATGCGAATAAATTTTTTCAAAGTTATTCATTGTTAAAGGAACCTGTTAGAAAAAAATAAATAAACCGGATTTCTACAATCGTTAAAATACCCAGAGATAAAAAGAGCTACTTACTCCCACCAGTGGTTGAAAAGTATGTTCCGAAAATTAATAAGAAGTACACAGAAAATTTCTCATAGCATAAGGAAGATATCAGAGACAAAAACATTTTCAAATCGAACAGTCAAAAGAAGAAATGTGGAAGGGAACATGATATAACGCTACGCTCCTAGCGGAATAATTTTGAATAATGGAAAAGTTGAAAATATGCGGAAAGTATTCTTCATAACAAAAGCTATGCTAAGGAAAAAGATTTTTCAAATACGTCTCACGGAAGTAGAGGTAGCGAGAAAAAGGTTTTGATCATTACCTTAGCTGGAAATCCGTATACAATTTAAAGACGATAATGCTCCACATCTCTATTGTAGCAAATAGAAAACAGCAAACAAAAAAAAAATTCTCAATAGGATTTTTGGAATTAACAAACTCCTCAAATACAAGCCCAAAATGTTCTACAAGGTAAATGTCATGAACGAAGTTTTAAATCGCACATACAAACCCAAACGTTCCACAAGGTAAGGTGTTAACGAAGTTTTAAATCGCACATACAAACCCAAATGTTCCACAAGGTAAGGTGTTAACGAAGTTTTAAATCGCACATACAAACCCAAATGTTCCACAAGGTAAGGTGTTAACGAAGTTTTAAATCGCGCATACAAACCCAAATGTTCCACAAGGTAAGGTGTTAACGAAGTTTTAAATCGCGCATACAAACCCAAATGTTCCACAAGGTAAGGTGTTAACGAAGTTTTAAATCGCACATACAAACCAAAGTGTTCCACAAGGTAAGGTGTTAACGAAGTTTTAAATCGCACATACAAACCCAAATGTTCCACAAGGTAAGGTGTTAACGAAATTTTAAATCGCGGATACAAACCCAAATGTTCCACAAGGTAAGGTGTTAACGAAGTTTTAAATCGCACATACAAACCCAAATGTTCCACAAGGTAAGGTGTTAACGAAGTTTTAAATCGCACATACAAACCCAAATGTTCCACAAGGCAAGGTGTTAACGAAGTTTTAAATCGCACATAGAAACCTAAATGTTCCACAAGGTAAGGTGTTAACGAAGTTTTAAATCGCGCATACAAACCCAAATGTTCCACAAGGTAAGGTGTTAACGAAGTTTTAAATCGCACATACAAACCTAAATGTTCCACAAGGTAAGGTGTTAACGAAGTTTTAAATCGCGCATACAAACCCAAATGTTCCACAAGGTAAGATGTTAACGAAGTTTTAAATCGCACATACAAACCTAAATGTTCCACAAGGTAAGGTGTTAACGAAGTTTTAAATCGCACATACAAACCCAAATGTTCCACAAGGTAAGGTGTTAAGGAAGTTTTAAATCGCACATACAAACCCAAATGTTCCACAAGGTAAGGTGTTAAGGAAGTTTTAAATCGCACATACAAACCCAAATGTTTCACAAGGTAAGGTGTTAACGAAGTTTTAAATCGCACATACAAACCCAAATGTTCCACAAGGTAAGCTGTTAACGAAGTTTTAAATCGCACATACAAACCCAAATGTTCCACAAGGTAAGGTGTTAACGAAGTTTTAAATCCCACATACAAATCCAAATGTTCCACAAGGCGAGGTGTTAACGAAGTTTTAAATCGCACATGTAGAAGCAGAGATATTGAGAAAAACAGATTAAACATTGGCATCCCTTGTGGCGAAATTGTGCATCATTTTAGGACGACAATACACTGAAAATTGTTTTCATAGTCAGTAGTATATGACCGAAATTTTTTTTTTTTCAATCGAGTTTTTAGTACCGCCGATATTGCTGAAAACAGAAGAGTCATTCCACGTGAAAACACTCAAACTTGTTGCACAATAGTAACAGATGTTTGTTTAAATTTTTACCAGAGATACACATGGTAGTGAAACCCTCAAATATACATTTGGAAAATATTTTGCCCGATAACGGCTGAGATACAAGCGCTTGAAAAATGGCCATTTTTACCAAATGGTAGCCATCTTGAATTCGACATTCATGTCTATTTCGATAATAGAACTTGAAAAGTAATGGTTCATATTCAATAATTCTGGTACCAATTTGTGGCTATTTATAGCAGAAGTGTACATGTAATATCAAAACTATGGTAAATTTACTTTTTAATATTTATATTACATGAAAATTAAAAAATAAAACCTTCAGATTAATAGTTAACTGTTATGGGCCGTAAAAAAAATTGCTTTTTTCTGAAACTTGTTAGAAACAGTAACTAATATGTGTGCTTTAAGTGAAAAAATATTTAGATGGTAATATTTCTTAAAAACTAAAATAATAGCTGTTATACATACAGAATATCAAGGTATAAAAATCCTTGGCACTAATAAAAAGCTTCCTAAAAACCACACGCTTATCACTCTTATAATTTGGAATCTTAATTAGAAATATAAAAAAAGGTATTTACTATACACAGACAATTCTGTTATACAAGTAATAGCAATTATCATGAATCATCTCTAGATGATGCAATTCATGAAATGATTGCTTGTGTTATATCATCTGTTATTTTATTAGTTCAAATGAAAGCATGATGCAATATTACATGATACACTATCTGAGAGACTTAGCTATCCTTTTCAGAGCTTGTTTTTGCTGGTGTTCAGAGATGTATGTTCAGTTAACAAAGTGTTGTGTTCTTTGATTATTTTAATACTGGTTAGTCTTATGCAGTAGATATGGAATATTTTGTATGCAAGATACTTTTGTGTTATTCATGTGCTTAAATTGTCTTCAAATGATTTGGAATTATTAAGGAGGAGATTACATGGAGTAATTATCGATGAAACAATTTATGTAGGTGGAAATATGCAAGGTTTGTAAGGATGAATATCTAAAATGGTACAGTCTAAGGCAGAGAGTTTGTTGTGATCCGTTTAATAAACATACCAGCAAAATCAGAACAAAGTCACTAAAACCAATTTCTCTGAATTTGTCTATGACAAATCCGGAAATACTCATTCCAGGGGAAAAACTATGCATTTATTTTTATTTTTCATTGCATTAATCAATTAGTGAGTCACAGATTCTGCTGCTGACATGGAAATCACTAGTGATAAAGATTATAGTGAATCCATAAAACAGATCGATCAACTGAATAAAAGCTGTGAAGTTTTGGATTTATCGCCAATAAAGGTCAGTAGGTTTAGCTCTAAAAGAAGACTTGATTACATGCAAACTAAAGTTAAAAAACTTAAGTAACTGTGTTGTCACTAAAGCAGCTGCAGTATTGGGTGTTGGAACTATTAGTAAGCCACAAAATTCAAAAGAGATGCCTTGTGCAGACTGCATATCCATGATGGAAAAAATTAGTGAATAAGTTTACAAATGGATCACTTAAAGAAAAAGTTAAAATTCTAACATTAGTTCCAGATTCATGGACAATCCAGGGAACAAAGACTTATTTCAGTACTACAGAGCATTTATTACAAAAAAGTAAGGAAATAAAATAAAACAGAAGGAATATTATCAATGCCTAGTGGAAGGAAAAGTGTTAAATTAAGTTCTGATGCTATAGAAAAGGTTACTAATTTTTATTATGATGATAATAACAGTCGTAGTGCCCATGGAAAAAAAGATTGTGGCTATAGAATGTGTGACTTCAGTGATGGATCGTCAGCCTATTATAAAAATTATAAAAACTTTGTTAATCTTTGTCATCATAAAGAAGGCCATGGTATATATAAAGGCTGAGTGGCATTTTTTGCCTCCTCTCATGGAAAACGCGCCTCTGATGGTATATGTGGCACCATAAAATGCATGGGTACCAAAGAAAGCCTTCAGTGTCCATATAAAGATGCTATATTGAATGCATTTGATTTGCACAAATTTGCAAAGGAATCCATTAAAGGAATCAAAACTTTTTTTGTAGCGAAATCTGAAATCGAAATTTCCAAATGTCGGTTAGCAGAAAGGTATAAAATGGCAGATACGATCACAGGAACAAGGTCCAATCACAATTTTGTACCTATAAACAAAACCCAGTTATTGATTTCAAGGTATCAGGTTCTTCCAAAACATTCGTCGCTACTATGAGATTCGAAGAAATCATCAGAGCACTGACATTCCATAATGAACAATACGTTGCATGTGGGTATGGAATTAATTGATGGATTGGAAAGATTTTGGAATGCTACGAGGAAAACGATGGCTATATCTTTATGTATCCTCATGGCCCAAGTGCATCATATACACTGAGTGGCCACTTTATTATGACCACCTGACAGTTTTAAGCAAATGAGCTATGGCTGCACGCTGTTGGTAACGAGATGGTAAAAAATGCGATTTGACGGACTTTCAACATGGGATGATTGTCGGAGCTCGGAGCCATGGAGCGAGTATCACCGAAACCGAACGCAATCGTGAAATGTTACAGAGCAGCTGTTGTTAAAGTGTTTAAAGACTGGACTGTCATCCAAAAAACTGGGTCTCTACGTGCAACGTGTTGTCGTCATCGAGTAGTGACTGCTCGGGCGGAACGGAGAGTGTCCAGACTGGTAACAGACAACAGAAGGGCAACAGTGCAGCAAATTACAGACCATCTTAATCAAGGATCCCCTCAAATGATCTCTGCACGCACTGTTCGGATGAGATATGGCAGCCGAAGGCCTGTTTGAACATCTTTGCTGTCTGCAGTTAACAAGAGAAAACGTCTCCAGTTCGCACAGGAGCACAAGGATTGGACAGTCGATAATTGGAAACAAATTATGTGGTCCTATGAATCACGTTTTTAGTTGCACCATGCCGATAGCCGAGTGAGAAATTGGCAGAAACAGTACGAAAGCATGGACCCCAAATGCATTGCTACAACCCTTCAAGTTGGTGGAGGCAACGTTATGGTTTGAGAAATGTTTTCCTGGCATGCTTTGGGCCCTTTAATTCGTGTTGATCAACGTCTGACTTGCACATCATATCTAAATATCGTTGCGTACCAAGTGCATCTTGTCATGTGGATGGTTTATCCCAATGGCGATGGCTACTTTCAACAAGATAATGCGTCCTGCCATAGAGCTCGTATTGTACAGGATTGGTTTCAGGAACATGCCGGTGAGTTTACTTTGCTTAGGTGGCCCCCACAATCTCTAGATCTCAACCCCATTGAGAATTTATGGGATGAAGTTGAACGAGCCATCAGACAGCTGGATCCACAACCCTGCAATCTCACACTCCTGGAAAGTGCTATTCATCAAGCATGGCCTCAGATTCCACAAACCACCTATCAACATCTCGTGGAGTCCATGCCACAACGAATCGACGCAGTATTAAAGGCAAAAGGTGGCCCAATGAAGTACTGAAAGGGTGGTCATAATAAAGTGGCCACTCAGTGTATATGGCCAAAACCTTTAGATGTGGGTTGGATTCCGTATGAACATATAATGAAAATTGTGTCTTCTCCCACGACTACAGGAAGAACTTATCACATTGCAACTGACGAAAATTAGTCTATTGCACTATTTTTCAAAAGCTTCAAGATAGATTAAATCCATTGGTTTTAGCTTTGACTGCTAAAATATTAATAGTTCCCTTTTTTGTTTTTCTTCATTATTTGTTTGTTAATAATAAGTTTGTAAAAACGATTGTAATATGGCTTGTCAAACTTTAAATAGATGCATACATGTTAAAACGTCATATGTGTCTGTAATAAAAAATTACCATCCTAATTTTTTTTCACTTAAAACACACATATTAGTTAGTGTTTCTACCAAGTTTCAGAAAAAAGTTATTAAGTGCCTTTTTTTTTTTTGACTGAGGTTTAACGACCACTTTCAGCAACTCAGTGGTCTATAAGCAGTCGCCCGTCCCAAATTTAGGTTGCTGGCTCCAGGGAAAGGAGAGAACCGGTGCCGTAAGACAAATACAACATCAATGCCTCATCGGGATTCGAACCCCGACCTATCATGGACTAATGATCAAAAGCCATCGCTTAGACTACTGCGTCACCGGGGCTGCCATTTTTTTATGGCCCATGACAGTTAACTATTAATCTGAAGGTATGTTTTACAATTTCTATGTAATAAAAATATTAAAATGTAAATTTACCATTGTTTTGATGTTACATATACACTACTGGTATAAATCGCTTCAACTTTGTACCAGAATTATTGAATTTGAATCATTAGTTCTCAAGTTATCATCTAAATAGACGTGGGTGTGGAATCCAAAATGACTGCCATTGGTAAAAATGACCATTTTTCAAACACCTGTATCTCGGCCATTATTGGGCAAAATATTTTCCAAATTCAGATTTGAGGGTTTCAGTACCATGTGTACTTATGATAAGAATTAAAAAATATATATATTACTGTGGTGCAACAAGTTTGGGTGTCTTCACGTGGAATGACCCATAAACGTGATCTCATACCCTCTAGTGGCACACTTATGCGTTAAGAAAAATTATATGAGATACATTTCGCACCAGAAATGCTCTCCAACAAAGAAATAATTTTTCAAATCCAACACGTAGAAACAAAGATATCGATAAAAATATGATATACATCTACTCCCTCTGGAGGAAAAACTATACATTATTTTACGAAGAAAGTATTCTGGAAAGGTTTCGCTAGTAAGCGGCGTGGGTCCGCGAAAGAATTTTTTCAACTGAGTTTCCAGAAAGACTTCGCTGCTAATACTTCACAAGCGGAAATAAAAACTTACGCCCCTTGGTGGCCAAGCCATTCTTTACGAAATATTAAAAGTTATCAGCAAAACATTTCCCATCAAGAGCTGTATACTGTGGTGCAACAAGTTTGGGTGTCTTCACGTGGAATGACCCATAAACGTGATCTCATACCCTCTAGTGGCACACTTATGCGTTAAGAAAAATTATATGAGATACATTTCGCACCAGAAATGCTCTCCAACAAAGAAATAATTTTTCAAATCCAACACGTAGAAACAAAGATATCGATAAAAATATGATATACATCTACTCCCTCTGGAGGAAAAACTATACATTATTTTACGAAGAAAGTATTCTGGAAAGGTTTCGCTAGTAAGCGGCGTGGGTCCGCGAAAGAATTTTTTCAACTGAGTTTCCAGAAAGACTTCGCTGCTAATACTTCACAAGCGGAAATAAAAACTTACGCCCCTTGGTGGCCAAGCCATTCTTTACGAAATATTAAAAGTTATCAGCAAAACATTTCCCATCAAGAGCTGTATCCGATGCAGGAAGAATTTTTCAAATCGGACAAATAGCTGCAAAGATATAGCATCCACAAACGGACGGGCAAACCGATAACATAAGCACAATCTTTTCCCCCAAAAGTCGTGCTAGAAAGAAAAAGAAAACAAGCTGCCTATGATTCCACATTTCATTCCGCACAGCTACTCATATTCCCATAAAATGTAGGGAGAGCTTCCATGATTTCATGCAGCTTTGATTTAAGAAATGAGCAGAGTTCCCATGAGAAGTGGCTGCCAACGATTTTTATAGAACTTTCTTGAAAAAATACGCAGAGTTTCTGTGAATCCTCAAAAAGTATGCAGAATTCCCATGAGAGTTTTTTTTTTTTTTTTTGATTGGAGGTTTTAACGACCACCGTGAGCAACTCAATGGGCTATAAGCAGTCGCCCGTCCCTAATTTAGGGTTGCTGGTTCCAGGGAAGGGAGAGAGCCAGTGCCGTAAGACAAACACAACATCCATGCCTGACCGGGATTCGAACCCGGACCCCTTACGGACGAATGATCAGAGGCCAACGCTTTAGACCACTGCGCCACCGAGGCGGTCATGAGAGTTTGAATTCACATCTTCCTTTTCCCTTACTTGTAGCTCTTTCTCTCTTTCTATTAGGAGTGCAACTTAATTCTCGACCACAGGCATGACACGTTGACAACAAATTATAGCAAATCGAACACGTATCTAATCAGGGAAATAATCCCCGTCGTGTTGGATGCATTTGAGCCATCGGTCAGGGAGCTGCTGAATGCCACTACGGAAAAAAGGCGGCTGTTTCGAGTTGATAAAGTCATCAATACTTGTGTGGACCTCCTAGACAGAAGTGAAGTGCGTATCACCCAGGTGATGTTGCAGGGAGCGAAAGAGGTGATAATCCGACGGGGCGAAGTCTGGAGAATACGCCGGGTGGGCCAAAATCTCCCATCCCAGGTCGGCGATTGTGTTTAAAGGCATTTTCGCGGTGTGAGGACGCGCGTTATCCTGAAGCAACAGGACCGACCTTCTGCCCTTGCCGGTGTATGCCCTTTTTAATACCAGTGCGCCACTCACACGAATGAGTTGCTGACAATAACGCTCAGCATCGACCGTTTCACCAGGTTTGAGCAACTCATAGTATACGACACCGCGCTGATCCCACCATATGCACAGCAACAACATCCTGGCATGGATATACGGTTTGGCGGTACTGGTGGTTGGCTGACCTGGATAAACCCACGTTTTCCCCTTAGGATTATCGTAGAAGATCCACTTCTCATCACAGGCCACAATCAAGATCCACTTCTCATCACAGGCCACAATCTTGTGGAGGAAATCCTTCTTCCTGAATTTGGAGAGCAAGGACACTGCAACATCGTAGCGCCTGTGAGTTGGTGGGGCACCCAACGACCCTCCTCGTGAATCCGTCCAAGCTTGTGCAAGCGCTTTGCAATGGCTTGCCGTGTTACTCCGAGTTCCTGGGCGAGCTCTGACTGTGTGCGAAAGGGATCCGCGTCCAATAGTTGTTCCAGTTCTCCATCGTCAACTTTGTGTGGCTGACCCGGACGTTCTGCATCACGGAGATCAAAATTTCCCTGCTTAAACTGCTGGAAGCACTTCTTACTCGTACTGTAGGACACATCATCCTCACCCAAAGCAGCACAGATCATTTGCTGGGCTTTCGCGGCGCTCTTTTTTCAGCTGAAACGTGAACAGGAGGCAGTACCTTAAAGGTTGCTTCTCGAACGACATTGCTTTCACCGTCAACTTTCGTCCCTTCTGACACTGTGAGAGGTTACAGTTACCTGGAAAGCTTTTGGATGGCGCTGCAACCAGCCATTATCGCACACAGCTATTTTCATTTGTCGACGTTCTGTGATCGCTTGCAGTTAGGGGCCGAGAATTAAGTTGCACACCTAATAGTATTAATAATTTTCCCTAGTACATCTGTTTTTTCTTGGTTACAGAAGTAATAGTACTCTACGCGCATTAATTAAATTTGTTCTATGTATGTGAAGTTAAATGTGCCATTTAAATAGTTATATCCAGTCTCTCCTTGACAAATGTCAACCCCGCCTTCTCGTGGTGCATCCTGTTCCCACTAAAGGGGCTCTGACGACCGCCAATAGCGGTATAACTATACCATCGGGATCAGAGGAAATGCTATCCCACACTCACCAACCCGCTTGGCCAGCGTGGTGAGTTATGGCCAAACACCTCCAAAATGACTCTACAACTTAAATCTTGGCCCTCAGTCTCCGGCAGCTGGAATGTACCTGGCCAAGGCAGCGGCCAGTGCGACATGAAGGCAGAGGGTGCTAAGAATCCCCGGAGGACCGGACTAGGCTGCCATTTGATGCTGACCTTGGCTACCTATAACGGACGCTCCCTATCTTCTGATTCAAGGCTTCTTGAATTGGAAGAGGAACTACAAAAGATCAAGTGGGACATCGTCGGGCTAAGTGAGGTAAGGAGAAAAGGAGAAGATCTCATTGAACTGAAAAGTGGACATCTCTTCTATTATCGTGGGACAGATACTGGCAGAACTAGTGGTGTTGGATTTATAATAAACAAGAATCTGAAGGATAAAGTGGTAGAAGTTGGAAGTTCCTCTGACAGAGCTGCACGACTCGTTATCCAACTATCGAGAAGATACCAGGCTCAGATTATTCAAACTTATGCACCCACCACAAGTCATCCTGAAGAAGAAATTGAAGAATTTTATGAGGAAATTCGTCATCTAAATAATAAAGGTAAGCAGCACTTGAAGATAATTATGGGAGATTTCAATGCAAAAATAGGGCAACGGCAACAGAATGAAACTTCAGTAGGTAAATTCGGTCACGGCAACAGAAACCAGCGTGGAAATACTCTCGTTGAGTTTGCAGAGGCAGAAGGATTTTTCATCTTGAACTCCTTTTTCAAGAAAAAGCCACACAGGAAATGGACATGGAGACATCCAATTGGGACGACAAGTGAAATTGATTTTATTATGTGTAACAA
Organism: Macrothele yani; assembly: GCA_039090855.1. Taxonomy (NCBI): domain Eukaryota; kingdom Metazoa; phylum Arthropoda; class Arachnida; order Araneae; family Macrothelidae; genus Macrothele; species Macrothele yani. The sequence goes on along the minus strand of CM076994.1, from coordinate 57,510,151 downwards.
AAAATTCGTCATCGAAGACTGCAGTGTGCTGAACAAGTTCAACACAGGTAGTGACCATAGATTGGTGAGATGTAAGATGCACCTCAACACTAAACTGGAACGTGGCAAGCTCATAAGACAAACAAAATGTATTGACATAACCAACCTTAAAAAACACCATAATACTTTCAAGTTGGAACTGAAGAACAGATTCTCTGCTTTAGAAGGCCTAACATCGGAAGAAGTGGATATCTCGGAAGTTAACAGAAAAGTAACCAAAGCTCTAATGGAAACAGCAACAAAATTAGCTGGGTCTAAGAACAAGTTGCATGTGAACAAATTATCAGGAAAAACCAAAATGTTGATGCAAAAAAGAAGAGAGATGAGGACAACTAAAGTAGATGTGACTTCCAAAGTGGAATATATAGAGCTATGCAAGACAACACGAAAAAGTATCACTGAAGACGTAAGGAAATTCAACTGTGAGCTAGTGAGGAAAGCAATTGAAAACAACCAAAGCTTTAAGATAGCAAAGGGACATCTCAGTAAGGGAAGAAAACAGATTATGGCTCTGAGAAAAGAAGATGGTTCTATAACAAGAAATAGAGGTGAAATTTTGACAAGAGTGAAAGATTTCTACTCCAAATTATATGAAAGGGATGATACATGTACTCCAGACATCATGAAAGATACCAGAGTTCTTCCAGTCCTCCCAGCAGAAGTTGCTCATGCAATCAAGAACATGAAGCGAGGGAAAGCTCCAGGAGAAGATGGAATTACTATAGACATCATACAAGAAGCAAGTGGAGAAATTGAAACAGTACTCGCCCAAATTTTCACTCGATGCCTTAATGAAGGGAAGATTCCTGAGGATTGGAACAATGCTACAATGATCCTGCTACATAAAAAAGGTGACATTGAGGATCTCAGGAACTACAGACCTATCAGCCTCCTATCAGTGGTTTATAAAATCTTCACTAAAGTTCTTTCACACCGCTTGAAGGTAACACTGGACATGGCTCAACCGAGAGAACAAGCTGGATTCAGGAGTGGCTACAGCACAATAGATCATATCCACGTACTGAGAGAACTGATTGAAAGAGCGAGGGTATATCAACTTCCATTGTGCATGGCTTTTATCGATTATGAAAAAGCCTTTGATTCGGTGAAACCATCAGCAGTTGCAATGGCTCTGAAATCCTGTGGTATTGAAGATGCATACATTAATATTATTAATAACATCTATGAAAATGCAAGTGCAAAGATTCGGCTGTTTGAAAATACAACACACATAAAAATTGGAAAGGGAGTGAGACAAGGTGACACCATATCTCCGAAGCTCTTTAATGCCACATTGGAAAATGTCTTTCAATCACTGAACTGGGAAAACAAAGGGATAAAGATAAATGGAGATTATCTAACCCACCTTCGTTTTGCTGATGACGTAGTCATTTTTGCAACTACCCCATCAGAGCTGCAGAGTATGATCCAGGAACTTGCTGACAAGAGTAAAGAAGTGGGATTAAAAATGAACTTTCAGAAGACAAAAGTGATGTTCAATGCTTTTACAAGAAATGAAGATTTATCGATTGATGGAGAAAAACTGGAGATAACAGATACGTATGTTTATCTTGGACAGCAGATATCAAGTGAGGGTCACATTGATGAAGAAATTAATCGGCGTACAAAACTTGCCTGGAGAGCTTTTGGAAGAAACAGCATAATTTTCAAGAGCAATATGCCATTATGTCTTAAAAGAAAAGTGTTTGATCAATGCATCCTTCCAGTGCTTACGTATGGTGCAGAGACGTGGACCTTAACTAAAAGAGACATACAAAAGCTGCAGACAACTCAAAGCAGCATGGAGAGGTGCATGCTTGGTATAACCAGGAGAGATAAGAAGAGGAACTCGTGGATCCGAAAAATGACGAGAGTGGAAGACATCATGATCAGAGTTAAATCCCTGAAATGGCAATGGGCTGGACATACTGCCAGAAGGACAGACCATAGATGGACAGCCGAAATTTTAGATTGGATTCCAAGGGACAGGAAAAGACCCAGAAAAAGACCACATGGGAGATGGGTGGATGAAATTCGTAAATATGCGGGAGTGACATGGAGGAGACTGGCACAAGACAGACCGTTGTGGAGGAAACTTGGGGAGACCTTCGTCCAGCAGTGGATTGATAATGGTTGACAATGATGATGATGATCCAGTGCAAGCAATTTAAACAAATGCAAACCCGTTATTTCAGATTTTGCTACTGTTAGGAATATTAACACTGAACATATGTTTTGCTCAAGAAAACTGGTTGCGTATCGCTAGTAGAATTCAAGCACTGTTCTACTTCGGGATATCTCAACCTGTTCGTTCTCACAACTCACATTCAGGACGTCTCAACGCTTGATGTACCATTTAACTGTAGCAGACTGCGGTATAAAGTTTTTTTCTTTCCCCGAACCATCATTAGCACAGTATCGACGCATCAGTGTGTTTCAAAACTCATTTCCACATGATTCCGTACCATTAATTTCAAAACTCATAAAAATGTCCGAAGAATTTAATTTTAAATTATTTCTCCAGTTACATTGTATTGTCTTCATGCAGCTGGAATCCATTTCGGAGTACGATGTGGAAAAGTCAGAGAGAGAGAAATTAATTCCATCCAACCAAGCACAATTTCATACCATCCACACTCTCTTCCCAGGAAATAATATTCTCCAAATGTTGCTGGACCCTTGGAGAGTTTCCTAAGTTTCCTATGAGAAAGAAAGCCGATGTTCTAATTTTCTAACCTCGTTTCGAGCGATTAGACAAGTACCAAGTCTTTTCCTTTCTCAAATAAAAATACCAGGTCGTTCGGAAAATAATGGCAGATTTGCTGATGGAACACAACCTTGTTTAATTCGAAATAGGTGCCATCAGCAGCTACACATCTCTGTCAGAGAGTGAGAAGTGCTTCAACGGCAATCTGGAAGAAATCTGGCTCCCTGGCTGCAAGAAAGTCCTGGAATGCAGGTTCGGCCTCTTCTCTGTTTCTGAAGTTCCTGTCCTTGAGGTAATTGCTGAAATTGCATCAACAGGTGGAAATCATTAGTGCTAAGTCAGGAGAGTAGGCTGTGACGTGCCTGCACCGCAGGACGCACATGAGATAAAGGCAGATAGCAGCGAGAGCATACGTCCACGTAGCTCAGTTGGGAAAGCGATTCACTCTGGCGTGGACAACGATGACGGAGAAATTTACTTCGTTATATTGGCGCCCGAACTTCAAGAATGACCTGGCCGTTAAAGTTCTCGCAACGGTGTGATGTTCTTTCCACACCGCGAGACAGGAAAAATAAGAGAATCCCTTCTTCAGCGCTTCGAAAAATAAATGTGTGTGATGTTACCTTCCACACACCAAATTGACTGGGATATCTCAAATGTACGTTCTTCAGCGGATGACTGCATACTGCGACACATGACTCCGGCTGACCCGTAGGCCATGCCCCGGCCCTCTTTCGGGGGTTGGAAGGGGAGATGTGACGTGCTTGCACCACAGGTCCCACATGAGATAAAGGTAGATAGCAGCGAGAGCATACGTCCGCGTTGCTCGGTTGGGAGAGCGACTTATTCCAGAATGAGGGGACCCGGGTTCGATGCCCGGCGTGGACAAAAATGACCGAGAAATTTACTTCGTTATAAGGCTGAATGTGAGAGGTTTCGTACCTGAGTCCGTATCGTTTTTGTTTCGTCATTTGTAACACATGTTGTCTTGCGCTATCATGGATGAGTGTAGAAACCTTCATTTTCACCAAAGATGGCTCTTTGAAACACAACTTCAGGTGCATTTGTTTAATGTCTTCACAATATGTGACTGAAGTGAAGCTTCCACCAGCAGTCAAGAACCTGTAGTGTATGTGACTGAAGTGAAGCTTCCAACAGCATTCAAGAACCTGTAGTGTATGTGACTGAAGTGAAGCTTCCACCAGCATTCAAGAACCTGTAGTGTATGTGACTGAAGTGAAGCTTCCACCAGCATTCAAGAACCTGTAGTGTATGTGACTGAAGTGAAGCTTCCACCAGCATTCAAGAACCTGTAGTGTATGTGACTGAAGTGAAGCTTCCACCAGCATTCAAGAACCTGTAGTGTATGTGACTGAAGTGAAGCTTCCACCAGCATTCAAGAACCTGTAGTGTATGTGACTGAAGTGAAGCTTCCACCAGCATTCAAGAACCACCGTGAATCGTCCACTACAGTGTCAACACAACTTTGGCCACTGTTCAGATCGCTTACGGTTGTCGTGTACCCAACCACTTTTCATCACAGCATACAATGCGATCAAGTAGGGTGTCGTTTTTGTTGCCAAACAGAAGGTTACTGCATATCTCAAAGTGTTGTTGTTGATGCTCAGTCTGTTCGTGTGGGACCCACATATCGATCTTCTTGACCTTACCAATTTGGTGGAGATGTTCGAAAATGGTTGACACCGACACATTGCACTGTTTGGCGAGTTCTCTGAATATGACGCGAGGATGTGACTCCACACTGGCCTTCAGAGCGTCGTTATTAATGACCGAATATCGTCCTCGGCCCTTCTCGTTTTGTAGGTTCGTGTCACCAGAACGAAACTTTTCAAACCACCGACGAACAATACGTTCAGATGATGTCTCCTCGCCCCGTTCCTCGACCGCATTAGGGTGCAGTAGGTTCGTGTTTGTGCCGCATTACGACTCAATGTGAGCTCAAGAAGCAGAATCACCCGTAACTCACTCATTCCTAACATGTTGCACAGACCACTCTCACACGAGCAACGGACTGCAACTCAACCAATTATGGAGTGTATGTGGCGTCTGAGTCGCCCTTCAACTCGTACCAATGGCACTGCGACCGGGCTGGTCTGCAAACACTGTGGGCGAGTTGAATGTCGCACCTCAGAAAATCGGCTATTATTTGCTGAACGACCCGATATAAAAAAAAAAGGTGCTCCTGAATTGAAACGACAAATCAAATTGAGCCGTAAATTTATATCATTTCATACTAGAAATTTGCAACTTAATACCAGCCGAATTTGTGTCGAAATGTCTATGATTCCATGCAGCTTTGCTCCAATGGCGAGGAAAGCTGTTCAGAACTGAGGAGGGGGGTTGTTAGGGGGTTAAGCATCGTACGCGGGAGGGGGGCACAAAACTTGAAGTTCGCGGCAGAAATTTTGTTAAAAAAATCCTTTCTTGTAGATTTTGCCCGACACTGATGCCCTCGGTAAAAAAAAGTTTTCATGTACAGTACATGTTGCATGTAGTATTTATTCAATGCATATAATACTGGGAACCATAGACACGAACTTCCATGGCGGTTAACTAATTATTTTTTCTTCGAAATTTTAGCTTACTTACGTCATTCTTTTTATCTTTCTTTTAATAGTTGCTGTCATAAGGCTGTTTGTGAAATTTGATTTCTAAATTGACAAGGAATATCTCTCTCTCTCTCTCTCTCTTTTTAGCTATAATTACGAAAATGGTGTCCTTCTACAACTCTGTCAGATATTCTCTCAGACTCCCTCTATTTCACAGTACAATACTGAATTTAACAAAAATTTATTTTATATAATCAAATTTCTGTCAATTCGAAAAAATTACATTCGCTTCTCAAAGTTCCTTAAAATCATAGATGGTGTCATTAACCATCTGATCTAACTGATTAGATATTTCGTGGGAGGGGAGGCTAAAGGGGGCTCAACGAAAAGCTTAGTGGGCTGAAGTCCATCCTCTAGCTTACCCATAGCGTCGCGCTTGTTTTGCTCAAAAAGTAGACAGAGTTTCTGCAACTTTCTCCAGGAAGTAGACATAGTTTTTAGGATTCCATAAAACTGTCCTCGAAAAAAAAACAGACGGAGTTCCTATGTTTCCATACAACTTTCCTCATGAAGTATACAGAGTTCCCATGAATCCATCCAACTTTCATCACAAGGTACACAGAGTTACTTTGATTCCCTGCATGTTTTTTTTAAAAACGAGGCAAAATGTTTATTATAACGTACAGGTTTTCTCAAACATGATAGACTTTCAATAATACATATTCCTTTAGAAAGAAAGCAAAGTTTCCAGGATTGCATACTTCATTAGAAAGCGTATATCGTACTAGAAAGGTGAAGCACATGTCAAGACGGAAAAGTTGCAGCAAAAAAATTCCTTCGGTGTAACTTAATAGGTAAAGCATGTAACGTATACTCTAGATTCACTTTCCTTTTGATTTTTACTATCTCTGGTTATTTTATTTTTCTATGTAAATTATCTTCTTACTGAACGAGATGTTATTTCACCCGCTGAATGAGATTTGGCAATGAGTGTAAGTCATGACGTGGTGGTAGCCAGTATAAATAGGCGCGTTCAGCGATATGTAAAGAGAGCGTTTGTTGTTGTACGGAGAGCGTTTGTTGTTGTACGGAGAGCGTTTGTTGTTGTATAGCCAGAGCGTTTGTTGCTGTATAGGCAGAGCTTCGTTCTATGTGATTAGGTTGATTCTTCATTATTGTGATACGAGTAGTGTGTGTGCGTTGGATGATTCAAGAGTTATCTAATAAAAGAGCTTTTCGTAAGTACGTCTTTCTCAATTCATAGTTCTTGTCAGATCTCTGTCTGGCTGTTAGGTTTATGTCATTAGTTTATTACTATTAACAACCAGCGTTAAGACTTTATTCATCCTAATTACTGCTACAACATTACTACCAGTTATAAGTTTGTTCAATACTATTACTACACTATACTAGCAGGAGACTTTATTCATGATCTTAATTAACTAGTAACAACAACCATTTGAATTCACTATTAGAAGCTTAGTACAAGCATATAATTCAGTAGCCGAAGCATTATAAAACATTACTAGCTTAGTTGAAAGCTTTATTCATTATAATTAGCTTAGCTGGTAAAAGAGTATATTCATTATAAGCATTCCACTCCGGATCAGAGGGATACGAGTGCGATCTCCGTCACTGGCAAATTTGTGATTTTACAAGCACACATAATTTCTATGATCACATACAGCTTTCCTCGGAAAGCACGCTGTTCTCAGTTTTCTTTTAAAAGCTCACAGACTTTCCATGATTCCGTGCATCTTATCTTAAACACTGCGAAAAGTTTCCGTGATTCCATTCGCCTATAATTAAAATCATATCGATTTCCTTGAAATTTCACATAGTGAAGTTAAATTATCTACGAAGGAAGTGGGAAATGATTTAACAGAGTGTCTTTTTTTGTCAACGTAGTACGAAGATCATTCAGCGTAGTGAAAAGCACCGTTGACATATTTGTTCTGTGACTGCTATTAATTCTGCTTTTGAGAGGGTGTAACCGAAATTTGGGACGAACGATGCCTCAAGTGGCTTGTTAGATACGAAAAACTACAAGTACGAATAAAAATTTCAGTAAATTTTCTTATTTTCAAATCATCTCGGCAATATAAAGGCACATTTTTTTTTAATATCGTCATCGCTGAAAGCGTTCTTTAATTTCAAACTCGACCATAACGAAACAACAGGCGAAAATGCCTGACCGCTGTTTCGCCGCGAGCTGGTTCGAGAAAACAAGCGTGACATTCCGGCATCTTCTTTTTCAAAATCACGGAATCGAACTGCACGAGAATTATCAAAATATTCATTGAGAATTCTTCGACAAGCATCGCCTGATAGCGACGCCTCAAACAGCATTCTTTAGCAGCAACTATCATTTGCAAAGCACATGAGACCCCTGGGGCTTACACCGGGATCCACAGATAGTAATCAATCTTCCAACATGACAACGGTAAAAACGCATGCATAAAAGCAAAATAAGAATAACAATAGCATTAGATCGGCAGCCGGAATCTTCCGTTTCTGAATGCCATTTAGTATGATTGTAGCAGCCAGTGCTTCTAGGAATGTACGGTTTATTCCAGTTCGGTACACCAAACATCGAAAAAAAAACGACCTTTGGGTTGGAATCTCGGATAAGAAAAACAAGAGTGCTTATGTAACGACCCCGCTCCATTCCACCTCTTTACTAATGCAGTTGCTTTCCAGCGAGTGTCATTGCATTTTATTAGTTGGTTCGACCAAAGAATCACACACTTTAAAATAGCGAGTCCAGACTTTTCTTTGTAATATGAGGGTTGTACCAAAAGTGATGCAAAAGTGGGCATATTTGCTTTTATTAACTGTCAGAGTTCATTCAAATTGCACATGCTGGTAGAGTAACTCTTCCTCTATAGTAACCCTTCCACATCATTGCAGGTAAATAATGGATTCCAAGCAGAAGCAACGTGCAGTCACTGAGTTCTTGACGAAGGATGGGTGCAGGCTGTCCAACATCCACAGATAGAATGTTTACGGAGATGACACCACTGACAAGAGCAATGTGTACAGAAGGATGAAGAAGTTTAAAGAAGGGGAAACCAACATTGAACACAAACCACGCAGTGAAAAACCATCATCTGCGACCACTGATACGAATCGTCAGCGAGTGGATGAATTGATTCGCGCTGAGAGACGAGTCACAATCCGTGAGCTTGTTGCTCAACTGGACTGTGGTCACAATGTCATACAGAAGATGGTGGAAGACGTAAGGTATCGGAAAGTGTGTGCAAAGTGTGTACCTCGACAGTTGACACCCGATTTGAAGGAGAGAACGGTGGAAGTCTGCTCTGATGTTCTGGAAGCGTTTGAAGCCAATGACGACACGTTTTTTTTTATTTCTATCTGGTGACAAGGGATGAAACGAGGGCGTATAGTTACGCCCACGTTTCATCCTCTGTCACGAGATCAGCAGCCCGCGATCAGCACAGAAAATCATGGTGACTGTTTTTTTCTGGGATGACAGGGGTGTTCAGGGGTGTTATTCTTCTTGACTTTCTGGAACATGGCCGTACCTTGACCAGCGAGCGCTGCATTGAGACACTCAAGAAGCTTAGAGAAGCCATAGGGAGGAAGAGACCGAACGAGAATCTGAAAAGGATCCACGTTCATCATGACAATGCGAGACTTCACACATCTTTGCCAACAAATAAGGCGATCAGCAAATTAGACTGATCGGTGGTTCCCCATCCACCGTACAGCCCAGATCTGGCGCCTTCCGACTTCTACTTGTTTGGTCCAATGAAGGACAGTCTCCGGGGACAACGATTTGATGACACAGACGAGGTGAAAGTGGCTGTGAAGAAGTGGGCACAACAGTCCACACCTGATTTTTTTCAAAGACGATTCGAGAGTTGGGTTCAACGATGGCGCAAATGCATCGCTTGTGATGGAGACTATGTTCAGTAGTACCTTTCTATAAAGAAAGAGTTACTCTATCAACATGTGCAATTTGAAAGACCTCTGCCAGTTAATAAAAAAGTTATGCCCACTTTTGCATTACTTTTGGTACAACCCTCGTAGTAACAACAAATAATTTGATTGCCGCCCCGGTGGCGCAGTGGTCTAAGGCGTTGGCCTCTGATCATTCGTCCGAACGGGGTCCGGGTTCGAATCCCGGTGTGGCATGGATGTTGTGCTTGTCTTACGGCACTGGCTCTCTCCCTTCCCTGGAACCAGTGACCCTAAATTAGGGACGGGCGACTGCTTATAGCCCATTGAGTTGCTCACGGTGGTCGTTAAACCTCCAATCAAAAAAAAAAAAAAAAAATAATTTGATTCGATGTTACTATGTGGCTTGGAAATTATGATAGGGAAGTAATGACGACTTTTCATAGACGTGTTCTCCGTCCGTCTTATAGATCCTAGACAGCACTTCCTGGTTTTCGTAAACAACCTTATGGCCCCGCCGACGAAAAAACAAACGACGCTTTTCAAACCCGCTCCCTTCCCTGAGAATCAATCCGATCGCGATGGACCTTTCTAATTCCTGCAGAACACGTGTTTTCTCGTCGCCAAAAGGAATCTTCCACTCCCTACCAAACGTGTTTCCGAGTTAATCCGTAACTAGTTTGCTACATTTAAGCTTGTTTCTCTCTCATTAACATACCCACAACAATAATCCCTTGTACAATGCATTTCCTTGTACAATACTAAAGTACAATACATTTCGAAACGCTTTAACATGCCTATATTCTAGGCAGAATCTCAGATCCAAAGAATTCCATTCCTTGATGCGGGCGGTGCGTAGCTCGGGAAGAGTTCTGGGACGGGACTGACGAGCTGCTACATGTCGTCCCGGAGCACCCCACGCATGCTCTATAGCGTTCAGGTCTTTGGTACGTGTGTGGCCGTTGCGAGAGTTGTTTGTTCGAACAAGATAATCACATTCCTTATTAAGACATACACTGAAGTGCCAGAAAAACTGGTGCAGACGAGCTTATGCAAAATACATAGAAACGTCACCAATGCGCGTACTCGGTTGCGTCCGCCAGTGCGTATATAAAGCGATAGACATCCTTTTCAGCTGTCAGAGCTGTTTTGGCATGAGAATGACAAGTAATAACGATCTAAGCGATTTTCAACGCGGTGTCATAGTTGGCGCTCGTGAGATGGGCCATAGTATTTCGGAGGTAGAAACGAAGTTCGGATTTTAACGGACGACCATTGCAAGGGTGTACTGTGACTACAAGAATTTCGGCAAAACCTCCAACCTACGATACCAGTGTGGCCGTAAAAAGACATTGGGTGAACGTGACCATCGTCGGCTGTCAAGAATCGTTTCACGCGATAGGCGTGCAACACTCTCGCAGGTATCATCGGAATTCAATGCTGGAGCCTCAACAAGCATCAGCGTCCGGACTGTGCAACGTACCCTGCACGCTATGGGCTTTGGGAGCCGACGCCCAACTCGAGTCCCCTTGATGGGTGCACGATACAGAGCTATGCGCCTCGCTTGGGCACGGCAACACCGCCACTGGACACTTGATGATTGGAAACAAGTAGCCTGGTCTGACGAGTCGCGTTTCCAACTGTATCGAGCAGATGGAAGGAATCGTGTGTGGCGCAAACTCTATGAAGCCATGGATCGGCTGGTGGGGGTCCGTAATAGTACGGGGTGTGTTTAGCTGGACTTCACCGGGACCCCTGATACGTCTACAAACGTCTGTGACCGGCGAACGCTATGTGCGCATCCTTTGTGACGAGGTACCCCTGTTCATGTCCTGCATTCATTCTGATGGGCTGGGCCTGTTCGAACAGGACAATGCCCCTCCATACAAGCGTCGGGACGCCACATTATGGTTAGAGGAGCATTCATCTGAGTTTGGGGTGTTGCCATTGCCACCCAAGTCCCCCAGATCTGAACGTGATAGACCACATTTGGATGTCATGGAACGCGCTATCGAACACAGGAATCCGAGACCTCGGAATACATCCGAATTGTGGAACGCTCTGCAGGAAGTATGATGTGCATTGCCTACAGCATATTTCCAGAAGCTAGTGGAATCTATGCCCCGTCATATTTCTGTAGTCCTGCGCTCCCGTGGGGAACCTACCAAGTATTAAACTGGTGTACCCTTTTTTCTGGCACTTCAGTGTATTTAGGTGACTGCTTACATCTCACCTTCGTGACACTTGCGGATATGGATCATAAACATTTTTTAACAACAACAAAATGTGTACATATGTTGTTATAAAATGTTTATTACCATTATGATTGTGCCTCTTTACATGTCAAACGTTGTGTTTTCCATTTATCCTTGCGAATGCCGTCTGGATTAATTTTGGACACCAGCGTATCTATCAGAATTGTTCGTTTGGTTTCTCGACACCAACTTGCAATACAAGAGTCCTATCTAATCCCACCACACACAGAGCATTACCTTCTTTGGATGCAGCGGGACTTTGTAGTGGTTAATTGCGGCTCATCTCGCTTGCTCCACAATCTTTTCCGCTCCACGTTAGCGTATCCAATCCATTTCTCATCACCCCCCAGCGTTGGTTTCAGAAATGAGTCGTTTTCATCCCGTTTGAGCTGTGAATTGAAAACAGACATGCGGTCGTGAGCATTTTTCTCACCGTGCGGTACCCAAACATAAAGACGATTTACATATCCAAAACCTATCAAATGGAAATTTCAGGGTGCGGTTGATTCATATTGCGCAATTGCTGGAATCGTATTGTGTGGGTTGCTTTCGATTACTGCCTTAATTTGATCGCCGTCAACTTTAATGGGTTTACCAGAACTTGGTTCATCGGCTAATGAGTAATCTTCACCAGAAAACTTTGCAAACCAATACTAACACAGCTGAAGGATTAATGCATCCTCACATCACACACTTTTTCAGCACGTCTTTTGTAAAAAACATACGTGTTTATGGTATCACTTTGTTTATCCGCCGTCCGTCTGTTGACACCACATCTCTTTAATTATTAGCCCGATCTGAAAACTTCTTATGTTGGGAAGCCCGAAATGTAAGAACGATTATCTTTGCTTTCCGGTTTTTCTTTTTCCGATGCACAATTTTGCCGCTAGAAGGCGTAAATGCAGACGCTATCGAATTCAAAATACATTTTGTCCCATATCTCTGCTTTTAAATATCCGACTGAAAAAATTCTTTCTTCCCGTCGATACCATTTCGAAAGAAGGTTATTTTAGACACAACTTTTTCTTTTTAAAGTAATGCATAGTTTCCCCGCTGGGGGTGTAAAAGTAAATTCAGATTTGCCCAATATCTCTGTTTCTAAACAAGCGATCTGAAAAATGCTTTTTCTTAATGGATTCAGAGCTCCTGGTGGAAAATCTTCCGCATATCATTTTTATTTTTGGTAAAGAATGATATTTCCACTAGGGGGCGTAAGTGTATACAGGGTTATTACAAATGAAATAGTTTCAACATTTTATAAAGCCAAAACTATGTAAGATATTGACACTCGCGATGCAACGTTCTATCACCATTGGTAACGATTTTATTATATAGATGGGTATCTAAAATATTGTGCGTTTTTGCCGTCATGTGACCAGTCAGGCAAGATGGCCGCCAGTACTATGGAGATGGCGTTCTGTGTGCATGAATTAAGCAAAACGAATTCTGTTACTAAATAATAACGAGGAACTGTATACCAACTACACTTAAAATAATATAACTATACTTCTTGGTTACTCAGTCCAAGGACTGGTTGTTCAGTAGTTGTACTCTGTCTCTCCATTCCTCTCTATTCTCCGCCGTTCTCTTCAAGTCATAGTATGTCCTAGTATTAGTGTCTTGGAGTAATTGTGACACAAGACCATTCCTTGGTCGTCCTCTTCCTCTCTTGCCTTGAATTTTACCTTCCAAAACTTTCAGAATTGGACCTCCATGGCGCAATGTGTGTCCCATCCATAACATTCTTCTTCTTTTTAACATGTTGATCAGATTCCTGAGTTCTCCCACTCTCTCCAGGACCTCCTCATTAGTCTTTCTATCGAGCCAGCTTATTCTCTCCATTCTTCTATAGCTCCTCATCTCAAATGCCTCCAGCCTATTCCCTTCTCTCTTGGTCAATGTCCATGTCTCAGAACCGTAGAGAGCTACTGACCAAACATATGCCTTTAAAATTCTCTTCCTCAGTTTTAGATCTATATTTTTGGCTGTCAGTAGTCTTTGATTCTCTCTAAAAGCCGTTTTTGCCATCCCCAGTCTCATTCTAATTTACTTTTCACATCTCGCATCCTCAGTAATAACTTAACCCAAATATTGGAGTGATTTTATTTGTTCGATGCATTGTCCTTCAAGTTTAAGGAAAGCCTGTTTTGGATCCTTCCCTATTGCCATTATTTTTGTCTTATGTTTTGTATAACTATACTAGGAATCCGAATTTCTTGGCGTAGATTATAATTTAAAGTTTCCTACGCCAAGAAATTCGGATTCCTAGTATAGTTATACTAGTTTAAGAATTCTGTTACTGTTGTGCAACGGCGTTTCAGAAAACGTTTCGAGAAATCACCACAGAATAGACAGCCCATCTTCGACTGGCACAAGGAATTGAAAACAACAGGATGTGTGTGTAAAAGTAAAAAGTCTAGAAGACCACGTGTACCTGATGAACAAGCAGAGCGTGTTCGTGCCATTTACCAACACAGCCCAAGGGAATCCACAAAGATGGCACGTCTGGAGTTACAAATTCCACAATCGACTGTTTGGAACATTTTCGGGAAGCAGCTGAAAATGACTCCGTACAAACTGCAGTTGTTGCAAAGTCTAAGTGACAATGACAATACCGCACGTTGTAATTTCTGTACAGAAATGTAGGAGCGTTTTGAAGAAGGTGATTTTAGTGAGCGTCTAATTTTCAGCGACGAATCGACATTCCACATAAATGGGAAAGTTAACAAATATAACATTTGCATATTGTATATGGGGGACTGAAAATCCTAGAGCAACAGTGGAACATATGCGGGATTCTCCAAAGATTAATGCTTTCTGAAAATCCTAGAGCAACAGTGTAGCATATGCGGGATTCCCCAAAGGTTAATGCTTCCTGAAAATCCTAGAGCAACAGTGTAGCACATGCGTGATTCCCCAAAGGTTAATGCTTCCTGAAAATCCTAGAGCAACAGTGTAGCATCTGCGGGATTCTCCAAAGATTAATGTTTTCTGAAAATCCTAGAGCAACAGTGTAGCATATGCGGGATTCCCCAAAGGTTCATGTTTTCTGAAAATCCTAGAGCAACAGTGGAGCATATGCGGGATTCTCCAAAGGTTCATGTTTTCTGAAAATCCTAGAGCAACAGTGGAGCATATGCGGGATTCCTCAAAGGTTAATGTGTTCTGTGCTATATCCCGTTAAAAAGTATATGGCTTCCCTTTTCCTCAAGAAAACACTGTAACGGGAAGTTCTTACCTCGATATGCTAATTATTTGGTTGATGCCTCAAATGCACGAACACGGTGACAACTTCATCTTCCAACAGGATGGAGTACCACCACCCCACTGGAATCGGGGAGTTAGAAATAATCTCGATGAAAATCTTCCAGAGCGCTGTATTTGCAGCGCACATGTCATTCACGTCGGGGCCACCACGTAGTCCGGATCTGAGACCCCATGACTTTTTCTTTATGGGGTTATGTGAAAGACAAGGTCTTCGATCTGCCCCTTCCTGTTATTAGGCGTGTGCATACGTTCTACCCGTTTTTGTATGCTACAAAGAAAGGAGAACACAACAAATAATGTGCCTAGGATTTCACATAATTGCCATCATTCTGTATGACTTCTTGCCATCTGTCTACGAGTAGGTGAATATCGCGCCGGAAAAACTCGTGTGTTTTGCATTTAAAAAGTCATGTAATGCCGTTTTCACATCGTCTACATCATCGAAGGTTTGGAGACAGAAGGCGTTCTGTAACGATCGAAAATGGTGGTAGTCCGTAGGTGCCAGGTCAGGAGAATACAATTGGGTGAGGTAACACTTCCCAACCAAAGTCCAGTAATTTTTGCAGAGTGATTAAAGCAGCATGAGGTCTGGCGTTTTCATGATGAGGGATCACACTTTGCGATTGACGAGTGATGGACGCTTCGATGTCTGTTGTTCTTGCAATCTGCCCGACTGTTAGCAGTAGAGGTCAGCATTTATCCTTCGGTTAGGTGCCAACACCTCCCAGTGTATTATTCACTGGACATCCCACCAAACACTCAATAAAATATTTTTTGGGATGCAGTCCTCCTTTTGAGGTTGATGGAGCAGGCTGCGCACCTTGGCACACAGTCCGTCGACACTTTACATTACGGTACAGTACCCATTTCTCATCACCCGTTACAATTCGTCCTCCAAACGGTTCATTTCTGTGACGAGAAAGCAAAGAAACACAGGTACGCATTCTCTCCTCTCGTTGCTTTGCAGAAAGCTGGTGCGGAACACTTATCAAACTTAGAAGTTATCGGACTTGATGATGAACCCAAGCACATACATTCGTCTTTCGACTGTTGTTCTGTGTACCGATAACGTTTCCGCTAATTCCTGAACGGTTGGATGTGGGTCATTTGTTATGGCTTGGTCCACATCCTTGTCAGAAATCATCCTCGTCAGAAATCCAGGACGTGGTTGATCTTTACAGCCTCCGTTTCTGTACCGGAATTTACGAAACCAGCGGCGACATGTGCTATCATCAAATGCATCCTACACATACACATGCCAGATGTTGCGGCAAGTCGCGGCTGTGGTACTGCCTTTATCGAACTCGTACAGTAAACAATGTCTAATGTCATACTTATCGCATGCCATGTTACACCGTCCGTGATTTCTGTTACGAGTGATTTACTCGGACAAACCTAGTGCCTCTATATGCTGAACTGCTCCACGCTTTATTGGCCGAAAATTCGGCTTCGCAGCATCATCTGTGACGTACCTACTCCGATTGCAATTGGCATCTACACTGACGGAAAAAAATCCCAACACCAAGAAGGGGTTGTGTTAGATAAACGACAGTTGGTAGGCGGTGAGAATACATCAGTAAGATGACGTCTATGCAAATTTCGCGCTCTGCGCATACGTGAGGCACTAGTAGCGTCCCTCGGAGCATGCAAAGCAGGTTTACTGTAAATACGCGCTGTAACGTTCGTGAGCGTTAGTTATCGTTGAGATTCGACGTAGTGTGTTGATGTTAATCAAGAATGCCTTTAAGAAGACGAAGACGCCATTATCAACAGCTCACGGAGTTTGAACGAAATCGTGTAATAGGGCTACGACATGGTGGATTTTCGTTCCGCAATATTGCAGAACGACTTGGCAGGAATGTAGCCACTGTGCATGATTGTTGGCAGCGGTGGTCAAGGGAAGGTACTGCCTCAAGAAGACCGGGTTCCGGCCGGCCACGTGGCACTACTGAGAGGGAAGACCGCCGTGTATGGCGTGTGGCAGTAGCGCATCGTACCGCGTCTCGGGAGCAATTCGAGCTGCAGTTGCCACCACAGTGACACAACGAACTGTTACAAATCGGTTACTTGAAGGACAGCTCCGAGCCAGACGCCCTATAGCGTGCATTCCACTTACTCCAAACCACTGCCGTTTGCGATGTCAGTGGTGTCAAGCTAGAGCTCATTGGAGGACGGAGTGGAGATCTGTTGTGTTTTCTGATGAAAGCCGGTTCTGCCTGTGTGCCAGCGATGGCCGTGTGTTGGTTAGGAGGCCAGGTGAGCGCATGCAACCAACCTGTCTGCGGCCGAGACACACTGGACCTACACCTGGAGTTATGGTCTGGGGAGCAATTTCCTATGACAGCAGGAGCACTCTCGTGGTTATCTCACGCACCCTGACGGCACAATAGTACGTCGGTCTGGTGATTCAACCTGTTGTGCTGCCATTCATGAACAGCATTTCAGGGGGTGTTTTCCAACAGGATAACGCTCGCCCGCATACCGCTGTTGTAACCCAACATGCTCTACAGGGTGTCGACATGTTGCCTTGGCCTGTTAGATCACCAGATCTTTCACCAATCGAGCACGTATGGGACATCATTGGACGACAACTCCAGCGTCACCCCCAACCAGCATTAACCATCCCTGTATTGACCGACCAAGTGCAACAGGCATGGAATTCCATCCCACAAACTGACATCCAGCACCTGTACGACACAATGCAGGAAGGTTTGCGTGCTTGCATTCAACATTCTGGCGGTTACACCGGTTATTAATGTACCAGCATTTCACATTTAAAATGGCTCTTCTCGCGCTTACATTAAGCTGTGATCTTGAAACCTTAATCGATTAAATATGTTACCTATACAAATGTATTGCCGCCATTTCATTCCTTTACATCTATTTTTTCGTGGTGTTGGGTTTTTTTTCCGTCAGTGTATTACAAAAACGGGTAGAACTTTTGCACACACCCAGTAATTTAGCTGATCTGAAACAACGTATCACAACTGCTATTACCGGAGTTGGTGAAGATAATATTGACAAAAGTCACCGGAAACATAGAAGAGAAACACAACATAGCATTTGTTCATATTAGAATGGTGTCGGTTCATCTTTGGCTTTAATGCATGCAGTGACACTTCGAGACATGCTTTCGACAAGGTTTTGGAACACAGCGATAGGTATGCGGTTCCATTCAGTACATAATTCTGCCGCTAACTGTTGCTTAGTAGTAGGCCTTGGTTCCAAACTTCTTATGCGGCGCTCTAATTCATCTCTTAGGTCCTCTATGAGATTAAGATCAGGGCTCTGTGCTGGCCAGTCCACACACGATACGGAATTGTCGTCATATCAGGCCATAACAGTCCTTGCTTTATGGCTCGGTGCAATATCCGTTTGGTACCAACAAGGCTCGGTTCCATAGTAATGCCACAGAGTTTATAGGGCATAATTGTCCAGAATATCGAGGTAGACGTGCTGGTTAACAAGTTTGTTCACAATAGCCAATGAGCCGGGACCATGCCACGAAAAAGACCTCCACACGAGTACACTGCCAGCTCCAAACTTGACCGTAGGAACAGTACACTGTTGTAAATAGCGTTCGCCCGGCTGCCGCCATACCCACACACGGCCATTAGACTGATGGAACGTTTATCTGGATTCATCAGTCCATTGGACTCGTTTCCATTGATTTACGGTCCACGATAAATGTTCTTTACACCATGCTAAACGACGAGTAGTATTCCGAGCGGAGATGAAAAGCTCATGAGCAGCCGCACGACCACGGTAACCCATGGAATGAAGTTCTCTGCGGATGGAATGTGTGCATACCGAGGTTCCAGCATTTTTACTCACCTGTACCCTGAGATCTTATGCAATACTCCGTCGATTAGCTGTAACGCCTCTCCTGAGGCTTCGACGTCCTTTATCACTGATTTTCTTTGGTCTGCCGGTACATTTTTCTGCTTCAGGCACGCCATGTGTCTTCCACTAATTCAGTACATCCAAAACAGCTGACTTGAGTATGTTTAAACGCCTCTCGGTTTCTCTTATGGACAACCCACTAATATATCACCCAACAATCTACCCTTTCTCAAAGTCAGTTCCCTTCCGCCGCGACATTTTCACTTAAACTCACAGTGCGATATGATCGCGGTCAGCTGCAAGCTTATTTTTATACCGTTTGCAGCTGTACCGCGCATCTTAACAACGCAGAGGATCCGTTCATTTGCTTTTGAAGGGGTGTCCGGTGACTTTTATCAATATAGTGTATGTTAATGCGTGTTTGGCAAATATCCGACCACCGCGTTAATACATGCCGTGTGACTAAGGGTGCACACATCAAACATTCGGTAATTGCTGTAGCAAACGTCAAGAGCTTCTCTACAAAACGGTGCAAGGTGAGTGTCAATATCTTAAATAGTTTTTTTTTTTTTTTTGTAAAATGTTGAAACTATCTATTTTATTTGTAGTAACCCCGTATTTCTCTTTGTGATGTATTTGTAGTATACGCACCTGCGCTTCTGAAAACTCGACTGAAACGTTTTTTTGTGGTTAGATACCGCCCACTACGATATCCTCTGCTTAAAATAATGCATAGTTTTTACGCTAGCGGGCGTCGATATATTGTAATACACTCATCGTCAACAAAATAGTTGCACCCAGAAAGAAGCAACCGACAGCAATGAAACTTGCTGGGTAGGTTTGACATCGTGAGACATGCAAATGATTTAAGTATCACTCCCGGCCTCTCACGTGACGCCAGCAAGGAGGGGTCGTAGCGCTGTGCCTGACCGGGTACATAAGGTTGTCCCGTTTTGCGTGCTTGCCATTCTGAGTCGTGCTGTTGTGTTGGTTGCATCTTCTGCAAGTGAAGTATGCCTCGGAGAAAAGTTCGGAAGCAATTCGAGCAGTTGGAGGAGTTCGAAATGGGCAGCATCGACGGACTCTGGTAATCGGGATGGCTGTATCCCCGTATTGCGCGTCATACCGATCGTGCAGATATCAGAATAGCACGCTGTTGGCGACAGCGGATAGAACAAGGCATGCTGCAGCGAGAGAAAGTGTCTGGGAGACTTAGACGAACCATGGAGAGATAAGACCGACGGGTTGTCCGACACGCGCACAGTGACCCTGTAACGTACCAGGAGATGTGACGTACCATCCAGAAGGACGCACATGACATAAAGGCAGATAGGAATCAGAATAAAATGTCCGCGTAGCTCAATTGGTAGAGTGACTTATTCCGGAATGAGAGGATCCGGGTTCGAATCCTGGCGCGGATAAAAATGACTGAGAAATTTACTTCGTTATAATGGCGCCCGAACTATCCGGATGACCCGACCGTTCAAAATCTCGCAATGGTGTGATGTTATTTCCACACCGCGAGATAGGAAAAATAAGAGAATCCCATCTCCAGCACTTCAGAAAAAAAAAAAATAAGGGGGAGATGATGTAACGTACCAGGAGATGTGACGTACCTGCCAGAAGGACGCACACGACATAAAGGCAGATAGGAATCAGAATAAAACGTCCGCGTAGCTCAATTGGTAGAGCGACTTATTCCGGAATGAGGGGATCCAGGTTCGAATCCTGGCGTGGACAAAAATGACGGAGAAATTTACTTCGTTATAACCCAACAGCGACGATTGGCAAACGGCACGACGTAGGACTACACGCACGCAGACAGTTACGACGGCTGCCCTTAACATCATTGCATCGTCGCCAAGGACTGCAATGCTGTCGTGCCAGACTGTCAAGGAGCCACACGTAATGGTAGAGGGTGATCTTCAGGGACGAGTCCCGCTTTTGTCTTGGATGAGACTACCAACGAATCCATGTGTGGAGGCACCGTGGTCAACGCCAAGATGAACGGTTTGTTGTCGAGCGTCACACGTCCAGAAGGCCTGGTGTCATGGTGTGGGGTGCAATTGCCTACGGTGCCAGATCACCTTTGGTGTTCATTACAGGCACTTTCACAACCCAACGTTACGTTAATGAGATCCTGCAATCAGTGGCCCTACCTTTTCTGAACGCTCACTCCGGTGCGATTTTGCAACAGAACAACACTCGTCCTCATATTGCTGTTATCTCAAGAGCTTGCCTTACTGACACTGCTATGGCCAACCGCATCACCAGACCTATCGCAGATTGAAAATGTGTGGTATGCCATTGGACGCGCTCTCCACACTACACCACTACCGCACAATCTACAGGAACTGCGTGAGAAGATTCAAGCTGGCTGGGATGGCTTATCGTAGGACGCCATTAGGAACCTGTACAACTCCATGCCGAGACGTCTGGCATGCTGTGTGAGCAAACATGGCGGCCCGACGCCATACTGAGAGACACTAGTTATTAGCGTGTAGCTCAATAAATATTTCCCATATCAGTCTCAATGTTTAATCATTTATTGTTCCTGGTAACCTTTACCTTCCTCTCGAATAGCATTGCAATTCGACACGTCCTTCTGGGTACAACAATTTTTTTGACGATAAGTGTATGTCTTTTTTTTTCTTCTGATATCTCTGTTTCCAATCGTCCGATTAAAAAAATCTGTATTTGTTGGAGAGCGCATCTGGTGCAAAATGTGTTGCATATAATTTCAAAGTTTTCCTAACGTACAAATTTGCTACAAGAGGCCATAAGTTCACATTTGAATTTACAGCATATTTGCAAGAATATCTATGGGACTAAACACCCGAATGAAAGCAATTCTTTTTTGCAGACACTAGCAATTATGAAAAATATTTGTAGGTATTTCCTTCTACATCACTGGCAGCAAGAATGGATGCAAATAATCTATCGCCACGTACAGGTAGCCCTCTCCATTCACGCGGTTTTCGTTACCTTCGGTTGTAGGTAATCCCAAAATAAGAGACTTTTTTGCTTCGGGGGATTAACAACCATAATGAGTAACTCAAAGGGAAATTGGCAGTCGCCCATTCCTAATTTAGAACCACTGTTTCCAGGGAAGGGACAGAATTAGCGCTATCAGAAACGCACACTGCCGCCGCTAGGTGGCGCAGTGGTCTAATCACCATTCATTTGAGACAGGTACGGGATGAAATCCCGGTGAGACATGGATGCTGTGTTTGTCTTACAGCACTGGCTCTCTCACTTTCCGGGAGCCAGTGGTCCTACATTAGGCACGGGAGATTACTTATAGCCCATCGAGTTGCTCACGGTGGTCCTCAAACCCTCAAACAAACAAAAGCATACAATTTATAACTAGTTATACTACTTATAGCTACTTATAAGTTAATCGAGTTGCCAACGGTGGTCGTCAGACCCCCAAACAAGCAAAAGCATACCGTTTATGACTAGTTATACTAATAGATATTTATAGCCCATCTAGTTGCTCACGGTGGTCCTCAAACCCTCAAACAAACAAACGTATACATTTTATAACTAGTTATACTACTTATAGATATTTATAGCCCATCGAGTTGCTCACGGTGGTCCTTAAACCCTCAAACAAACAGAAGCATGCAATTTATAACTAGTTATACTACTTATAGCTACTTATAAGTTAATCGAGTTGCTCACGGTGGTCGTCAGACCTCTAAACAAGCAAAGGCATACCATTTATAACTAGTTATACTACTTACAGCTATTTATAGTCCATCGAGTTGCTCACGGCGGTCGTTTAACTCTTAAACAAACAAAAGCATACCATTTACAACTAGTTATACTGCTTATAGCTACTTATAGTTCATCGAGTTGCTCACAGTGGTCGTCAAACCCTCAAACAAACAAAAGCATACCCTTTATAACTAGTTATACTACTTACAGCTATTTATAGCCCATCGAGTTGCTCACGGTGGTCGTTCAACCCTCAAACAAACAAAATCATACGATTTATACCGAATATGCGATTCGAACCCGAGCCAATCTCGAACGAATGGTGAAAGTTTAAAGCCTCTCACTAATCAACCACCGAAGAAACTTTACACACCAGAATATGACGTCCATCTGTTTGGAAAGCTTGCACTAGGCAAACAGATTACTCAACTACGTCCTGTTTTCTCCAAAAATGAAACGTGTTTTGCGCGTGATGCAGTTAGTTCTGGGATTCTTTTGATCAACAGTCCTTTATTTTTTTGACAGTCATGGAAACCAAAATGTTGCCGCTCTTGCGCTTAAGAGACCACCGGTAAATTTTTAACTTTATTGTAAGCAAACAATGATTGTAATTCAATTATTAGTCACTTTAATGTCTACTGTGGATTCGCATGAAACCCGGTTCCAGTTTCTTCAGGATGATATTATGTCGATTTCTTGCGACGGCCGTTCTTCGTTTCACGCGTTAAGTTGGCGATTACTGGCTTTGATTAGAGCTTTCCAAGCGCTTGAGAATTATGACACCAATGCTGAATCAGTCACCAGGAAAGAACGGTTCTAAAAATGTCATAGGCTACCAAAATTAGAGATCAAACAGGGATCAAGGTACTCCAACAACACAGGGATCAAGGATTTCCAACAGTTTTGTGACATCAAAGAGACATTTGTGGTTGCTCTTCAACAGTGATGGGCTGCACAAGAATTTTTGCGGTAATTCTTTGTAACATATACAACTGGTGGTCTTTTATTCTCTTTCAGCCTCAAGGTACAATAGAAGACAAATTAATTCAAACACTCATTTTTTATGCTTTCCGCCCGTATGTTGAAGAAGCGTATATGCTCCAGCTTTGTCCGTCCGCCTGTCCGCGCGATATCTCGCGTAAAAATGGTTCGATTTCGATGAAATTTTAGTATGTAGTAGGGGACAACCTGGGGACGAACCCTATTGAAAATGGACTAAATGGGGTTAAAGGTCACGACATAGGAGCGGGATCCATTCCATTGCCCTTATGCGTCATAACTTGCGTAAATATGGTTCGATGTCGATGAAAGTTTTGTATGTGGTAGGGGACTACCTGGGAAGGAACCCTATTGAAAATGGGTGAAATGAGGTCAAAGGTCAGGACATAGGAGCGGGATGCATTCCTTTGCCCTTATGCGTCATAACGTGCGTAAAAATGTTTCGATTTCGATGAAATTTTAGTATGTGGTACGGGACCACCTGGGGACGAAGCCTATTGAAAATGGACGAAATGGGGTCAAAGGTCAGGACATGGGATCGGGATCCATTCCATCGCCCTTATTCCATACTATTAAAGGAGCAATTCTTGTATGTATGTAAATTTTATTTTGAAAACGGCTCTAAGGATTTTGATGAAAGTCGTTAACCTACCGTTTTCTGGTACTAGAAATCGATTTAGCTTGATCTCGACTTTAGGAAAATTCGTTTAGTGGGTTAAATAACCACCCCGAATTACCACGTTTTTAGTGTCATGGCGTCGTCCCATTAATGTTACCCATGCTTAGAAATCTTATGACGTCACAATCTCGCGATTGAGATGCTGGCGCGCGGTCACGCCATCTGTCTCATTACGTGACGTGTTGTGTGTGGATCCTATTAAAGTTTTATGACGTCACACTCTTGCGAGCAGATGGTGGCGATTCCCATCTGCTTCATTACGTCACGCGTTGTGTGCGTATGTCCGTCCGCACGATAATTCACGTAAAAATTGTTCGATTTCGATGAAAGTTTAGTATGTGGTAGGGGAATACCTGGGAAGGAATCCTATTGAAAGTGAACGAAATGGAATCAAAGGTCAGGACATAGGAGCGGGATCCATTACACTGCTGTTATGCGTCATAACTAACGTAAAAAAAGGTTCGATTTCGATGAAATTTTGGTATGTGGTATGGGACTACCTGGGGACAAACCCTATTGAAAATGGGCGAAATGGTGTTAAAGGTCAGGACATAGGAGCGGAATCACTTCCATCGCCATTATGTATCATAACTTACGTAAAAAAAATTCCATTTAGATGAAATGTTAGTATGTTGGAGGGGCCTGCCTGGGGACAAGTCCTGTTGAAAATGGGCGAAATGGGGTCAAAGGTTAGGACACAGAAGCGAGATTTATTCCATAGCCTTATGCATCATAACTTACGTAAAAATGCTTCGATTGCGACACAACTTTATCATCTTATTTCAGAGGTATACTGAACCGGTTCTGCTGAATATAATCGAAATGGGATCAAAGGTCAGGGCACAGGACCGAGATTTATTCCACAGCCGTTATCCTCATAACTTGAGTAATTATTTCTGGTATGTTGGAAAGCGTATTATAATCAATGCATTGCATAATTTTACTAACTTGTTTTTTTTTATTGAAGGTTTAACGGCCACCGTGAGCAACTCAATGGGCTATAAGCAGTCGCCCGTCCTTAATTTAGGCCCGCTGATTCCAGGGAAGGAAGAGAGCCAGAACTGTAAGACAAATACAATATCCATGCCACAGCGGGCCGATTTGAACTCGGACCCCCTCCCGGACGAATGGTTATAATGCATCGTGTTTGCGCCACCGGAGGCGGCCATTCACATTTCAAAGAAAAGTTATAATTTTGCAAGTAAATAAGTACAAAAATTAAATTCCAAGGAGGTTTAACGACCACCATGAGAAACTCAGTGGGCTGTAAGCAGTCGCCCATTCTTAATTGAGGGCCACTGGTTACAGGGCAGGGAAAGAGCCAGGGCGGTAAGACACACACAACATCCATGCCTCACCAGGATTCGAACCCGGATCAAACTCCACTAATAATTTGTATGGGCTCATCTCTTCCTAATAGATTCATTAATTCGCTTTAGCATGGACTCTACCAACGTTGAATATATTTTTTCTTATTTCTGCATCTCTAAATCCTAAAATGGTTTGCACACTCATTGTCATAAAAATCTGCTCACCAAGATGGAGGCGTCGGATTGAAATGAGATTTTAGTAGTGAGATGGTACGTACCAAGGACAGAAGTGATTATAATATCACAGCAGCAGAGCGTATTCCCGCGGACGTACGGTACACATGGCGGTCAACGTTTGTACCGCGTCGGACGGCCTCGTGCTCGGACGCGTACGGTGAAACGGTCTGGCATGGAGTCAAAGAGACGCCGTATGTTATCCTGGGACAGATTGGCCTACAACTGGCGCTCTAAATCACGAACACTAAGACACGGATAGAGCTGGCGTCCCATCTAGTCCCACACGTGCTCGATGGGGGAGAGATCAGGCGATCTGGCAGGCCTCGGAAGCATCAAAGCATGACACAGACAGTCCTGGGAAACTCAAGAAGTGTGCGGACGGGTGTTATCTTGTTGGAAAATGACTCCGGGCCGAACCGCCGGGAAAAGCAGCACATGGGGCCATGCACGTAGCGCTGGGCTGTCAATGGCTCCCCAGACCATCACTCCTGCAGTTTGGGACGTGTACCGCTGTATAGTGAGGTTGGGATTGTAGCGTTCATCTGCGGTCCTCCCCACTCTGACACGGAAGTCGTTCGTTCCCATACAGAAGCGGGGTTTGTCGTTGAACACTATACGTCGCCAGTCCGTATCATGCCACGTTGCTTGCTGCTGACACCGACACCGACGATGGTCAGGTGTTAATGGCAGAAAACGTAAAGGCCGTCGAGAGTGCAGATCCGCCTCTGCCAGGCGTCTAGAAATGTTTCTGGCGGATACAGGAGTCCCTTGTACAGCCGCCACATGTCTCTGGATATTGGACAAGAACGTCGTTGCATCTGTACTTGCCGCCCTCACGATCCCACAGTCCTCTCTGCTGGTGGTGTGTCTGGGTCGTCCAGAGCCTGTTCGCCGTATCTGGGTGCCTTCCTGTGTCCATTGCTCCCAACACGATCGCACCGTACTGTCCGACCAGCCCAACTGGCAGCCGATTCGGCGCGTCCGCCACCCTGCCTCTCTGATCCCGACGATACGGCCTCATTCAAACTCCGTAAGTTGCCCGTACGCACATTTATCGCTCAGGGATCTCATCTGGCTCTTGCCCGTGCACCTCGAAAAACTGGCGGAGTTTGAACGGGGCTGAATCATCGTGATGAGAATTGTTGACGGAAGCTATGAAGTCCCCTGCGCGGTGCCTTATAAACCCCAAGCATTGTGATTGCAGCGCCGGTTTTGGACGCGCGGGCATGCGGAATCGCACGAAACTTTAATCATTTGCACGTCTGCCCTCCCCGTAGCTATTCGCCGAGTTTCGCGTTAATCGCACGGTTTTTTTCTTGGTGCGCAGATTTTTATGACAATGAGTGTATTAAGTTGTCTTTTGTATCACAGTTTTCCAAGTCTTTATTTCACTATAGCCCACAAATTTTCTTTTGTGGGCCATAGTGTTACCTGACCACTGGAGCATTTGGATGTTGTAATTTTTTGTAGAACTCTCAGTTCTTTCGAAGCATGGCATGGGACGAAATCCTGTTGGAAAATGAGTTCTTTGTCTTTCTTGTATCTGTGGGACCACTCTATTCTCCAATATTTTCATGTGTTGGTCACTTTTCATCGTACCGTCAGCAGAAACAAGTGATCCTGGACTGTCATCTGTAAAACAGCCCCTGGAACATGTTTAATTGGATGTTTAGGAGCTTGTTGAAGGCGGGCGGGAGAAGTCTTCTCAGCCACTGATTTGTGGACATAGGGCTCACCCTTAGACAAAGAAATGGCTCTCGTCTGAGGTTATAACTATCTTCCACTTCTCAACAGTTCAGTCTTTGTGCAATTTTGCTTACTGGAGCATTTCTTCCGTATTGCTTTTGTCAAGAGTTGTTTCTTTTTGGTATACGGGACAGTCCTCACCAGTGATGTTTTCAGGCATCTTCTCGGGGGTGCTTAGCCCCCGAAAATCTATGAATGCCCCCGTAGGTTTTTGGGCGATCTCCCCTTATATTTTGTCTAATTGTGTTCGTTTATAACTGAATATTTAAAGAAATTCATTTGAAAAATTAAGAAAATTGGGGGAAATATTATAATAATAAGAAACAACAAGAAAGATGACACCGAATTTTCGGGTGTAATAAGCACGTCTTTTGAATCCGTTCTGACGCAAATTAAATTTATCAAAGCTATTCAAAGTCAATGGAACCGGTATGGAAAACAATAGTATCTGACAGAAGAAAGATGTTTTTCAATCAAATCTTTAATCCCTCAGATATTGCTGTAAACGGAATAGTGAGTTTACGAACTCTTAGAAACAGACTTATCGACAAAAATAAGATGTGACTTTACGTCCCCGGGTGGGAAAACCATGCATTATTTTAGGAAGAAAGTATTCGAAAAAGGTTTATCCATATGAGCGGTATCGGCCCAAGAAAAAAATTTAGTCGAGTTTTCAGGAGCCCAGATTTTGCTTCAAATACATCAGAAGCAGCAATTAACACTTATGACCCTGGTGGCCCAACCATTCTTTACAAAACATTAGAAATTATGTGAAAAATATTTTCCATCAGGTCTTGTATGCGATACAGGAAAAAAATTTCAAATCGGAGTTTTAGGAGAAAACGCTATTTACTATTATGCGCCCTAGCGGAAAGTTTATGATTTACGTGAAAATTTTGAATTTATTGGTAAAACATTTCGCATCGGAAACACTATTTAACAAAGAAGGAATTTTTCAAATCGGACTTTTAGAAGTTGAGATAATGACAAAAATAAGATATAAATCTACGCGCCCTGGCGTAGAAACCATGCATTATTTCAAGAAGAAAATGTTCCTAAAAGGTTTGTCGACGTGAGTAGTATCGGTCTACAAACGACGGTTTTTACAATCGAAAATTTAGAAGCTCATACTTTGCTGCAAATACATCAGAAGCGGAAATTAAGATTTACGCCCCCTGGTGGCCAAACCATTTTTTTCACAAAAATTAGAAATTATGTGCAAACGATTTCCCATCAGGAGCTGTATCCTGTGCAGAAAGAATTTTTCAAATCGGAGATTTAGAACCAGAGATATAGGGAGAAACGCAATTTACCTTTACGCCCCCTAGCGGAAAGTCTATGAACTACTTGAAAATTTTGAAATTATATGAGAAACATATGTCACACGGAAACACTATCCAACAAAGAAGGAAGTTTTCAAATCGGACTCCTAGAAGTAGAGATATTGACAAAAATAAGATATACATCTATCTACGCCCCCTGGCGGAGAAACTGTGAAATATTTTAGGAAGAAAATATTCCGAAAAGGTTTATCGATGTGAGTGGCATCAGTCCACGAAGGAATTTTCAGTCCACGAAGAAGCTCAGAGTTTATGGCAAATACATGAGAAGCAAAAATTAACACTTACGCCCCCTGGTGGCCAAAGTGTTTTTTACCAAAAATTCGAAATTATATGCAAAGATTTTCCATCAGGAGATGTATCCGCTGAATTTTTTTTTTTTCAAATCACAGTTTTAGGAGAAGAGTTATCGTGAAAAATGTAATTTACTTTTACGCCACCTAGTGGAAAATCTATGCATTATTTGAAAAAAGAAACTATATCTAAAATACTCTTCGACATAAATGAAATCGAAAGAAAAAAGAATTTTTTCAATCGGATGTTTAGAAGCAAATATGTGGAATAAAACGTAATTTTGAATTTGACATCATCTGCATTTACGCCCTCTAGCGGCATAATTGTGTATCATAAAAAAAAAACGAAATGAAGGATCATCATTCGCATATTTCGAGCTTCCGAATGCAAAAAGAATTTTTCAAATCGGACTAATGAATAACAAAAGCACGATCTTTTTTTTACAAAAGACGTGCTAACAACATCCACATGAACTTAAATCTGAAATATCTATCATTCTTCAACAAAACATTAAACAGTCCTCGCTGAATGGGCAATTTTTCAAGCACTGACAACTCGGACTGCTTCTGCAATAAAAATCTAATTCCACAGAGTAGAGATGTTTGCGCTGCAATACATCATGATATTTTGGAAGTTGTAATTCAGTTTTACTTCAATCTTCTGGATGCCGACTTAATGTAGCTAACGTGGCGTTAGTGCCTCCAGTACAACAAAATACAATATTTGCTACCTAACTTTTAACAATAGCAAATTATTAGAAATTGCTCCCATAATAAGGTTGTTTTGTTTTCTGGCGGTGGTGGTTTACACTATGTGACAAAAAAAAAATCTAGACACTTCAAACTTGCATCGAAACGGTTAGTTAGTTTTTGTTTCTTTACTATTATTTACTAATCTAAATAATCTAAAGGGGCTGAAACCAAATCGCAGGGGAATGGCTTACACCATACGTTTTCAGATAACACTGTAATGATTCCTTAATAATCAGAAACACGCTTGTAGTAAGGCGAGGAGATTTTTTCCACTCCTAAAGTCTTGGGGAGAATTTCTTCAGCACAGACTTACGTTTACTAGCGTCCTCAATATTTTACGCCATCCCATGGTGAATTCCGTAGTCTATTACTGAATTAAAGCAAAGGTATAGCTTCCTTACATTTTTAATCACTCGTATGCGTAGATTTATTCTGCATTTGCTATATAAGAGCATAAAAATTTTTTGTACTCTATTTAAAATTTTTATATGTATTAATACACATATAGAAAAACGGTGCTTATATGTATATAATCAGTCAAGTTTTAGCCCCCTCGAAATTCGTAATTGCTCCCCCGGAAAAAAAAACCTATCTGAATGCAACACTGGTCCTCACTGTTTCCAACAATCTTCGACAAACTGTCATGTCAGAAACATTAATCCCACTAGCTGCCATGTCTCTATTTCAGTCTATAGTGGACAATCTTGGATTCATTTTGCTTTTTCTAACTAGTAACCGATCTTTAGTACTTGTAGTTTTCCTTTTTCGCCCACATTTTTTCTTTTCTGTCTATAGAAAAGGTATCTGTCTCCTAAACCTCTTTAAAATCGCATTAACTGTACCCAAACCACTATCACACTCACTGGCAATTTGTGTTTGAGTCATGGATGTGTGCTATGAAAGAGTACATATTTTTAAACGTTTTCTTGGAGATGTATCCATTTTACCTCCATTCATTCACACTGGAAAAATGGAAAACATTGTTCAGAAACATCGTAGGTCTTGGCAAAACATTGTAAAACTACAACCGAGACTAGTAAGCTGAAACCAAAACTAATATTATTGCGAAATAAACCAACAACCGAAATTCGTAAAGTGGATCCCAACCCAAATGTATTGTGAACTGAAACAAAAATCAAACTCAAACCAAAAACGTGACGAAAACGTCCGTTTGTTCAAATTAATTTCTTCGTTAATGTAAGTCCTTTTCCTGCCTGATCAATGTACCACTGGGCGCACTTCCCCTGATGTGATAGATTTTCCAAGAGTTTCTGTTAGGAACTGTGTCTTTTACCGTAGAACAACAATCCAACTTACGGGAGTGAAAATCACTTTAAAATGATTTTGACTTTTTAACTTTTAAATTATTTAAAACGATTTTGGCTATTTTGAAGCAAATTCTGTGGATACAATGAATACCTACCACATTGCAGTAAAAGTTTGTAGAATTCGGATGAGTGTGAATTTATGCACGGTCGTATCAGAATAATATGACCACCTACATAATAATGGGAATAACCACTTTTGCCTCCGATGTCAGCGGCGATACGGCGTGGTACGGACGAAATGAAGCCCTGGAAGGTTGCCCAAGGCACACGTGCCCATTCGGACTGACACAGAGCACGGAGATCCCGGAGATGACGTTGTTGTGAGTCGGCACGTCAAACCTGTCGATCCAAATAGTACCACAAATTATCTGTGGGATTGAGGTCGAGAGATTTCGCCGGCCAAGGGACCACGGAAACATAGCTGTCGTGTTCCTGGAACCAGTCACGCATCACCTTAGAGACATGGCAGGGCGCATTGTCCTGTTGGTAGACACCATCACCACCAGGGTAAACGTCCAACATGAAGGGATGCATGTGTTCAGCGAGAATGAAGAGGTAGCCATTGGCGTACAGGGACCCATCCAGAGATACTAACGGTCCCGGGTCATACTCGGAAAACATTCCCCAGACATGCACACTGCCACTGCCGGCCTGTACTTGACCGACAAGCGTGTCCGGTTGTTGGTTCTCGTGTGTCTGACGCCGTTTCAGCCACCTCCGGTCACTTCTGTAGAGTAAAAACCTCGGTTCGTAGGAGAAGGCAACCTTTTTCCACTCTTCCACTATCCAATGACGGTAGTTTCCTTGCGAACTGCAGACATCATTGCCGATGGACCTGGGTTAACACGGGTGCCTTGGCGCAGCGTCGACTCCGGAGACCCATGCGTAACAGGGTTCGCTCTACTGTGATCTGGGACACGTGCCAGGGTACTCCAGAATTCATTTGCGTGGTCAATTGCTGTGCTGTTGCATGTAGATTGCCATTTACAAGTCGAAGGAGATGACATTTTCCCTCTGGGGTTGATGGCCTTTGGGGATCCACTGTTATGATGTCGGGAGGTACTCGGTGTGCCGGTGGTCCATTCTTGGTACACCCTTACTACAGCACCTCGAAAACAGCCCCCAAAGTCTGCTGCTCCTGAGATGCTTCCACTCTTAGCACGGTAGCCGATGATCATTCCTTTTGAGCGTCCGTCAAATCACTATCTCTTCTCATTGTGCTCACGTCACGCACTATGACTCAACTGTTCAGGCTGGCGGCTTATATCTCCGTGCGGTCGACCTCGTCATGTGAACTTTGTGACGTGACAGGGCGCAATGGTTCCAACTCTGACATGAACTCAGTGACGAAATGGTTCCTTTACGGAGTTCACGTCAAACTTAGTTCACAGAGTTTACGTCACAGAGGCTCAGCTCTGTGAGATGAGTTCTCTGACGAAATGGTTCCTTTAATTTTCTGAAAGCATTAGTCACGCAGTATGAAGATTCATCCATCACTCTTTATCGTCAACTAGAATTTGCTGTCAGTTTACCACCTTACGCAAGACAAACCCTATCCATCCGATACAAAAGTAGTGCCTTTTACACGAATGTATACTGAGGTTTAAACGTTTCTTCTCTAGAAGAAGGTCTTCAAAATGAACTTGACTACATCAGTCGTGATGCTCTTTCTATCAACACAAGCATCAAACTCTCAGTGGAGGGATTCATGCATCCGAAAATTTCAGCAGCCTAAATATGTACACAGTCGTATCAGGATAATATGACCACCCCCGGAATTGTTGATAGAAAGAGCATCACGATTGATGTAATCAAGTACAACGAAGTAAATTTCTCCGTCAATTTGGTCCACGCCGGGGCTCGAACCCGGGTCCCCTCATTCCGGAATAAGTCACTCTACCAACTGAGCTACGCAGACGTTCGTTTTGACTGCTATCTGCCTTTATTTCGTGTGCTGCGTCCTGCTGGGCAGGCACGTCACACAAGTTCATTTTTAAGACCTTCTTCTACAGAAAAAACGTTTAAACCTCAGTACACATTCGTGTAAAAGGTACTATTTTTGTATCGGATGGATTGGATGGATTGGTTTTGTCTTGCGTAAGGCGGTAAACTGACAGCAAATTCTAGTTGGCGATAAAGAGTGATGAATGAATCGTCATGCTGCGTAACTAACCCTTCCAGAAAAGTAAAGAAACCATTTTTTTGCAGTTCATAAATGGATTGAATATTTGTGGTTAGAGTGCGTTGATAGACGACAACAGCTTCAGAAATCTAGAAAACTCACCCTCCTAAAGGGTGAAAAGGTCGCATACGTAGTGTACCCAAATGTTGAAGGAGACCAGATTCAACACCGTTTTTTTTCAAAGCATTTAACATAATTTTACAAAGATTAATGACAGCGAGCTTCCCATTGCTAGACCACATGATTGTCCATAAATTTTGCCTTGGAAAATATAAATAGTTTTGAGAGAGCCTGATATTGACCAGAATTAGGAGCTCTTTTCCAGCAAAAACACAAGTGCTGGGAAACTGCTGGCCACCAGCTGGCAGTGATGGGTCACTGCTGGCTGAAATCTACCGCTCACGGCCCGGTAGTGGTCCGTTGGTGACAGCGCTATCAGTTGGCGAGCCATTGATGGCCCTGCAGCATCGCCGTGAATTGTGGGCCTCCAAGCAAGTGCCACTAGTGGCCCGTTGCTGGCAACCAATGCAACCCCCAAAAGCAGGTGGAAGCAACGGGACTGCGCATACGCAGAAGCAACACTTGCTGTGTCTCTCATGGTACCAGTTAGTTGAAGACGACGCTATCGCCATTGTGTTATTTTAGTGGATGTTAAGAAAAAAAATCCATATGTAGAGAGGCGAATTAATTTCCTAATGAAATTTTACGTCGACAAAGATATCAGATTAAGCCGTGAAATACTAGATTACAGCCATGAAATACACCCACTCCATTCCGATGAATAACAATTCATGGAATGGAGTGGATGAATAACAAGAAAAAATTTGAAACCGCTTGAAACAAATGTCTTGGAAAACCATTAAAACAACGTTTGTTGGAAAAAAAAAGAATTATACGCGTACAAAATTTATTAATTATTTGAAAGAAAAAAAAGCAACGCTATGTGGTGTACTCATCCATGGGTTGAATACACAAGACTGGGAGGAATTCGCTTCTAAAAATAACGAGAAGTAAAATAAAATATCTTTGGTTGTAACGAGAAGTAAAATAAAATATAACTGCGGTTGTCCATTTTTTTTATTATGTCTACTACTGGGAAATTGGCAGACAAGATTCGGCAAGCCACCAGTTACGTCACGTGGTTGTTGGCTGCCACTACCGGCCCACTAGCGGACCACATCAGGCTAGCTATCATTTCTGGCACGTGCTTGCAGGGCCACTGAAGGGCCACTTGTGGCAGCTACTGCCTGTGATGGACCACTGATGGCCCTGTTGTGGCATATGAGAACTGATGGGGTGCCAACTGTTGGCCACCTGTTGGCCTGAACTGCTGGCCCTTCTGTGGGCCGCCCGGACATTTTATTAACGGTTCGGCAGTGGCAAGATAGTGCTGGGCCATTGCTGGCTGCCAGAAACGGCCCGCAAGATTGTTTTTGCCGGGTTTATTTGGGGTTTGGCGAAATGGTGTGTAACTGACTCCTTTTTAGACAATCCATAATTCCTTGCGCAGGATTGGACAGCTCGTAACAACTGGTAGCGTGACTCATCGGACCACGTCACATGTTGCCAGTCTTCCAGAGTCCAATTACCGTGTTCACCAGCCCAGGTGAGGCGCTGTTGCGGTGTTAAGAAAGGCAGTGTGGTGGGTCTTCTGCTCCGATACCCCATGGACGCTAAATTACGCTGCACTGACCTGATGGATATGTCTCTGTTACACCCTGCATTGAATGTAGATGTTATTTTGAGCCAGTGTCGCTTGTCTGTTAGCATGGACAATCCTGGTCAGACGCCGCTGGTCACGGTCATTCAGCACCCGTGGTCGGCCACTGCGCTGTCCACGGTGGGTGGTAATGCCTTCCATGGGGTGTTCTCAGTAAACACGTGACACAGTGGATCCAGGAATGTTGAATGTTCGCACAACTTCGGAAACTTAATGTCCCATCCGTCGGGCTCCCACTACCATGCCTCCTTCAAACTACGATAATTCAAGTAGGCTTGCCATAATCCTACTGGTGTTTGTTCAATCTGACTCACGAGATTACACCGCGCAACTGATAAAAATCGTGGCATGCGTCGAAGCCTTAATATGGCGGCAGCGCCAGTTAGAAATTTGCATACTGCTATCCTATGAGTTTTAGCACTTCAGCGTATAGATTAACATACACTGGTGTGCAAAAATTAAAGACAAAGAGGAGAAATTAGCATAACAGCGGAACGAGCAGGTAGAACGGACTGAAAGACCACTCAGGAGATAGGCTAGGGTCCGGTACGGTAGGGCATGCGCATATATGCAGCATGACGTAGAGGGGGGGGTTGTCGGAATGGTATA
Organism: Macrothele yani; assembly: GCA_039090855.1. Lineage (NCBI taxonomy): Eukaryota > Metazoa > Arthropoda > Arachnida > Araneae > Macrothelidae > Macrothele > Macrothele yani. Next base: position 57,474,633 of record CM076994.1, on the reverse strand, counting down.
AAGCACACGGGCGGTGTACGCTCAGCAATTCGGTGAAAGCTATTGCACGGTGTACATCGGTTTGAGAGACGTCAAGTTGCTGCCACCGTGTGATATGGCCAACAGGCAATCCAGTAGACGACATCTGGATGACTTTACCCGAGGTCGCGTCATTGGGAAGTTGGAAGAAGTTCGAAGTGTGACAAGTGTGACCGAGGAGTTCGGGATCGCTCACAGCATCGTTTCACGAGCTTGGAGAGTATTTCAAACGACAGGAACAGCTGTTCGAGAGTTTAGCAGTGGTCGTCCACGAGCAACCACGGCGGCGGACGACCGCTATATTGTCCAACAGGCGAGAAGAGACAGACGGCAGACAGCGGGAGAAATCGCAAGGCACATGCAACAGACAACTGGACGTCCGTTATCGCGTTTTACCGTGGCCAGGAGGCTGCACAAAGGTGGTCTATTTGCACGACGACCAGTACGGTATGTGCCATTAACTCCTGCTCATCGGAGACGGCGGTTTCTGTGTTGCCAGGAACACAAGAACTGGACACATCAGCAATGGGGTAGAGTTCTCTTTACGGATGAAAGCCGATTTAGTCTGACGAGCGATTCTGGACGTATACACAACTGGAGAGAGCAGGGAACACGCAATCACACCTCCAATATCATCGAAAGGGACCGGTTTGGAGGTGGCGGAGTTCTCGTTTGGGGTGGTATCATGCTTGGTAGTCGTACTGACCTCCACATCTTCCAAGGAGGTTCAGTTACTGGTGTCCGCTATTGTACCAAGATTCTCCTGCCTCACGTGCGTCTGTTTAGAGATGCTGGGGATCCTGAGTTCCTCTTCATGGACGACAACGCTACACCTCATCGTACAGTGGCTGTCGCAGAGTTGTTCGAGAGTGACGATATTCAACGAATGGATTGACCCGCAAGGTCCCCGGACCTACAAATCGAACACGTGTGGGACCTTCTCGGGAGACTCTTGGCAGCACGTCACCAGCCGCCAGCAACGATTCCGTAGCTGCGATTGGCGCTACAAGAGGAATAGGCCGCGATGCCTCAACAGCACTTTGACAACCTCGTCTTCAGCATGGACAGACGTTGTAAATCCTGCAACACAGTCAGGGGTAATCATATCCCCTACTAAAGACTGGATTTTTCTTGACAGCCGCCTGTCACATGGACGTTTCTGTCTTCTGTCCAGTTGTGCTCGATGCTACCTTTTCAATAAAGTGCCTTTGTATCCTTTGAATTCCTTGTTTGGACGGTTTTGCTCACTTGTCCCATATTCGTACATTTTGGGGATCTTATGGTATGATTTGAGTCGATGTGGAGCACTTCTGCACGACGTTACATTCGAAAAACCGTCTCGTTCTTAATTTTTGTACGCCGGTGTACTGTACAACTGGAAGCATTACAATCCGTTCTTCTGTGTCATGTGACATTTGGTAGTTGAATGCTTTTCCCGCTCGGTTTGTAACCAAAAGTTATACGTACCAGATGACAGCTTTGCCGTAAAAACAACTTTAAGTGCTATTGCAAATGGCAGTAGCTGAAGCATCACAGCGCGAAGGTACCGATTTTCAAATATCATTTTGGTAAATTTTAATGGTAGAAGTGCTGACTGACGTAGCATCGAAAGACCACAATAACTGGGAAACATGAGTTTCATGAAAAAGCTCTAGTAAATTAAATAAAGCCGTTATTTGAAACTAGTATCAAGCAACAATGAATCCACCTTTGTCAGATATAATGATTGAAGGTTTTTGATTTGACTTTGATTGTCTAAGAGCTATTTGTTCTTCCTTGTTCAAGTTTGGTGGGTGGGATGTTATTTGTGTTATGCATAATCGCTCTACTGAGGAAAATGTCTCACGTTTTGTTTTTCATCGGAGTTCACTTGTGATGATCGATCTTTCAACTAGTGCGATGATACACGATAAAGGAATTCCTTTAGAGACTGAGAAATTTGCTTTGTAAGTCAAGCCTTGCTTTGAGTAGCACCAAGATCAATATTTGAGATGTTTCAAATAACATTTTTCTGAGATGCAATAGAAGAATTCGGAGAATCAGAAGAATGAGCTTGTTTACTAAGAAGTTTTACAAACTTTCAGTTAAGGAATGGCAAATGTGCCGTCAACTGCTGTACCTCAGCCGACACAGACAACTACGCAGTGTACAAGCGAAAATTGTTATGCTGACTGAGTTCCTTATCGTTCTGGAAAGCAATGGCATGACGTGTCTTTATCGATGGGCGAATACTTGACGAATTTTTACGTCTCTTTATTCAAGGAAATTTTCATGCAGAAACGGTATTCGTGATAGTTTGAATTGTTTCCTAATTTTTAGATCTATTTATTGAAATTCTTATGTCGAAATGCTGTTTGTCACGGAACCTTTCTCGCAAATTTTTACATTTATTTACTTGTTCTAACGCTTCGACTGAAACAGTGTCTGTAACAATAGTTCTGTCACATAAATTCAATATTCAGGAATTAAATCAAAAGGAGTTCAGGAACATTTGAAAAATTCTGCGCGAAATATCTAAATGTGCGAGCATTTTTGAGAAGCGTTATATGCAGAACGAAAATATTATAATGTATTATGAAATTCCATTTTATTTCGAGGGTAGGGAGGGATAACAACCATCATGAGAATTTTTAAAGCCTATAGGCAATGCCTGTCCATAATTTGGGCCTACGAGCCCGTATTTGCTTCGCGGAGGACAGAGACTCAGTATAAGAAAAAAAACACAAAAAAACCCGCCCTTGTCTCATACAGACTCTAGCCAGGGTCCAAACGTAACTGCTCAGAAACTTACGGACCGCTCCGGTGACCCAGTGTTCTAAGTACTGGCTTATGACCATTCGTCCGAGATAGGTCTTGGTTCGAGTCCTGAGGAGGCACGGATCTTGTGTTTGTCTCACGACACTAGCTCTCTCCCATCCCTGGGACCAGTGGCCCTGATTTAGGTACGGGCGACTGCTTATAGCACATTGAGTTGCTCGCGGTAGTCTTTAAATCTCCAATAAGAAAAAAAAAGAAAGAAAAACAGAAAGAAAGAAAGAAACCTACTGCTGTGACATCTCGGGTGGCCATTTCTGAAACCCGCCATCAAATAACTCTCTTGAATGCAATAACAAGTGCAATCATAATTTATGAGCTCTTAACACTTCCCGCGGAAAAAATAACAAGAAATATGACACCGAAATTTCGGGTGTAATAAGCATGTCTTTTGAATCCGTTCTGACGCCAATTAAATTTATCAAAGCTATTCAAAATCAATGGAACCGGTATGGAAAACAATAGATTCTGACGGAAGAAAGAAGTTTTTCAATCGGGTTTTTAATCCTTCAGATATTGCTGTAAACGGAATCGTGAGCTTACGCCCTCTGGTTGCAGACTTGTGCGTTAAGAAAAACATGAATTTATATGAGAAACATTTCGCACCGGAAACGCTCTACAACACATAAAGTATATTTTAAATCGGACTCTTAGAAACAAAGATAACGACAAAAATAAGATGTGACTTTACGTCCCCTGGTGGGAAAACCATGCATTATTTTAGGAAGAAAGTATTCTCAAAAGGTTTATCCATATGAGCGGTATCGGTCCAAGAAAAAATTCAGTCGAGTTTTCAGCAGCCCAGATTTTGCTGCAAATACATCAGAAGCAGAAATTAACTCTTATGCCCCCTGGTGGCTAAACCATTCTTTGCCGAATACCAGAAATTATGTAAAAAATATTTTCCATCAGGTCTTTTGTGCCATACAGGAAGAATTTTTCAAATCGGAATTTTAGAAGCAAAAATAAAGCAGAAAACGCAATTTACCTTGGTGCCCCCTAGCGGAAAGTGTATGATTTACTTGAAAATTTTGAATTTATAGGAAAAACATTTCGCATCGGAAACACTATCCAACAAAAAAGGAATTTTTCAAATCGGACTCCTAGAAGTAGAGATATTGACAAAAATAAGATATGGTACACCTACGCCCCCTGGCTTAGAAACCATGCATTATTTCAAGAAGCAAATGTTTCTGAAAGGTTTGTCGACATGAGTAGTATCCGTCAACAAACGACTTTTTTTTCAATCGAGAATTTAGAAGCTCATATTTTGCTGCAAATACATCGGAAGCGGAAATTAAGCTTACGCCACCTTGTGGCCAAACCATTCTTTACAAAAATTAGAAATTACGTGCAAAGGATTTCTTATCAGGAGCTGTATCCGGTGCAGAAAGAATTTTTCAAATCGGAGATTTAGAAGCAGGGATATAGGAAAAAACGCAATTTACCTTTACGACCCCTAGCGGAGAGTGTATGAACTACTGGAATATTTTGAAATTATATGAAAAACATGTCACACTGAAAACACTACCAAACAAAGAAGGAGAATTTAAAATCGGACTCCTAGAAGTAGAAATATTGACAAAAGTAAGATATACATCTACGCCCCCTGGCGGAGAAACTGTGGAATATTTTAAGAAGAAAATATTGCGAAAACGTTAATCGATGTGAGTGGCATCAGTCCACGAAAGAATTTTTTCAATCGATATTTTAGAAGCTCAGATTCTATGGCAAATACATGAGAAGCAAAAATTAACACTTAGGCCCCCTGGTGGCCAAAGTATTATTTACCAAAAATTTGAAATTATATGCAAAAAATTTTCATCAGGAGTTGTATCCGCTGAAGAAAACGTTTTTCAAATCGGAGTTTTAGAAGAAGAGTTTTCCGGAAAAATCTAATTTACTTTGACGCCACCTAGCGGAAAATCAATGCGTAATTTGAAAAGAAACTATATCTAAAATACTCTTCGACATAAATGGAATCGAAAGATAAAATATTTTTTGAATCAGATGTTTAGAAGCAAATATGTGGAATAAAACGTATTTTTGAATTCGACATCATCTGCATTTACTCCCTCTAGCGGCAAATTGTGCATCGTAAAAAAAAACGAAATAAAGGATCATCATTCGCAAATTTCAAGCTTCCCAATGCAAAAATAATTTTTCAAATCGGAGTAGCAGTTGCAGAGATATCGTGGGTACAGACGGACGGACGGACAAACCGGTAACATAAGCACGATCTTTTTTTACAAAAGACGTGCTAAAAAGCAGGATGACTTTCTTAGAAGTCATAGATAGAACCCAGAATATGCAGCAGTTTCTGCTTAACAGAGGTACATAGTCGGTGTACATGCCCCAACCAGTCTTTAGCTTTGGGAATTTAAGCGGAGACTTTCTGCTGTGGTCTCCACAAATGGGTGCGCATGCGCCAGCTGTAAGCAATGTGGCTCCTGCTTATCTACCTCGACAAATGTAGATGATAATAAGCGATGGGAGAAACAAAGCAGCTGAATGCGCTTTATGCAAAACGCTAACTTGAGCTTAAATAAGTAGAATTATTTCAAGAACTACTGTAGTGTTGAGAGCAGAAAGATTGAAATGCATGTATAGAAGCTGACAGATACTTAAGAAAATCTGATACTGATTTCTAAAATCTGGGCAGTAATGCCACACTGCAATGTATACTGCCCTTCGAAAATCTTCGTCCCATTGCCCTTTTTCCATCAACTACACTAGAATCCAATATTAAGGTCCGGAAGGAGTTCTCAAGAATAAAAGGAAAAAGACATAATAACAGATAATGTCGCAGATAATGACGTTTGGCATGTAAGACAAAATGATAAGGGTAATAAACATTTTATAACAACGGACAAGTATGTACAAATTTTGGATGTACAGGGTTATATGTCACCAATGTGAAATGTAAGATTGTAATCTAAAAATGTCTTAATAATGATCACCTTGTACAGACAGATAACTCTCACAAATATATATACTCATCACCAGGTTGTTAAACTCTGGAGACAAAGAATTCCGTTCCTTGATGAGGGCAGTGCGTAGCTCGGTAAGGGATCTGGGACAGGGTTGATGAGCTGTTACGTGTCGTCCCAGAGTATCCCAGGCATGCTCTATAGCAGTGGTCCCCAAACCAAAGAATATATTCTTTGCCCAAACTACGGTCCGCTTGAAGCCGTGATCCGGCCCAAGTTAACGCCTCCTGGTTGTGGGACCTTGCATTTTGAACAGACATTACTGACCATCTCAATCAACTGAATTTGAATAAGCAAGGGAACGATAATGTCGCAGATAAGGTGTTTTTTGATCTGAAGTCTTTCCAATCGAAGTTATAACTGTTAAAGTGACAGTCAGCAGAGCAAATGTTTTTTACACTTTCCATCTCGTAAATATATGTGGGACAACATGTCTGATAAGTTTGTTTTTGATGTTGAGCACTGATGGGACATTCGAATCTTCGAACCCCGCGAATCTTGAAAAAGATTCGAGATTCGAAAACTCGAATCTTCGCGCCTTTTTCGTCATTCGAATCTTTCGAATCTTAACCTAAAAACTTGGGGTTTGGTGCTTGTTCTAGAGCGATATTTGTTTGCATTTTTGTCAGCATGAAATCTCCGTTAAAGGTTTCTGTTTTTTTTTTTACATTGCCCTGAAAGAGTTCAGTGTTTAGTGTTTTTATTAACTCTTAAAACAAACATGTTTTCGATTTTTCTTAATTTTCTGGAAAGAATTTGCTCAATTTAGTGTTCCATGTTTAGTGTTTATCTACATTAACTCTTGAAATAATCCTCTCCACCCCTACACTTGCTTTGATTTAAAAAGGTTTTGGAACTTTTGTTATTAAAGAAAAAATTTAAAAAAGGTTTTGGAACTTTTGTTATTAAAGAAAAAAATTAAGAAAGGTTTTGGAACTTTTTGTTATTAAAGAAAAAAAAATTAAAAAAGGTTTTGGAACTTTTTTTATTAAAGAAAAAAAAATTAAAAAAGGTTTTGGAACTTTTTTTATTAAAAAAAATAATTAAAAAAGATTTTGGAACTTTTGTTATAAAGAAAAAAATTAAGAAAGGTTTTGGAACTTTTGTTATTAAAGAAAAAAAAGTTTTGGAACTTTTTGTTATTAAAGAAAAAAATTAAAAAAGGTTTTGGAACTTTTTTATTAAAAAAAGTGTCAAAAATGCTAATTGTTACTCAAATATTCTTTTTGTCAAACTATGTTTAGAAAATGGAAATGAACCTCAAGACTCAAGAGTTATGTACTCCATATAGTAAATGTAAATTAAAAATTTCATTTGTATTTTCTTAATAAGTATGGGTATATATTTTTTAAAACTGTACTCTTGAATTTGTTTTTCATTGAAAACAGACTTCAAATTTTGCTTCAATTAAAAATGTTTAATTTCTGCTTCAATAATTTTTTTTTAATTTTACGTAGAATTCCTTTCTTTCCGTTTTTTTTTCTTATAATTATTCTTATATGAAGGATTCGAGAGATTTGAAAGATTCCAGAACCTTTTTAGGATTCGCATTCGGATTCGAGAACATTAGGATTCCTCCCACCTCTAGTCACAAATATTAATTTGTTGAAAGCTGAGTTTGAAAGACGTTTTGGTGATTTTTACAAGCTTCAAAAGCCATTAGAGCTATTGCAGGACCCATTTAATTTACGGTTGGTGACGCAGAAATGAATTTACAGTTGAAACTGTTAGATTCTCAATCTAATAATAATTTGAAGTCATTGTTTAAGAGCGAAAGTTTGAAACCTTTTATTATCTTTTGTCTAGAAGTAGTTTTACAAATCTGAAAAGTTTTGCTAGGAAAATGCTTCCAGTGTTTGGTAGCACATATGTTATGTGAATAAGCTTTCTCCGAGATTAAATACACGAAATTAAAGCTTCTTTCACGATTGACGGGCAACCACTTGTCAGACTTTTTAAATATTGTTTTGTCCAACCTGAAACCAAATATAACAAGAAAGACGACACTGAATTTTTGGTTTGAAATGAGCACGTCTTTTGAATCCGTTCTGATGCGAATGAAATTTATCAAAGTTATTCAAAGTCAATGGAACCGGCATTTCATAAACAGACGGCAAGAAGTCCTCATTAAGAGACATGTCCACCACTTCCCACAATGCATGTCTGGTACCGTTATTTGGGGCTGACACCTGTCCCAAATAAGTGCTGAAATGGTTTCCGGTGGGTGATTACTTTGCGGCACATGTCTCTACGGAGCGTCTCATACTTGTTCGATAGGATTGAAATCAGGAGAACGCGCTGGCCACTCTATCTGGCGGAAATGCTCACTAGCCAATACTTTATGCAAAGTTGTGCGGTGAGGACGGGCGTTATCATCCAAAAAATAAATTGAAATCTGCGCCCATGACACCACGGAAAAGACGAACGTGGCGAAGAATCACAACACTGCAGTACCGCTGCACAGTGATTGTCCCTTGATGCATCAACTACAGGTCGGTACGTCCATTGACCATGATTTCGGCCAACGCTGTGACGCCGAGACTGTCATATCTGTCCCGTTTAACTATGTTCTTAGCAACACGCGCAGTTCAACGTTCCCTCCAGATCAGTTGCCACTTGGAATCCAACGAAAGGCTAAAACGGATTTCATCTACAAACATTACCTTGACCCATTGATCTGAAGATATGCATCACAGATAGCGGTTTGCTAGATAGCGGTAGACAGCGTACGGGTTTACGCATGTATACTCCTGCTACATTTACACGTCATGGCACGGTTTTGTGCGAAATTATCACACCTATGTTTGCTTGAAAGCGATTAGCCAACTGCAACTGGCCTGCAGTACTTTTCCGACTATGGTTTGCATTATTGATAGGTAATGGTGATCTCGCTGGCTTTTACTGCGAGATCGACCTCCAGCAAAACATCTGGCACTAATTCTGTGTCTCCTGAACGCTGACGAAAGCCGCGACACTATGCTGTGTGCTACTTCAGACTTTCTGAGAATATTGGTCAAAACATCTGGCAACAGTTCTGTGTCTTCTGAACGCTGACCAAAGCAGCGACACTAATGCTGTGTGCTACTCCAAACTCTCAGAAGACATCGGTCACATTTCGGCCTACTTTGAACATGTCAATTATTTCGCTTCGGGTAAAATTATCCACGATGTCTATGAGACATCCTTTTGTTACCTTAGACACGCAGTTTCTCGCTTTGTCGCTGAAATACAAGAAAAACCGAATCAACTCATATGGAACACGGTTTCGCCACTTACCTATACACTGAGTGGTCACTTTATTACGACCACCTGACAGTTTTAAGCAAATGAGCTATGGCTCCACGCTGTTGCCGCCAGAGGGCGAAGCTAGTATAAAAAGGGAAAGCTTAGTGCTAGCGACAGTAATAGAAGTGAATTTTTGGTGAAGAGATGGGTAAAAAATGCGATTTGACGGACTTTCAACGTGGCATGATTGTAGGAGCTCGGAGCCTTGGAGCGAGGATCACCGAAACCGCCGCATTCGTGAAATGTTCCAGAGCAGCTGTTGTTAAAGTGTTTAAAGACTGGACTGTCAGCCAAAAAACGGGGTCTCTACGTGCAACGCGTGGTCGCCATCGACTAGTGACTGCTCGGGCGGAACGGAGAGTGTCCAGACTGGTAACAGACAACAGAAGGGCAACAGTGCAGCAAATTACAGACCATCTTAATCAAGGATCCCCTCAAATGATCTCTTCACGCACTGTTCGGATGGGATATGGCAGCCGAAGACCTGTTCGAACAGCTTTGCTGTCTGCAGTTAACAAGAGAAAACGTCTCCAGTTCGCACAGGAGCACAAGGATTGAACAGTCGATAATTGGAAACAAATTATGTGGTCTGATGAACCACGTTTTCAGTTGCACTATGCCGATGGCCGAGTGAGAACTTGGCGGAAACAGCACGAAGGCATGGACCCCAAATGCATTGCTACAACCCTTCAAGCTGGTGGAGGCAACGTTATGGTTTGGGGAATGTTTTCCTTGCATGCTTTGGGCCCTTTAATTCGTGTTGATCAACGTCTGACTGGCACATCATATCTAAAAATCGTTGCGGACCAAGTGCATCCTGTCATGTGGATGGTTTACCCCAATAGCGATGGCTACTTTCAACAAGATAATGCGTCCTGCCATAGTGCTCGTACTGTACAGGATTAGTTTCAGGAACATGCCGGTGAATTTACTTTCTTTAGGTGGCCCCCACAATCTCCAGATCTCAACTCCATTGAGATTTGTGGGATGAAGTTAAACGAGTCATCACAGCTGGATCCACAACCCTGCAATCTCACACTCTCTTGGAAAGTGCTATTCACTAAGCATGGTCTAAGATTCCACAAACCACCTATCAACATCTCGTGGAGTCCATGCCCCGAAGAATCGACGCAGTATTAAAGGCAAAAGGTGGCCCAACGAAGTACTGAGGGGGTGGTCATAATAAAGTGGCCACTCAGTGCATATACAAGGCGTGATCAAAAAGTATTCAGACTGGATTTATTAAAGAAAAAGTACGAGACTTACAGATTTGAAACTTAATCGCCTTTGAAGTAGTCCCCTTGCAAAGCCATACGCTTAACTCAGCGCTGTTGCCACTGCTCGAAGCATTTTATGAAGTCATCTTCTGAAATAGCGAACAGCTACTTCGTCGCATTCTGTTGTATCTCCTCAATATCCTGAAATCTTTTTTCTTTCAAGTGGTGAAAATCATCTGAATACGTGGCGTCAGTTGAATAAATAAATCCATCGCTCTTTCCACGTTAAGCAACGCACAGCAACCGAAAAATTGTTTTTCAGCCCCCGTCGTTCAAGTGGTATTTGATTTTGGGGAAGAGAAAGAAATCGCGGGGAAGGAGATCTGGCGAATAGGGTGGCTGTCAGACCTATGGAATGCAGAGCTTACCGAAAAACTTCTCTGCAAGTTGTGATGCATGGGCAGGCGCGTTGTCATGGTGGAATTGCTACTCGCCCCTCTCATCTAGTGACGGTTCTTTGCGACGAACTGCGTCCCTCGAACTCCGCAAAACTTGACAGCAGTACTCCTTGATGATTGTCTGCCCTGATGCACCGTGTTTATGAAGCTCAGTTCCCTCATGTTTCGAAAAAAAACCAAAAAAAAAAACCAGTCAGCATCGGCTCTGTCGGGCTTTTTGAAGTAGAATTACGTCTAATGTCTCATTGAGAGGGGGTGTCATATGTTAGTGGTGACGCAAGTTCGCGGTCAGTACGCCGCGACCTGTTCAACCGATTCACATCGGATCAAAAGTGTTTAACAGCTAAAGGATTTCGGAACCAGAAAATGCTTCTTTTGTTGAAATCCGTTAATTAGATTAAAAGTTATGACCTTGAATATTTTGAACATCGATTTTCACGTTGCGTAAGCAATAAAAGGTAAATATCTCGAAAACTTTTTATCGAACGATAAAAACTAAAATATCTGCGGATACAGCTTTCAAAACTCTGCAAGGTGAGTCCACATTAATTTTTTAACTATCAAAATTTTTCATAAATTAATTTTTTATTTTTAAAAAATTTCAAAAATTAATTTTTAATTTTTGACAATTTCATAAATTAATTTTTAATTTTAAAAAATTTTCAGAAATTAATTTTTAATTTTTTATAAATTTCAGAAATTAATTTTTAATTTAAAAAAAATTTCAGAAATGAAAGATGCCCAGAAAAACTGTTCCGGAACGTGTAATAAACCACAGAAAACGTAAAGCGGAGGAAGAGAGAAGGTCAGAGACTTCGAAAAAAATTGCTTTCATCCCATCTGAAAAGATGAAATTGCACAGACAGCGGAAGCAGGAGCGTACGAAAGAGGAGGCATAGCGTACTCAGCCATCCACTTGCACTGCTACCGAGCCCCAACTGTCTACACGCGGAGAAAATTTTCAAAATAAGAGGAAAACAACTACTAAAACGCGTACAACACGACAAAAGAAGAATTTTCGTGTCAGCGAAAATATAGTGGAGAACTCAGTAAGTGTTATACAGGGTGATTGTAAACTAATTCAACGAAACAAGAGGGGTGATAGCACACATCAAGACCAACATATTTGCAATGGACCCTAGGGCCGCATTCCACTCCTAGTGCCAGAAAAGAGTAAAGTTACATATCCACGTTGAGCCTTCAACAGTGAAAACAAAGAGACATACCTAATTTATGAGTTGCACAATTCTAATTGCATCAAGAAAGACTCCACGGAGCTGCTCAAACTGGCGCCCAAGGGTGTCGTTGCGCAGCCCACATCGGCGAATGAAGGACTGTCGCACCCTCTCGTAAACTCCCGGTGTGGTGTTGATCTTGCCCGCAGCAACAGCATTCGCGCGACGAGATCTTCCAAGGAGTCCACAGGTGACTCGTACACCAATGTTTTCATGTGTCCCCAGAAGAAGAAGTGTAACGTACCAGGAGATGTGACGTACCTGCCAGAAGGACGCACGCGACATAAAGGCAGATAGGAATCAGAACGAAACGTCCGCGTAGCTCAATTGGTAGAGCAACTTATTCCGGAATGAGGGGATCCGGGTTCGAATCCTGGCGGGGACAGAAATGACGGAGAAATTTAATTCGTTATAGAAGTCCAGTGGATTAAGGTCCGCGGAGCGTTGAGGCCAAGCCACAGGTCCACCGCGTCCAATCCACCGCCCGGGATGTATCGCATTTAGGAAGTATGGCAAAGTGTGCTGGAGCCCCATCATGCATAAACCACATACATGCCCCTTACGTGTGGCGAGCGGAACATCCTGCAACATACCGGGAAGTACTTGCTCCAGGAACACGCGGTACCCTGCGCCTGTCAGACTTATACACTGCTGGACAATTGCTAAGGACGGATCATAAACGGCTATATAGCGCATAAAAAAGTAAGTGTGGTTGGATGCCAAGTGAAATAAAATAATGTTAGATTGCCAGGACATTACAAGAAAGACAATTTATTGTGCTCTGAAATCCAGAAGGCTGTGGAACGTGCTCAAGGGACAAACAGGCCATTTTGTGCAGAATACGTAAACGTGAAAAAAATGCAATTACCGTCCGCAGGCGTTCCGGCGTAAGATGTCAATACGGGATATGGCCACCATGGAGGGCGATGCAAGAATCCACACGTCGTGTCATGCTTTGCACAACATTATCAAGCAGCTGTTGGGGTAATTTATCCCATCCCATTTCTCTCAGTGCACGGATGAGTGTGTCCTTGTTTATTGGAGGACATTGGCGACCAGCAAGACTCCTCCCCAAAGCATCCCACACATGTTCAATGGGATTCAGATCTGGAGAACGTGCTGGCCATACGAGGCGTTGAATATCTTCGCTCTCAAGACACTCCTGGACAGCGACTGTTCGATGACATGTTGCGTTGTCGTCCATGAAAATGAATCTATCACCGACAGCACCACGGAACATGCGAACATGAGGTAGTAGAACATCATTAATGTATCGTTGGCCAGTCATAGTCCCAGTCGGAAGCACATAGAGGAACGTACGGCCATTGATCATGATGCCAGCCCATACCATGACACTACATGTCGGATATCGGTCCCTTTCCTGTATGTTTGTTGGACAATATGCAGTACCACTATCACGCCAGATCAGTTGTCGTCGACAATCAGACGATAGACTGTATCTACTCTCATATAAGAAGAGGACAGCAGACCAGTCGTTATCAGTCCAATTGCGATGTTGATGGCACCATTGAAAACGGGCGGTACGGTGACGTCTGGACAATGGGATGCACACAACAGGATGGCGGGGGTATAGTCCTCCTTCATGCAAACGTCTGGCGACAGTTTTTCGGGGCATCCGCTTGCCAGTAGCAGCCATAAACTGATTTGCTACCTCACTAGTTGTGCTGCGCCGGTGTCTTTTTGTTGATAGCACTATGTACCGATCTTCTGCAGGTGTCGTACTGCGAACACGACTACCCCCGTGACGTTTGCTACACTCTCCATTTGTTTGAAATGATTTCCAAAGCCTTGAAACAATACTGTGGCTGACGTCGAACTCCCTGGCAACATCTGTTATTTTTCGCCCTTCTTCAATATTTCCAATAATACGGCCACGCGTAAAATTATCTAGGTGATGTCGGGAAGACATACTGAAAATTGCAAGTTCGTCAATTGATTCTTTCCCTTTCAACTTTGCGTTTGAACAAAAACGGTCAATACGCGTCAAATCCTTTTATCTCTTATCAGCGCTATGACGTCACTAACAAGTTCGGCAATCCAAAATTTGCATACGCACAACACGTGTTACTGTATCCCGCACTTATGCTAATTTCCACATTTTCCTGCCTTCCATTTTATGGTTGCTATCGTTGCTATTGTCATCCGTCCTTAGCAATTGTCCGGCAGTGTACTATACGTCAATTCTCATGTGATGTTCGCACGGTAATATCGCTGAACGGGTTCGGCTGCGTTTTTAATTCTTTGCTGCTCATTGTCTACGCACGTGTTCAGCGCACCTGATTTGCATCTCATGCACTGGTTGGAAATCCGTGTGCCTGCTGGACGTTTTTCGAACGTGCTCTTTTCTGGCACTAGGAGTGGAATGCGACCCTACGCTCCATTGCAAATATTGTTCGTCTGGATGTCTACTATCGCCCCTCTTGTTTTGTTGAAGCACTTTACAATCGCCCTATATGAGCAGATATACGCTGACTGGCTACTTTATTATGACCACCTAACAGTTTTAAGCAAATGAGCTATGGCTGCACGTTGTTGCCACCAGAGGGCGAGCTTAGTATAAAAAGAGAAAGCTTAGTGCTAGCGACAGTAGTAGAAGCGATTTCTGGGTGACGAGATGGGTAAAAAAGGCGATTTGACAGACTTTCAACGTGGGATGATTGTAGGAGCTCGGAGCCTTGGAGCGAGTATCACCGAAACCGCCGCATTCGTGAAATGTTCCAGAGCAGCTGTTGTTAAAGTGTTTAAAGACTGGACTGTCAGCCAAAAAACGGGGTCTCTACGTGCAACGTGTGGTCGTCATCGACTAGTGACTGCTCGGGCGGAACGGAGAGTTTCCAGACTTGTAACAGACAACAGAAGGGCAACAGTGCAGCAAATTACAGACCATCTTAATCAAGGATCCCCTCAAATGATCTCTGCACGCACTGTTCGCCGTACACTGCATCGGATGGGATATGGCAGCCGAAGGCCTGTTCGAACACCTTTGATGTCTGCAGTTGAAAAAGAAAACGTCTCCAGTTCACACAGGAGCACAAGGATTGGGCAGTCGATAATTGGAAACAAATTATGTGGTCCGATGAACCACGTTTTCAGTTGCACTATGCTGATGGCCGAGTGAGAATTTGGCGGAAACAGCAGGAAAGCATGGACCCCAAATGCATTGCTACAACCCTTCAAGTTGGTGGAGGCAACGTTATGGTTTGGGGAATGTTTACCTAGCGTGCTTTGAGCCCTTTAATTCGTGTTGATCAACGTCTGACTGGCACATCATAACTAAACATCGTTGCGGACTAAGTGCATCCTGTTATGTGGATGGTTTATCCCAATGGCGATGGCTACTTTCAACAAGATAATGCGTCCTGCCATAGTGCTCGTATTGAACAGGATTGGTTTCAGGAACATGCCGGTGAGTTCACTTTGTTTAGGTGACCACCACAATCTCCAGATCTCAACCCCATTGAGAATTTGTGGGATGAAGTTGAACGAGCCATCAGACAGCTGGATCCACAACCCTGCAATCTCATACTCCTAGAAAGTGCTTTTCATCAAGCATGGTCTCAGATTCCACAAACCACCTATCAATATCTCGTGGAGTCCATGCTACGAAGAATCGAGGCAGCATTAAAGGCAAAAGTTGGCCCAACGAAGTACTGAGGGGGTGGTCATAATAAAGTGGCCACTCAGTGTATATGGTGCGGCAACTACTGAGTTTCAAAAAGTATTCTGTACTAACGATTTCGGATATGTATGCGATGTTTGTGATCGTTTATGGTTTCAAGACGATTTAAAATATTTTCAGGATGGTTGGTTAGAAGCATTACAAGCGGAGTTTCCAAATGAAGATGTGGCAAATTTTATAGTGTGTAGAACTTGTCAAGAATCGTTGAGAAATAACAAAGTGCCAAAACTTTCAAAATCAAATGGATTCGTGAATCCACCATTTCCCATCACTTTACCTCCATCGAATCTTATTGCTGAGCGTTTGATATCACCGAGATTACCATTCATGCAGATTCGCCGTTTAAGACATCAGCAAGTTAGTTATGCTATAATTGGCCAAGTAGCGAACGTGTCTGTTGATGTTAATACAGTAATATGGTTCACACACTTCTACGCCAACTAGGCAACGATTATGTTTTTAATGTTAGTATTAAGAAGCATATAATTAATAAAAGCAGTTACTTAAGTATGTTCGTAAAGAAAAGTGTTATAAAAGCGTGGCTACAGTATTTAATCGACACACCGTTGTACATATAAAAGCTTTAATATAACATACGATGCAAACGCTTCACTATTTGAAAATTCACAGTCAGTACCTTCTACATCCTCATCTTCTTCCTCCTCTATTGATGATAAAGATATTCCCATTGAAACCTTAGACAGTGGGCAACAGCACACTTTACTTTGGAACGTACGACATATACTTGACTTTCCATCGTACGACATATACTTGAAAAATGTTGTTACGATGATGAAATTGATCACATTGCAAGTGGTAAAGGCAAGTTCGGTGATATTTGTGAAGCTGATATATTTACTGGTGATACGTGTGACGTGCCTGCCAGCAGGACGCACACGACATAAAGGCAGATAGTAGTCAGAACAAACGTCCGCGTAGCTCAATTGGTAGAGCAACTTATTCCGGATTGAAGGGATCCGGGTTCGAATCCTGGCGTGGACAGAAATGACGGAGAAATTTACTTCGTTATAATGGCGCCCGAACTATCCGGATGACCCGACCGTTCAAAATCTCGCATTGGTGTGATGTTATTTCCACACCGCGAGATAGGAAAAATAAGAGAAGCACTTCAGAAAAAAAAAATAAAAAAAAATAAGGGGGAGATGATGTAACGTACCAGGAGATGTGACGTACCTGCCAGAAGGACGCATCACACGACATAAAGGCAGATAGGAATCAGAGTAAAACGTTCGCGTAGCTCAATTGGTAGAGTGACTTATTCCGGAATGAGAGGATCCGGGTTCGAATCCTGGCGTGGACAGAAATGACGGAGAAATTCACTTCGTTATATACGGAACCGACAAAATGTTGTTAGTGTGAGTATATATTACTCCACGAACAAAGTTGAACGATGCTAAATGCTTTTTATTACGACAACTTTTAGCTTATACACTTAAAGTGTCTGAATCTTTCAGTTTACTCTGTTGTTTGAATTTTGATAAATTACCGATCTTGTTAGTTGGCGATTTAAATATCGATTTGTCTACAGCTGAATACAAAAATCATTTATCACCTTCATGCAAGACTAATTTGGGCTTACACTTACAAACGAATGTTTAACAGAGCCCTTCATGCTCGGCTCTAATAGCCGCATCGACGTTGTATTTCATAGATACTTAGCTACAAATGTCTTAACATACAATTATGCTACCTACTTTTCCAATCATAAAGCTAAGTTTACAATTTTACAAAAAAAAAAAAAAAAAAAGATGAAAACGATTCCTAAATATATCTTTGTTCAAATATTATACACCGAGGAGCCATTACATTATGACCACCCCAGCCTAGAGAAATGAGCGCGCCTGGAGACCGAACGGTGGCACAGGTGAAGTTCACAGAACATTATATATATAGCAAGAGGGTCGGCTTTCGTTGAGTAGTGGTCAGATTCATAATGGGAAAAGCTGCCGATTTATCGGAGTTTGATAAAGGACAAATTGCGGTGCCTCGGAACTACGATCTCGGAAACTGCGTGGCTTGTGGGTTGTTCACGTGCCTCGGTAGTGAGTACGTATAAAAAGTGGTGCACAGATGACCAAACGACGGACCGTCGTCTAGCCGTGTGTCGTTCGCAGCTCATTGATTCCAGAGGGGAGCGGAGACTGTCGCTCATTGTTCACAGCGACCGCAGGGCCACAGTGCAATAAATCACCCGCAGCTACAACAGTGGTGATGATGGCAATGTGTCACAGTACGTAGTTCATCGCAGCCTTCTACGCATGGACCTGCGTAGCCGAAGACCCAACGGAGTCCCCATCCTCACTGCTTGTCATGGCCAACAATGCATGAAATGGGGCCAAGATCATCGAGATTGAACCGTGGATGATTGGAAGAAAGTGGCCTGATTTGACGAATAAGATTCCTGGAGCATCACGTATATGGCCGAGCAAGGATACGGCGATTACCAACGGAGGCTATGGCACCTAGATGCACTGTTGGGCGGAAACAAGTCGGCGGCAGCGGTGTAATGCTGTGTGCCATGTTTTTTGGGAGCACTTTAGGCCACATTATCCCAATAGCACAACCCCTGACAGCTGTCAGGTATCTGAACATCGTTGCGGACCAAGTTCACCCATTCATGGCAACTGTGTTCCCTGCTGGTGATGGACATTACTAACAGTGTATTGCGCCATGCCACACTGCCAGCATCGTCAAGGAGGGATTCGAGGAACATGCTGGTACTTTTTCTTAATGTCTTGGTCTTCAAATTCACTTGACATGAACACAATCGAACATTTATGGTTCGACTTGGAAAAGCGAGTTCGCGCTAAACCGCCCCCCCCAATGTACGGGAACTGAATGACCTGTTGTCCACATTATGGTACCAGATAATCCAGAATACCTATCGCCACACATCGAATCGATGCCTCGCCGAGTGGTCGTTTTCAATCTACGTTTGGAAAACGTAAACAAGTTAGTAAAACCATGCAATGCATTGATTATGATACGCTTTCCAACATACCAGAAATCATTACTCAAGTTATGAGGATAATGGCTGTGGAATAAATCTCGCTCCTGTGCCCTGACCTTTAATCCCATTTCGATGATATTCAACAGAACTGGTTCAGTATACCTCCGAAATAACATGATAAAGTTTTGTCGCAATCGAAGCAATTTTACGTAAGTTATGATGCATAAGGGCTATGGAATAGATTCCGCTCCTGTGTCCTAACCTTTGACCCCATTTCCCCCATTTTCAACAGGATTTGTCCCCAAGCAGGCCCCTACAACATACCAACATTTCATCCAAATCGAAGCATCTTTACGTAAGTTATGACGCATAATGGCGGTGGAAGTGATTCCGCTCCTATGTCCTGACCTTTGACCCCATTTCGCCCATTTTCAATAGGGTCTGTTCCCAAATAGTCCCCTATCCAATACTAAAAGTTGATCAAAATCGACCCTTTTTTACGTTAGTTATGGCGCATAAAAGCAGTGGAATGGATACCGCCCCTAAGTCCTGACCTTTGACCCCATTTCGTTCACTTTTATTGGGGTTCCTTCCCGGGAGTTCCCTTTCCACATACTAAAATTTCATCGAAATCGAACGATTTTTACGCGAGTTATCGTGCGAACGGTCATACGCACACCACGCGTGACGTAATGAGGCAGATGGGAACCGCGACCATCTGCTCGCAAGAGTGTGTCGTCATAAAACTTTAGTAGGATCCACACACAATGTGTGACGTAATGAGACAGATGGCGTGACCGCGCGCCAACATCTCAAGCGCGAGATTGTGACGACATAAGATCGTCCACAGGTGGTCCCCTACCACATAATAAAATTTCATCGATATCGAACAATTTTTACGCACGCTATGACGCATAAAGGCAGTGGAATGCCTTCCGCTCTCATGTCCTGGCCTTTGACCCCACTTCACCCATTTTCAATAGGGTTCATCCCCAGGTGGTCCCCTGCAATATGCTAAAAGGTCATCGACATCGAACCATATTTATGCAAGTTATGACGCATAAGGGCAATGGAATGGATCCCGCTCCTGTGCCGTGACCTTTGACCCAATTTCGTCTAATTTGAATAGGGTTCGTCCCCATGTGGTCTACCACATTCTAAAATTTCATAGAAATCGAACCATTTTTAAGCGAGTTATCGTGCCGACAGACGGACAGACGGACGGACAAAGCTGGAGCATATACGCTTCTTGAACCTAAGGTTGGAAAGCGTAAAAAAACCGGACGAGCAGTGGGAGCCGTGATTCACGGCACATGCGTAGTAGCTTCCAAGGTCAACCTGTACCATAGCGCTTCCTGCTGTGTCGCGCGATTTCGAACTTATGCAACCAGTATTGGTACTTTTTGATCACAGTTTGTATAACCTCGGTAGCTGTCACTAGCTCGCAGCAGATGTACGAGGGAGGATCGAAAAGTAATTTTTTACGCTTTCCAACCTACTGTTGGAAAGCGTATATGCTCCAGCTTTGTCCGTCTGTCTGTCTGTCCGCACGATAACTCGAGTAGAAATGGTTCGATTTCGAGGAAATTTTAGTATGTGGTAGAGGACAACCTGGAGACGAACTCTATTGAAAATGAGCGAAATGGGGTCTAAGGTCAGGACCTAGGAGCGGGATCCATTCCATAGCTCTTATGCATCATAAGAACGTAAAAATGGTTCGATTGCGATAAAACCTTATCATGTTGTTCTGGAGGTATACTGAACCGGTTCTGTTTTATATTATTAAAAAGGAGTCAAAGGTCGGGGCCCAGGAGCAAGATTTATTCCACAGCCATTATCGTGATAACTTGAGTAATGATTTCTGGTACGTTGGAAAGCGTATAATTATCAATGCATTGCATGATTTTACTAACTTGTTTTCTCTTTGCAGGTGGCGAGTAGCAGGTTGCAGTTTGGGAGGCAACTATTTTGAATATCAAGCTATAGACCGGTTTTGCTGGATCAGGTGTCGCCGTAGTGGAAGGCAGTGTGAACGACAGCAGAAAGATGTCGCGTTTGTTAGCGTCGTCTACGAATGAAGAGCACCGCGATGTAGTCCGATTTTTGTGGGCTAAACAGAAAAAACTCCAACGGAAATTCCCAAAGAAATGGTCGAAGTGTATGATGGTGATTGCCTGGATCGCAGCAACATCTCCAGATGGCGCAATTTCTTTGCAGAGGGCCATGGCAACCTTACCGATTCGCCACGTTCCGGTCGACCTGTAACTACGTCATCACCTGCCACTGTGAGAGGCATTGAATAGGCAATTCTGAGTGACCGGCGGATCCATCTGCGCACATCGGCACAGAAGTTCAACATTTCGTATGGTATAGCGTACGATATTGTGCATGACAAATTGGAATTTCGCAAATGGGCCATGGGTACCGAAGAAATTTACAGGCGACCAGAACGGACACAGAATAGTATCATCTCTGGATCACTTGATGCATTACGCAGAAGAAGGACATGAATTTCTGGCAGGTGCAGTGACGGACGATGAGCGCTGGGGGTACCACTACACTTCCGAAACAAAGAAAGCCATTATGGGGTGGAAATATGTCGACTCCCCGCCACCTAAAATAATTAGAGTAACCCAGTCTGCACAAAAAGTCCTCATGACGGTATTCTCGGACACGCATGGTGTTCACCTGGTAGAGTTGTATTCAACGAGGACCACTGTGAATCCCAAGAACTTACGCTAGCACACTGACAAAGTTGTGCCGTGAACTTTGACAAAAGACCCAACAGAGACGCTGCAAATGTCAGACTGCTTCATGACAATGCTCGCCCACATGTTGCACAACACGCTCGTGACAAAATTGCGCAATTTGGCGCGGAGGTGCTCCAGCACCCACCATAGAGTCCGGACCTGGCTCCTTCGGACTTTCATATGTGTGGTCCCTTAAAAAGATTCATGGGTGGCCAATGCTTCGATTCGGCTGACGAAGTCAAATCGCTTGCCCGCAAGTGGCTATACGCCCAGAAAATGGATTTTTATGAACAAGTTACTAAAACTGGTACCACGCTGGGATAAACGTGTCGAGCATCTCTGTTCTTACGTTGAAAATAGCTAAGAAATGTAGTTTTACTGTGTATACGTTTTGTTTTGCCAACCCATTAAACTGTTACCAAGAAAAACTAGTGTGCGCTACTTTTTGATCCACCCTTGTGCATACGGCTGCACATCAAGGAATGTCTTCATACGCCACACTGCACTCCTGTGTACAGAGGGTGAGTCGAACGTTTTGCAATATTTGGATCACTTCATGTCTTCATACGTACCTTTACGACGAAAGCTGACTGGCATTCAAAGTATAGGCCATCGTGTTGCACCGTCGTTTGCCATCTGTCTGCCAGTTCTTCGATTCCGCCGCGGCACCAGTTCTTGTCCTTCGAGGAGAAGAAGTCCTTCACCCCAGCTGCCACCTCCTCCTGGTTGTTGAAGTGCCACCCGCGAAGGAAGTGGGCCATGGACCGGAAGAGGTAATCTGACGTGGCAAGGTCCGGACTATATGCTGAGTGTGGCATCAGTTCGATGCCCTCAGATTCCTGGATTTTTGCCAGGGTCGTTCGCGCAGTATGGGGCCAAGCGTTGTCCTGCTGTAGAAGAGCACGCTTTCTGTTCACCACTGCCGGATTGTTCTCCTTCAAAACGGCATACATCCGCTCCAGCTGTTCAGAGTAGAGGTCGGTGTTGATGGTCCGACCGTCTGGAACAAATTCGTAATGGATTATCCCCTCGAAATTTCACCAGACGCAGAGCATCACCTTGTGCTCGAAGCGCCCACGTTCGGCAACTGGTTCTGGAAGCTGGCCCGGGCTCAACCACTGCCGTTGTGTGTTGGGATTACGAAAATAGACCCACTTTTCATCGCACGTAACAATCCTCTTGATCAAACGTACATCGAGCGGGTTTTCTAGGTCTTCTACACTCCTACCCGGCGGTCTGCTTCAGCTGGCATCAGTTCGTGAGGGATAATTCGGC
This sequence comes from Macrothele yani, assembly GCA_039090855.1. Lineage (NCBI taxonomy): Eukaryota > Metazoa > Arthropoda > Arachnida > Araneae > Macrothelidae > Macrothele > Macrothele yani. The sequence continues at coordinate 57,451,920 of CM076994.1, read as the reverse complement.
AGTTCCTGTAGACCTTGCCGAGGTCCTGAAGGTGACAAACCACGGTGGTCTGTGATATGACCAGCTCGCCTGATGGTCTCCGTGTGCTGGTTGTCGGATCTGCCTCTACGGCCTGGCGAACGGCCACAATTCGGCGCCACCTGCCCTTGGCTGGTCGTCGAGGTTTCTGCTACCTGCGCAAAATTTCTTGAACCATCTGGTTGCGGTGCTGTGGTCCACGGAACCTTCCCCTTTCGCATGACAAATGTTTCATGTTGCTTGAGCAGCGTTATGGCCGAGTTCAAACTCGTAAAGCAAAAGTTCCATAATTTGCCGGTTGTGGCTGTTCATCTTTTAGGCGTCCCCACCACAGACAGAACGACGACACGCAATGCTGTTCACAGCAACGACTACCACTTTATATCCATTTCGACTGACTACAGTGCGCTACTTGAACTAGTTTAAGCACGTGACAAATCCACCGCAGCACACGCGTTTATGCAAATATTGCAAAACTTTCGACTCACCCTCTGTATATGTTAGTAAGCTCTTTTAGCACTATTACGCTCTGTGATACTCAGATTTTATGTTCGTCTTTAAGCTTTGGTCAATAGTGTATTTCAAACTTTGTAAAAGGAACACACTTAAGCGCTTTGTTCGGGGGCAGAAAGTACTACAAAATATCAGAATGCAATAGAAAGCGTGAGCTAAACTTGCTCGCATTTGAAACTAGAACGGAGAAAAGACATTTCTCCACCAGCAGCTAAATGAAAACGATATGAATACTGGCAGTTTTCTTGTCTTGGGAGGCATGCATCGAACTAAAGAATAAAAGTAACGGGGAAAGATGCTTTCGGGGAGAAACATCTTCCAAGAGAAACTCCACGCAATAGGGATTTGCACATGCGAGACTTTGCGACGCAGTCATAAGACATAATGCCTACTTTAACGCTGTTATACTCATTTTTGTCTTATCCCGCCAGACCTCGTAAGATAATTATTTTTGTCCCAGGAGTTATCCACGTGTTTTTACCGACTGGTCTTTAACAGCAACTGACAATCTCCTTAGCAACGATATTACTTTTTTTTTTTTTTTCTCTCTTTCTGTTTCGTTATTATTTCTTTTTATTTCTGTTCGCGAACAGCTTCGACTGTTCATCTCAAACACCGCAGCTCCGGGGATGGTATAACAGACGAAGCAGGATATCTTCGCCTCGTCTGGTGCATCTCCATGACAACGGTTTGTCAGGGGTAATATCGATCAGAGCGTGGCGGAGGTTTTGGATCGCATTATGTCTCCGAGCATACACACACACACACACACATATATATATCCAAACCTTTAACTCTGTTTTTCGAAGATCTCTTAAACATAAGATGTGTCGAGAGGATTAGCGCAACATAGTTCCCGCGATATTTCCATTCGCGACATATTAGAAAACCCATCGGGCTTATATTTTGAGAATGCCGGACAAGAATTGAGCTCCTCTAATTAAACCTGCTAGCGTGTTGTCTTTTACACGAGTCTCAAGAATTTTCACAATGCTATTTCGTTGCGTAATTAATACGCACCGTTGAATGATTTTCCGCAGTGGATTGCCGTTGATGAAAAATTTTGAGCTGCCTTAAGGTATATAAATGCTGTAAAGTATGATTAATCATTTGGAAAAATAATTGGGTGTGAAACATAATGATATTTACGAAGAATGGTTTCTCCTCAAACTCATGTTTTCGGCTTAATAAGCACTTTTCTTATAAATTTACTGTTAACAGCGATGCTCGTCGGATTTCTTTCGGTGCTTTGTCACGTGGGTCCGTGAGACCTTTGCTTGTAAGGCAATTAAGCGGGCTTTTAGCTATTTTCCCTCTATGATGAAATGAATGAATTACTAGCTAAATGGAACTCGTTCTTTGGTGCTTTTTATACAATGCAATATAAGGGAGAGGTCTCGGATTTGCTTATTCTGATTTCTGTTTTAGTATTATACACTGAAGGGCAAAAACATCATGACCTTTGACCAAATCATCATGTCTTTATGTCAGAATATCATGACCATGATGAACAAAACATCATGTCTTTATGCAAATCGAAGCAATCGCAGATAAACGACGGCGAGTGTGGCGGTCGTGAAACGGCATAATTAACACCTCTACTGAGCTCTGTCATCAGTGTTATTCTTTTTACTCATATTACAGCGACAAGCCCCGTTTGGAAACTTGTGGCATAAATTTTGTTAATTAATTCCGATCGTATACAGAAGTGTCAACAATGACATTGAGTTTCCTAGATTAGGTGGCCCAGTCTCATCGTTGGGACCTGTACGCGTTGTGTTTCATACGAGCTCGTACGATCAGATCATATGTAGAGGATTTTAGGAAGGGAGTATCTGACCCCAGGTCTTAAACAACCCTTAGAAATAGGAAGCTAGGAGATTTGGGCTAAGGTTCCCGACAGGAAAGTGACACGGAAGCGAAAAAGAAAGGGGGAGGAAGACGCCCTTATTTATTACCGGCGAGCTCGTACGAATTTGTCGCAAGAACTCATATACCCCAAAGAAATTAAATTTCAAAAACTAACTTTTCAGTATCATGTTTTGAATCGTGGTATTTTCAAAGAAAGAAAACTGCTTGCCTTAAAATAAACCAGAACCCGACACTCCTACTCATTTGCAGAGCAGCAGCGAAGAAAAACACGCTTGTTTAAAGAAACAACTACAAAATTTATTTGGACATATTTCTTAATTTATGTACAAACCAATGGTGGGACCAGATTAAGTTATGTTAAAACATCGCTGTAAAAATGGTTAAGGTTAAGCCTAAGATTCATAGAAACGTTTTCTAGCAATCCAACTAGTACGAGGTGAGCAATGATATTTCATTTTCAAATTTCATTGATTACACAGCATGCAAGGGATTGAAATATTTGGATGATGTCTTACCCTGAATCCTCTGCTAATCATCTTTTGTTCTTGGAGTTGATGTTGGAGCTACAAATCCCGGAGCGTTCCAACTTGCGTCCACGATAAGGGTCTGGTATCCTCCGTGGATAAAACCGCAGCCCGAGTTTACTTAAAGAGACGTCGGTGCTCGTACAGTTTCTTCTCCTAACGCTATTTTTTCTTTTCTACTACCATCAACTTCGCATTTTCCCCCACTGCTACCTTCCAAAGGCACCTAACATATTGCGGAATTTGTGAGTCTGACTTTTGACCCACGCACGGACATCTCACCCATTTCTCTAAGCTTTCGCTTTTTTTCCCTCGTCGGTTTCGCTTTCTGCCGTGCTTCTAGGCGTGTTCTCACCTCTTGAGGTGTCACCATCGCCTCCATTGGTTCCTGGGGAGTCCCCCACTCGTTCATTAATGGACGCAGACCAATGGTTATTTCGAGCAGTTGTTCTTCTGGCCAGCTGACCATCTGCCGAGCTAAGACTTTTAAAAACCCTAACTGTCACCTTGTTTAGAGTTCTATTATCAGTTCTTTTATCCCTATCAGGCTATCCGAGATTACATTTCTAAATCTTTAAATATGCTTGAATGCACATACGCCTGTCTGAGTTTTGTTCCCTGACCCAGAGACTGGCTGACAGAGTTATTGCATAAGTTTTACTTTCTGACCAGGTTTAGGCAGGGCTTCTTTCTTGGACTTTCGCCGTTGTGACGTACCTGCCCAGCAGGACGCACACGACATAAAGGCAGATAGCAGTCAGAACGAACGTCCGCGTAGCTCAATTGGTAGATAGACTTATTCCGGAATGAGGGGATCTGGGTTCGAGCCCGGCGTGGATAAAAATGACGGAGAAATTAACTTCGTTATACCGTATAGTCGCCGCTTGCCTATTGTTAACCGAGGCTGTAGAATTTAGTCCGCCGTGCTTGTTCTTTGCAAATGCCTGGCAATGAAAATACCTTTCATTTCGTTTGCGGAATTTTGCACCTGGCCTGGCGTTTGCGTTCCGATCTCCTTCCCACGTGAAGGAAAAGCAAGTAAAAAAAAAGAAAGCAGCAGATATTAATGCGATCTGGGGCGGGATAATACCCATTGCAAACCAAGAATTACTCTAATTAAAAGTGATTAAGTAATTATGTTAATTAATTAATATAATTAATTAGGTAGCTAAATCTCGAATTTGACCTGAAATTAGAAAAATTTCCGCTGCAACTCTTACAGGGAAAAGACAGCGTACTTTGACAAAGGTAAAGTTGTAATGGCCAGACGACTGACTCAGAGCATTTCCGAGACGGCAAGGCTTATGGAGTGCTCACAGTTAGCCGTGTTTAGTGCCTTCAAAAAGTGGTCTGAAGAGGGAAAAAACCATGAACCGCTTGCATGGTGTAGGGAAGGACCACGTAATCGATGCTAGAGGTGAGCGAAGGCTATCCCGCATGCCACGAGCCAACAGAAGGGATACTGCGGAGGAACTCGCAGCCTGAATTTGAATGCTGATGATGAGAGTAACCTGTCACAACACACGAATCCTGTTGAAAATGGAGCTACGTAGACGCAGGTGCCCCTGATAACGTCGCTTCACCGTCCAGAGCGTCTACAGTGGGCACACGAACATCAAAACTGGACGTTGAGTGGTTGAAAGAAGGTCGGCTGGTCCGATGAATCTCGTTTCCTATTGCACTATGTGGCCGGGTACGTGTGTGTCGTTTCCCTGGGAAAGTGTTAGCACCAGGAAGCAACGCGGGACGAAAACAAGTCTGTGGAGGAAGTATAATGCATTGGGAAATGTTCTGCTGTGAAACCCTGGGTGCAGTCATTCATCTGCAGGAAACTATGACGTCTACCACAAACCTAAGCATCATTGCAGACCGAGTACATTCTTTCATGGCAACAGTATTCTCCTCTAGTAGTGCCTTCTTTCAGAAGGATAATGCGCCGTGCCACACCGCCCGGATTGTTCAAGGATGGTTAGCGGAACATGACGAAGATTCCCAGGTATTGATTGCCCTGGCCTCCAAATTCCCCAGACATCAATCTAATCGAGTATCTGTGGTTTGCACTGGAACAGCAAATCCGATCTGCTGCGGCTCAACCTATTAACTTACAAGATTTTGCTGCGGCTCACCCTATTAACTTACAAGATTTTGCTGCGGCTCAACCTATTAACTTACAAGAGTTAAAGGATCTGCTGCGGTTCAACCTATTAACTTACAAGAGTGAAAGGATCTGCTGCGATTCAACCTATTAACTTACAAGAGTTAAAGGATCTGCTGCGGCTCAACCTATTAACTTACAAGAGTTCAAGGATCTGCTGCGGTTCAACCTATTAACTTACAAGAGTTAAAGGATCTGCTGCGGTTCAACTTATTAACTTACAAGAGTTAAAGGATATGCTGTGGCTCAACCTATTAACTTACAAGAGTTCAAGGATCTGCTGCGGCTCAACCTATTAACTTTCAAGAGTTAAAGGATCTTCTGGTAACGCATTGGTCCCAAATATCACAAGACACTTTTTGAAATCTGGTAGCGTCTCTACCTCACCGGGTAAGAGCTATTTTGGAGGTACGTACATCATATTCATAATGTTTTGGCTCTTCACTGCATCTCAAGCTACCATGTTACCGTGTTCCGGTTTGTTTCTTGCCCGATCTCCCATCTCGGATATTAAAAGTCTTCCGCTCTCTGCTCAGTAGCCGAAATCTCTCCCCGTCTTACTGAAAATCCACCAAATGTACCTCACACCTCCTTCTTCAAAAGCCAGTACCTCTCATATTTCTTCCCTTTTCTCCGAAAAAACGATGGCATCTTTCCCAGTCCAGTTTGCTTGGCCCATTACTGCGACCATCAGGTCAGCTCCATGTCACTTTCACCCCTCTCACAACTCCTTACTCATTCATTCCTTCTATTTACATGTGTGCCATTACTAGCATATATCTGGGAATCCATTCATTAAACCTTTAATGAGTATAATGACATGTATTCAAAACTTGTCCGATGTGGACTTTGATGTCACAAAATCATTCCTCCAGTTCTAAGGTTCAAGAACAGCCACTGAAAGCGTTCAATCTGCGGAAGCAGCAGATGGTCATTTTACCTACCTTATTAACAGCTGAATGAAAACAACTGGAGGACCCCCCCCCCCCACACACACACACACACACAAACACTAACAAAAAAGAAAACTGGTTTTTTAACATGTAAGATGATAATAAAGAATGTTATTTATGATAAATTTTGCTGTAACCAATGGGACCCCGGTAGCATTACTGCGTAATTACCCAGGCATTTTTTAATGTTCACACGTTTCGAATACTTTTCTTGCAAAACCTTTGCTGCATAGAAAATATTTCAATTCGGGAAAGCCGCCCGGAGTGGCTAAAAGGTAAGAGGTGCGGGCGTCTGGCTAATCGTCCGGTTGTGGTTTCCCTATGACGTTAGTTTCAATTTGGACCCATCTCCGGGAACCAGTGGCCCCGTATTCGAGACATGTCACAGCTTACACCCTTACATGATCAAGGTGGCAGTAAAACTTAGAAGGAAAGAAAAAATTCGAGAGCTAGTAAGCATACTCTTCATCCGAGAAATCATCCAGTGCATACTCTTCATCCAAGAAATCATCCAGTGCTATGAGCATCAAACATTATGTAGAATCGTGAGTCTGAGCCAAGGGCTGGGCAATCAGATGAAGAGCTGCATAGCGAAACTGCCCTTTTCTGTCGGTGATATGATTCGAAACTACACCTTCCTCCTCCGCAGTCGAACATTCTCCGTACTGAACTACGCCATCAAAGACTTATCGCAGCAACGTGACGCTTTATCATGTGCTTCACCTCTGAGGTAGGTGCGGCACAACTGCTAAGAAAAACTGCACTAATTCGCAGTTGTAAGTTTCAATAGGAATAGTACTTCACAGATATCACTTTCAAAACAGAGTTGTAGAATTAAAGTGTTTAACGAATTGTCGAAATAATTTTCGCCAACATTGCAGCCCCGTTTCTAGAAATAATGCTATCCGAGTAGTCAAAGATTTCTCAATCCTGACTTTTAGAAGCAGAGCTATCGAAGAAAGTGCTAATTAGGTTTACGCCCTCTGGTAAGAAAACTTTGCAATATTTGAAGAAGAAACGGGACGCAAAACGGTTTCCGTGGTAATAGATACCGAGGAAAAGAAGAATTGTGTCAGTCTGTTTTTTTTAGAAGTATTCATATAGAATGAAATACAAGGTCTGTCCGGAAAGTAATGAGACTCATTAAGTAACAGACGTTTAATTAAAGTTATACTTACATAACATTAAAATTCCTTGAAATAACATCCTTGAACATCAATACACCGCTGCCAGCGATTCTGCAACGCCGCGTAGCTTGCCTGGAAGTCGGGAAGAGGGATCGCTTGCAAAGCACTCGTCGCGACAGTTTGCACGTTTGTAACAGTCCCAAAATGGTGTCCTTTCAGACTTGATTTGAGCCGGGGAAACAAAATGAAGTCAGCCGGGGCCAAGTACCGGATGTAGGGAAGTGGGGGCAGCGTTGCCACGTTTTATTTCGCCAGAAACTCTCTCACTCTCAGCGACGCATGGCTCGGCGCATTATCGTGGTGAAGAACCCAAATGTTGGTGATCTCCGGGAGGACGCGCGCCACTCTGTTCTTCAGCCGTTGAAGCATTTCCACGTAAAATGCAGAGTTGACCGTTTGTCCAGGTGGTTCGAACTCCTTATGGACAACACCTGTACAGTAAAAGAAGACAATTAGCATAGATTTCATCTTCGATTTACACATTCGAGCCTTCTTTGGTCGAGGAGACTCGGGAGTGTGCCACTATGAGCTCTGTCTTTTCGTCTCCGGATCGTACTCAAAGACCCACGTTTCATCACCTGTTATCACTTTTTCCAAAAAAAAAAAAAAAAAACCAGGTTCACTCCTCACACGGTTCACAAGCTCACGAGAAATCGACACACGGTTGTTCCTTTGTTCATCGGTCAAAACCTTAGGAACCAATTTGGCGCAAACTTTCCGCATCTGCAATTCTTGCGGGATGATTTCATGCACAATGGATTTCGCGAGTCCCACGTGCTCTGCTACCAATCTAACACTCAGACGTCGGTCAGAGTCCAAAACCGCTTTCACCTTTTCCACATTGTCCGAAGTATGAGACGTTGAAGGGCGTCCTGAGCGTGGCTCATCCTCGACGCTCTCTCTTCCGACTGTGAACGTTTTGTGCCACCGAAACACTTGTGCTTTTGATAAAGCATCCTTCCTGCGGGCTTTTTGTATCATAGCAAGCATCTCGGTCGCGGAGTTTTCAAGTTTAACACAAAACTTACCGCGTGTCGAATTCTTCAGCATTTTGACCGTTACGCGACGCTCACACAGCTTTCCACTTCGCAAGCGATCTGTAAAAGCTCACAGTCAACTGACGAGACATTGATCGTTTACCTAACATACCCCGCCACCCATCACACCTAGAGATTCCGCCCTCCGGCCTTTCTGATCGGCCCAGGAAAGGTGGTCTCATTACTTTCCGGACAAACCTTGTATATTTTGAATTCGTTAGCATCTGCATTTACGCCTCCTGGTTCTTCATAGGGAAAAATAAAATAACATGAATAATCGTTCTCCCGTTTCGGGCTTCCCAATGCAAAAGGAATTTTTCAAATCGGACTAATATGAGCAGAGATATTTTGTCCAAAGGCGAAGAAACGGACACGGTGATACACCAAGGAGCCATTCCATTATGACCAACCACAGCCTAGAGAAATGAGCGCGCCTGGAGACCGAACGGTGGCGCAGGTGAAGTTCACAGAGCAGTATATATACAACCCGAGGACCGGCTTACGGTTAGTAGAGTGTTAGGAGTCAGAATGGGAAAAGCTGCTGATTTATCGGAGTTTGATAAAGGACAAATTGCGGTGACACGGCACCTCGGAACTACGATCTCGGAAATGGCGTGGCTTGTGGGTTGTTCACGTGCTGCTGTAGTGAATACGTATCAAAAGTGGTGCACAGATGGCCAAACGACGAACCGTCGTCCTGCCGCGTGTCGTCCACATCTCATTGATACCAGAGAGGAGCGGAGACTGTCGCACATTGTTCACGGCGACCGCAGAGCCACAGGGCGACAAATCACCCGCAACTACAACAGTGGTGATCAGGGCAATGTGTCACAGCGCACAGTTCATCGCAGCCTTCTGCGCATGGGCCTGCGCTGCCGAAGACCCATGCTCACTGAATGTCATTGCTAACAACGCATGAGATGGGCACAAGATCATCGAGATTGGACCGTGGATGATTGGAAGAAGGTGGCCTGGTCTGACGAACTAAAATTCCTGGTGCATCACGTTGACTGCCGAGACTTTTTCAATTAAGAACAAAAGATGCCAAAGATTTGTCTCAGAAGGATTGTAAGCTGAGCTTATTCTCTGGCTATAATACATATTAAAATTTATTTGCACTTAAAAATGTACGTTTCACTACCACTCACTGCATGTTATATGGCAACAGTTTTGATGCCATGCTGAATGGCGTGTGTTTTTTTTATAGGATAAGAATGAGGTATATAATGTGTGGAACGAGCAGCGAAAAGTTTGCGATCCGAGGATGGCCTAGTGGTTAGCGAGTCAGACTATCAATGCAAGGTCCTCAGGTTCGAGCCTGGGCTGATCTTTCAGAGATGGTGTGATTTACTAACAATCGCTGAATATCCGCCGTGTATCGGACGAGCGCGTTAAAGTGACGGCCCCCAGGCTGGACCCATTGGTTAAATAGGTATCCTTTCCTATGCCTCCCCCCACCCTGAAATTCTCTCACCCCTCTATGTGCAACATCGTACTTGTACGGTGGCGCCATCTACTGTACTCTAATATCACTACAAACTGTTCTGTCAAAGTCGCTAGACTTGCTCTCATTCCTTCCGTTTCTGTGTCCTGCCCAAAAGGCGATCTAGCAGTAGGTGGCTGGGACCCTAAACTCTGCTCACTGTGGACGGAAGTCCTCCAAGAAAATGACAAATACTGTGGCGAAAAGTTTGCTGTTGGTGGATTAGTATAGATTTGTGTTTTACCAGCAAAACTAATTATATATTTCTGATAAAGATTCTATCGCGACTGAGGTACTTGGAACCTAAAGTTACAGAAGTTCAATTGCTGCAGTATTGAGAAGTTTCCTGCTGTGATTATATTTGATGAGTTTTTAAACTTAAGCGCCTTGAAGCTGCCAGAATAAAGAACTTTTATTCGTTAGTGATTATAAGACTTCTTTCTTCTGGCCGTTAAGGCGCCCAATGTTGCTCATTGTGTTATTAAGGATTTCGTACTAGCTATCCGGAGCATAAGATTAAGAAGCTTCAGTGTTACAAGAACCACCGACAGTACGATACGTAACGTTTAAGTGTGGTCTTAAAAATAAAACATTACAAATATTTGAAACATAGCTCTCAAGAGAGCAAAGACTTTATGCTGTAGATTGTGCCGTGCAGATTGGGATGATCAAGACATACTGTGAATACTGTTTGAGGGTTTAAGAGATTTAGGCCTAAGTGTGTGCCAATTTGACGAGATGTTGGTTGAAAATGAACGTTTGGTTTCGCCTTTGTGTCTCTGATCCGTTGGCCGCTTTGTTGCATTGACATAAATTACATAATACACGGTGTTTGTTTGTTTGGAGGTTTAACGACCACCGTGAGCAAGTCGATGGGGTGTAAATAATCTCCCGTCCCAATTTTTGGGTTACTGGTTTCGCCGTCCAGATGGCGCAGTAGTCGAAGCGATGGGTTCGGGTTTGAATCCCGGTGAGGCATGGATGTTGTGTTTGTCTTACGGCACTAGCTCTCTCCTTTCCCTAGAACCAGTGGCCCTAAATTAGGGACTGGCGACTGCTTATAGTCCACTGAGTTGCTCACGGTGGTCGTTCAACCTCCAATCAAAAAGAAAAAAAAGAAAAAGTTACTGGTTCCAGGGAAGAGAGAGAGAGAGAGAGAGAGAGAGAGAGAGACAGTGCAGTAAGAAAAACACATCTTCCATACCTCACCGGGATTCGAACACGCACCGATCTCGGACGAATACTCAGAAGCCAGCGCTTAGGTTACTTCGCCACCAGGGAGAAACACTGGCGTTCAAAATTAAAGTCCGAAAGGCATTCACAAGGACAAAAAGTAAAACACTTAACAGCAGACAAAGACATTTAGCATGAAACAACCATATGGGTAATAAACATTTTATAACAACTGAAAAATATGTACATACTTTTCGTATATAGGTTCACATTCGCAAATATCACCATGGTGAGATGTAAGAATGTAACCTAAAAATATCTTGATAAGGAATGTGAGCACCACGGACGTACAGGTAACTCTCATAACGACGATACATACTCATCACCAGATTGTTGATGAACTCTGGAGCCGAAGAATTTCATTCCTCGACGAGAGTGGTGCGAAGCTCGGGAAGGGCGGGTTGTGAGAGGGGGATGACGAGCTGCTACGTGTCCTCCCGGACCATCCCAGGTATGTTCTATAGGATTCATGTCCGGAGACCTGGATGACCAGTCCAAACGCCGAATGTCCTCGCTCTGCAGGAAATCATCGACAAACTGATTTGTGCAGGCAAGCGTTATCACCCATTAAAAGAAACTGAGGTCCAACCGCTCTCCGAAAAACTCAGACAGGTGAATCTCGTCCCTATAAAGCTCAACATTCAGACATTACCTCCTGCGAACATGTGGAGCGGTGTGTGGCGTTTGAACATAATGCAACCCCACAGGAGCAGACCATCGCCTCAGAAGGAGACGCAATCGCAGATGTTGTAGGTTCATTACGGGTTCCTTGTGCCCTCCAGATGAAATGTTGATGACAATCTATTTGTAGACTACATCTGGACTCGTCTGTAAAAGGACCCACTCGTTTGGGCTACAAATACGATAAAACACGATTCAAGTAAGCTCTCCTGTGAGATACGGTTAGCAGGACACAACCCATAGGTCTCTTAGCATAAAGGCCAATTTCGTTAAGCCTTCGATACATCGTTTGCCTTGATACCGTGGTCTCAGTGGCAGCGGAGAGCTCCGAAAGCAATTTCCGGGATCTATAAGATTTATGACGCCGTGCGGCTAAAGCGACAAAACGGTTCTCTCAAGGTTTTGTTTCAACTGCAACAAAAAGTGACCTAGCTAGGACTTCGTGACATCCCGCCGGTGTTGTTGAATTACTGCCATAACCGTGAAACTACTCTGGGTGGAAGGAATATTCAAGTCCCTTGAGACTTGGATCTGAGACTGGCCTGCCTGTAGTCGTCCTACCGGTCGCCACCGTAGAACCTCCGATACATGTTTATGAGACATAAGGAAAGCATGGTCGCAAGGGACTTGAATATATATATTTTTTATAAACATAAGGGAAAACATTTGCAGCCACCGGAACGTTTCTTACGCGCGCTGTCGACGAAAAATTCACTGGCGTTCCTCGCTGGCCAATTTACATGTTGGACTACATTTTGCTCACCGATATACAAATTTCAATGCGGGTATTTGTTTCTGCTGCCAATTTGCATATGTCCCGTGAACATCGTAACATTTTACTGAGCGCTTTGGATTATTTCGGACCTAAATTTTGAATTTTTTCCGGACTAGTCTAATTTTGAAGACCAGTGTAGCTATGACTTTCAACTGCAACGGAAAGTTCAACTTAAGGTAATTCAATAAGTCCTTAGTGCAATTTTACAGTGAAACAATTTTCACACGGCATGTTTAACTTTATGTGGGATAAGCTGTATTTACAGGAAAGTTAACGTTAGAATAATAATTACTACAGACAAACATTCTTAAAATTAACTATTATTCTATAGCATCTATGGTGCCACAGTTTCAGTAGCAATACAAAGACAAAACTGCGTTAGCAATTTTAGAATTTTGCAGGCTTTACGTAAGCAGAGGATATATTTAATGCAAGATTTGCATAAACGTATGAATGCAGATCGCCATCAAGTAGTGGAACATATGGCAATACTGCTTTTGAAACATATGGCCAAACTGCTTTTGGAACATGTGACAAAAATGATTTTGAAACACGTGGCAAAAATGTTTTTGAAACATGTGGCAATAATACATCATGAAAACACAAAGAAATACAGTAAGTTCCGGGTAACTGGGACACATCGGAGCTAGAACACTTTGACTCAATTAAGTGGCGGTTCCAATTATGCAAAGCTTTATCCCAAAGAACTAAATTGTGATGTTCTTCAAGAATTGTCTCTAATAAACGGCTGCCTCAATCAACCGATAGCCTAGTTAACCGGAATCTAATATATACAGTAGATTCCGTTCCGGTTAAGGGACACATCGGGAACACTTTGGCACATTAAGCGGCTGCTCCAATCATTCAAAGCTTTATTCCAGAGAGCTAAATTGAAAGTTTTTCAAGAATTGTCCCTAATAAACAGCTACCCCGATCAACCAATAGCCCAATTAACCAGTATCTAATATATTTTAACAAAGTTTTTTAAGTGTTATTCAACCTGCATAATGTTTCATGAAATCAACCAATCCTAATATCAGGGCTCAAACACTGTTTCAAAAAGCTTTATTTAGAATTCTAAGTTTAAAAAACATTAAACTGGTTTCCTATGGAAGAAGGCATTCCATTGCCATGGGAATAATGAGGATATGTAACTGTTGTTCGCATTTCGGGATGTAGTAATTTATCATGATTATTCTAATGAATAAAGTGTGCAGCAGATATCGAAATAAATAAACTTTCCATAGGCTTCTCGTTTCTTTCTTTCTTTCTTCTTTTTTTTCACCCTGGAGACCCGCACCCGGAAGTTAAGCTTCTGGGTCTGCCCCTACTTTGAGGTTTTTGCTTCGTTTTCATCCGTATTTTTACGCTTTGGTTATGTTTTCGTAAACTACCCTCTGTCTTTTAGCATTGGGAAGGATATACAGGGTGATCCATTTGAGTAGGGACAATTTAAAATTTCTGTGGTATGGCCTGCAACAGATATAATAAGTCAATATTTGGCAGAAATTATTTTTCTGGATGGGAGTTTGTCTAGGCTTCTTCATGGCCCCCTTTGCGGACTCGCCAGAGTTCACACCAGGTGCTCAATACTTGCCACGTGTTTTAAAACATCTGCGGAGTGATTTGTGAGAACGCTGCAGTGCGGAGGTCAAATTATGTCCAAAGGGCAAGGAAAGATGGGAGTTTCGATCCGGACCAAACGTGGACATACTACAGATCTTCTTGGTACTACAACGGGAAAACGATGTCATTTTACAGCAAGACGGGGCCCCACCGCACTGTGGGGCCCGTCTTGGAAGTCAGGGACTTCCTCAACAACACATTTAATGACAACTGGTGTAGCCGCAATATCCCCATTCCTTGGTTTGCAAACTCACCGGATCTCAACTTATAAATACATGGAATAATTAATATACACATAAATCAAGTTGTTCTTTCCATGTAACATAATCACAGAAATTTGAAAATTTAATCGTCCTGCAACGGGACGATTAAATTTTCAAATAATCGTCCCGAGAGATGCGGATTAAATTCTTAAATTTTAATTTTTAGATAAAATTTTCAAATTTCTGTGGCTACGTTATATGGAAAGAACAGCTTGATTTATGCCACCGGATCTCACTTCCCTGATTTCTTTGTGTGGGGTTTGTGAAGAACATCGTCGACCTCAAAGGCTGGATGACTTGAAGATGAAAATTTCTGCAGCGTTCGCACAAATCACTCAGCAGATGTTAGAAAACACATGGCAAGAATTAAGCACCAGGTATGAACTCTGCCGAGTTTGCAAAGGGGGTCATGCAGAGGCCCGGACATACCCCCATCCATAAAGGTAATTTCTGCCAAATATTGACTTATTACATCTGTTACAAGCTACACCACAGCATTTTTAAATTAACCCTACCAAACGGATAACCCTGTGTTTTGAAGTTCATCCTATGTAGAACTCGACAAATCATTTCTCTTTATCAGAAGAAGCATTTTGACGTAGGACTACGTATCACTCCGCGGATAGTATGGGGCGACTTACTGCCGACCGCCTGTGACAAAAATAGGTCCCAATTGAAAACATCATAGCGTTAAAACTACGTGCCGCTCACTAATCGCGTTAGCATATTCGTAAACAACATGGAGTCCGATTCGCGTACTGCGCAATGCATCATCTCCCCTTCGCTCCCTGTGCGCGCGGGAGATGACGCAATATTTCTGGGGTGCCGCGCGTTTGACTCAGTAGATCTCGGCAACCGTGAGCGCAACAGGACTGTGCGTGCTATCGTTTTAAAGCTCTCGACGAGATCTAGTCAAATATACGAAGAACATTTCGCAGTGGTTTGAACAGAACATTTAAAAAAATTGTTTTCTTGTGAACCGGTGAACACTTTTGACAATATCGCGGCTTATCCGGACAACAGTGAGTGCAAAACGACTGTGCGTGGTTTCGTTTTAAAACTCTCGACGAGATCTATTCAAATATATAAAGAACATATCGCAGTGGTTTAAACTGAAATTTTAAAAAATTGTTTTTGTGTGAACGGGTTAACATTTTTGACAATGCCTTGGAATTCGCAGAATGAACGCAAACAAAATTGGAGAAAATCAAAACGAGAGGCAAGAGCAAGTGATGAGGAATGTAAGAAGCTCAAGAAGACAGACCACCACGTTGAATGATTCGCGTATCGATCTGCTTTGTGTGCGCAATGCATCCAACATTATTTGTAGAAATTATGTAAGCTACATTTCATATTATGGACCTGTGTTGGCTATAACAAATTAAATAAACGTTTTGAAACCATATTCGACTAGCTCATTTCAACTCCGCAAGTCGTAGTCCTAGGTTCCAAACTGATGTCTCCATCAGAACTGAGCCTACATGTGTGTGTGTGTGTGTGTGTGTGTGTGTGTGTGTATTTCTTTATATCGTTCCTTTTGTGAATAAATGACGTTCATACACAAATTATTTATGATACATGCTCTAATTTTCTGAAGCTGCACTGTTTTTTATTAATTTAGGAACAAACTGCTCTAGAAGCAGGTCAATTGCTCTGGGAACCCACGGCAGTGCTAAACGTAAATAAAAGAGATGCACTTAAAAAAATGGTTACGCCTTAATTAAATCTTGAAAATAATGAATCCCAGTCTCATAAGACCAGAGATTGTTATTCATGATTCCTTCACAAAATTAAGGAGCAACACAGTTATATTACCTCTACGCAATGTTTTACTTTTCAAGTTTGTAATAGTTTAAAAAGGTCATTTCAATTTCTCATGACTTGTGAGAAACCACGTAAGAATTACTTTAAGATACAAGTTTACTACTTAAATATACATTTTCTTTTCGCAACATTTAGAGAAGCATATTTGAAAATAATCCTGCATCTCCGATTTACGCAACTGTCGTAGAACTGAGGAAATAATTCTTAATTAATCGGGACGCATTTGGTGAAACCTTTTCGTTTCAACAAAAGCGTTTTATTGTTTTTCGTGAAGAAGTCTTGTTTAGAGTTGGAACTGCTTTGAGTCATTTAGAGAGTTATATAATTTTTGAATTGCTGGAGGAAAGACGAACGTCTGAATATTCTCAACGGTAAATTAATTTGTAGAGATTACATTTTTCTCTTTAGATTGCAATGCACATCTACGATCATTATCTGAGTTTCTCACATATAAATGCGCTTCTTCATTGCAGAGAATTCTTTAAGCTTATGATATTTAAGTCTGCTTCTTAGAAAAACCAAATGTTTATCTTTAGAATGTTAAACTAATAAGTTTCCAAGTGGATTCTCCTGAACAACTGTTTGTTTTATTATTTAAATTATCGTTTCCGTGAATTGTATTTACAGACCTCAGCAGGACATTTTCCAAATATCATTTACAGATGCCAAATTATTTTTCATGGTCTTAGATATTCATTATGTGTTCGCTGTTTACCGGTTGAAAGCACGAGAAGGGACTTGATAGGCAATCATAAAATTGCACTTTTTGTTACGTAGAGCCAGCTTTTGAAAAAATCCTTCACGCTTGTTAGAAAAGGATTCACACGCAGGGGTGCTGATATAAATCCTTGGCTATTCCCATTTCACATATTCTTAAACTGATAATACACTGACGGGTAAAAATTAAAGACGAGACGGTTTTTCGAATGCAACGTCGTGCAGAAGTGCTTCACATCGACTCAAATCATACCATAAGATCCCCAAGATGTAAGAATATGGGACAAGTGAGCAAAACCGTCCAAACAAGTAATCCAAAGGATACAAAGGCACTTCATTGAAAAGGTAGCTTCGAGCACAACTGGACAGAAGACAGAAACGTCCATGTGACAGGCGGCTGCCAAGAAAAATCCAGTCTTTAGTAGAGGATATGATCACCCCTGACTGCGTTTCAAGATTTACAACGTCTGTCCATGCTGAGGACGAGGTTTTCAAGGAGCTGTTGAGGCATCGTGGCCCATTCCTCTTGTAGCGCCAATCGCAGCTGCGGAATCGTTGCTGGCGGCTGGTGACGTGCTGCCAAGCGTCTACCGAGAAGGTCCCACACGTGTTCGATTGGATTTAGGTCCGGGGACCTTGCGGGCCAATCCATGCGTTGAATATCTTCACTTTCCAACAGCTCTGCGACAGCCACTGTACGATGAAGTGTAGCGTTGTCGTCCATGAAGAGGAACTCAGGACCCACAGCACCTCTAAACAGACGCACGTGAGGCAGGAGAACCTCGGTACAATAGCGGGCACCAGTGACTGAACCTCCTTGGAAGATGTGGAGGTCAATACGGCTACCAAGCGTGATACCGCCCCAAACGAGAACTCCGCCACCTCTAAACTGGTCCCTTTCGATGATGTTGGAGGTGTGATTGCGTGTTCCCTGGTCTCTCCAGATGTGTATACGTCCAGAATCGCTCGTCAGACTAAATCGGCTCTCATCCGTAAAGAGAACTCGACCCCATTGCTGGTGTGTCCAGTTCTTGTGTTCCTGGCACCACAGAAACCGCCGTCTCCGATGAGCAGGCGTTAATGGCACACACCGTACTGGTCGTCGTGCAAATAGACCACCTTTGTGCAGCCTTCTGGCCACGGTAAAACGCGATAACGGACGTCCAGTTGTCTGTTGCATGCGCCTTGGGATTTCTCCCGTTGTCTGCCGTCTGTCTCTTCTCGCCTGTAGGACAATAGACCGGTCGTCCGCCGCCGTGGTTGCTCGTGAGTGACCACTGCTAAACTCTCGGACAGCTGTTCCTGTCGTTTGAAATATGCTCTCCAAGCTCATGAAACGATGCTGTGAGCGATCCCGAACACCTCGGCCACACTAGTCACACTTCGACCTTCTTCCGACTTCCCAATAACGCGACCTAGGGTAAAGTCATCCAGATGTCGTTTACTGGATTGCCTGTTGGCCATATCACACGGTCGCAGCAACTCGACGTCGTTCAAACTGATGTACACCTTTCAATAGCTTCCAGCGAATTGCTGAGCGTACATTTCAAAGGTCTGAAGTGACAATGATGCAAAGCAGCACAGATGGCATCTCAAAAGAGTGCCGAACAGTGATGAAATACCGTGTTTTAAAAGGGAACTCGGTCAAAGAAATGCAATTTATGATGAAATGTCGGTTGTATTAGGTGATAAGTGCCCTTCCTTCTTCACAGTCAAAAACTGGGTTTCTAGGTTTAGAACAGGACATTTGAGCACCGAAGGCGAAGGACATTCAAGAAGACTAACTCAAGTGACAATTCCAGAAAACGCAGATGCCATTTATTCCAGGATCATGGATGATCGAAGAATATCTACTAAAAAGATAGCAGATACTTTGGTGATATACCGAAAATAAGTAGGCTATATTATTCACGAGAATTTAGACATGAGAAAGCTCTCAGCCAAAGGGGTGCCTAAATGCTGATCAGAAGCGTGATCGAGTGATTGCTTCACAAGCCATTTTGGACTAATTTCGGAGGGATATTGTGGGATTTTTGAACCGTCTCGTAATTATGGATGAAACGTTGATCCATATACTATATGATCCAAACGCTAAAGAATCGAGATACAGTGGTTCCCCGCATCCAAAGAAGTTCAAGACATGAAAGTCATTGGGTAAGGTGATGGCGCCTGTGTTCTGGAAAAAGATGGAATTTTGCTTCTAAATTATCTGGAAAATGGTGCAACCATTACGGCAAAGTACTACGTTGCACTTCTCGACAAACTGAAGCAGTAACTGGTCTCCGAACGTCGAGGAAAGCTTTCGAACGGGATTTTGTTTCTTCAAGACAATGCGTCTCCTCACAAAGCGGTCATTACGGAGCAGAAACTGGCTGATATTCATTTTGAAATTCTGAAACACCCAGCTTAGTCACCTGAATTCGCTCCTTCGGACTACTACCTCTTTCCTAACCTGAAAAAAAAACACCTCAAGGGGCAAACATTTTTTAAAGCATTGAGGAGGTCACAGTAGCTGCGAACGATTGGTTTGCAGTACAATCGAAAGAATTGTTTTGTGATGAGTTAAAAGAAGTTAGAACATCGAAGTCATACGTGTGTGGAGCTCAGGGAAGAATATGTAGAGTAAATATTTTTTTTAATCCTCTAGCTTATTGTTTACTTTACAAAGCCAAAGATCTATCAGTCCCCCTTCGTAAACGAAAGAAACTGCATGTAAAAGGATTGTTTACATGCGATTTACTGTGTGTTCTTCATAACTCCCAAAATATGGCGGAAGGAACGCTTTGAACACATTATGGTTCCTTTGCAATGAAGCTACACTCCTACGCATTGCACTGATGACAGCGCGTTAGCGATGAAGGTGTATGATTATCTGTATTAAATCTATGGCACAATGTTATTGATAAGCTATCTGTACTGAACCGACTAAAGAGTGTTAATGTTGGGACGCCATCAACAGTAAACAAATGGTAGTGTTGTAGATGAAGCTGTAGAGAACATCTCACGGAATGTTAGCTATGGAGCCATATATGTAGTGAATCGCTGATAGAGCTGTATCTGTATTAAAATGATTAGCTGCATTAATGACGGACATGCATTTAAAGTGGACCGCAGACAGAGTGTTGGTGATGAAGCTATACTTGTCTCGAACCAATGATTGTGACAGAGACGTATCTATATTGAACTTTTGAAACAGAATGTTATTGATGAAAGAGGCTGTGCCTATATTTTTTTTACTAATGATGCTGTTAGTGGTGGATACGTATCTATAATGGGACTCTGACAGGGTGTTAGGGATAAAGACGCACTAATTTGTTTACAACCGCTCATAGTGTGTTCATGATGAAGCTGTACCTGTATCGAACAGAAGATGATAGAAACGTATCTACGCTGAACCCCTGATAGAATGTTACGTATTAAACTGTACCTGTTATTAAACCAGTGATACTCTTAGTGATGGAGATGCATCGGAAGTGGACCACTGACAGAAAGTTACACTGCTGGCGACCCAAAATGCAGCGCCGAGAAGGAAGCATCCGATTGGCCTGAAATTCGCAGCATGCGTCGCCCGCGAGAGGACATGCAAACGATTAGCATTGCAGGGCATATGCAAATCATGTACGCCAGGCACGCCACCGAGAAGCACTATAAGAAGGGTGCACAGAAGACGGGGTGTAAGTAGTGGAAGTGTGTTGTGCTGCCAGACCTGTGCGTGGGAAGCTTCCTGATGCCTCGTCGCAGAATACGGCAGTCATTCCAGCACGTTTCGGAGTTCGACAGAGGACGAATAGTGGCTTATCGCGACAACGGTTTATCGTACCGAGACATCGGCGCCCGTGTGGGACGACATCTAGCAACAGTGAGGCGAGTATGGATTCGGTGGGTGCAGGAGGGACGGACGGACCGATGTGAGTGATTGCCACAGCCGCGGCACACCACCGAACAAGGGGACCGGCATGTTGTGCAGCGGGCATTGAGGGCTCGCACCGCCACATCACGAACGTTAGCGCAGGAATTAGGGTGTGTTGCGCAACAACCTGTGTCAGCACGTACCGTTCGACGTCGTCTGCAAGAGCGGGGACTTGTCGCACGGCGCCCATTGCTCCGATTACCATTGACGTTACACCACCGGCGAGTGCGGCGGAAGTCGGCCGTTGAACGCCGCACCTGGACTACGGAATGGCACTACATTGTCTTCTCCGACGAATCCCCCTCCTGCCTGCAACACCACAATGGTCGGATTCGTGTGTGACGGCACCGCTGCGAGAGACTGTATGACGCCTACATTATGCATCGCCATACCGGTCCGTCGCCTGGCGTTATGGTTTGGGGCGCAATTGGATATGACACCCGCACCCCTCTGGTACGCATCGCCGGTACACTCAACAGCCACCGAACCATCTCCGACGTTTTGGAGCCTGTAGTCCTCCCTTATCTGCAGGACCTGCCAGCGGCCACGTTTCAATAGGACAATGCGCGCCCGCACGTGGCACGCATCGTGCAACAATTCTTCACGGCTCACCAGGTGTCACTGCTGCCGTGGCCCGCCTGTTCTCCCGATATGTCGGCCATGGAACACGTCTGGTCGCTGATCGGCAACCGAATGGCCCGGCAAGCACCACCCGCGGCTACGCCTGATGAACTGTGGCAACGTGTAGAAGCAGCCTGGACCGACATACCCCAAGCCCACATCCCACATCTAAGGCCGTTATTGCCAGCCATGGGGGCCACACGAACTATTGATGTCTGCGTGTTCCTCAAGTCGCACGGGCCTGTAAGCTCAATCGTTTCATCTTTGTGTCTGTTGTTATGTGTCCAGTAAATCTGGCTTTGCTATTTCGTGTCCTTCTTGGTGCTGCATTTTGTGTGGCCAGCAGTGTAGATATATTGTAAATAATTTTGTTTTAAGTTATTATCATTTATTTAGTTATCTTAGCAAGTATTTTTTAAGTTTCTTTTTGGATAAATTTAGGTTATTTATTGTGCTTAACTCAACTGGTAGTGTATTCCAGCAATCGGGACCAATATAATTTAATCTCTGCTTCATCATGAGGGATTTAGGATGTACGGGTCGTAATAATGATCTGTGTCTTGTATTGTAGTGATAAGTATGTAAATTCAATTCAATGACTTCTGTATGTAAGTTTAATTTAATTTTTTGAAGCATAAGTTTGCCTATTTTTAAATCAAGTAATTGTTTAATAGATAAAAGCCGGAGGATCATCCTTCTAGAGAAGGATGGTGGGCGTGGCTGGCGGCAGAAGGATGGGGGCGTGGCTGGCGGCAGAAGGATGTGGGGGCGTGGCAGATGACGCTAGTGTGTGTAGGGTCGATGTGCTGCCCCCTAGCGGTGCTTTTTGGAACTTTTAATGGATCTTTGAGGGATGGCAACGACCGAGTCGGGGAAAGGAGATGTGCTGCTCTAGCGGTGCTTCTTGGAACTTTATTATTGTGTTAGATTTTTGTGTTTGAGTGATGGCAACGGCCGAGTGGGAGAAATGGGGTGGATATAGGGGGATGTCAACTTGATGTGCTGCCCCCTAGCGGTGCTTTTTGGAACTTTTAATGGATCTTTGAGAGATGGCAACGACCGAGTGGGGGAAAGGAGATGTGCTGCCCCTAGCAGTGCTTCTTGGAACTTTCGATGTATCTTTGAGAGATGGCAACGACCGAGTGGGGGAAAGGGGATGTGTACGTTGCCCCCCTAGTAGTGCTTTTTCGAACTTTTCTCGGGAGATTTATTGGACGTTGACAAATTTTTAAGAAGTCTTTCCAATATTTATTTTTTTAATTTTCTCGGGAGATTTACTAGACTTTGTCAAATTTTTGAAGGAAGTTTTTCCAATATGTTTTTTTTTTATTAAATTTATATTTTCAGGAATTCCCTGAGGTATTATAATTTTTATAGACGTTGCATTATTTTTTCAATTTTCTCGGGAGATTTATTAGACTTCCTCAAATTTTTGAAGGAAGTTTTTTCAATCGAAGCATTTCCTCAAATTTGTTTTATTAAATTTATATTTTCAGGAATTCCCTGAGGTGTTATAATTTTTATAGACGTTGCATTATTTTTTTAATTCGTATATTTGTCCTCCCTCCAATTTTAATTTAGGCGAGGAAAGGCTTTGTTTGAAAAGATTTCGTTCCTGTTGATTCATGTTCCGCCATTTTAGTTTCACCCCGTTGTCATTTTGTGAGCCATGTGATTTGGGATGACTCACCATTTTCTCTTTGACTCAGAAAACTTTGTATGACACGTGTTTTGGGAAGAGTGACTATGCCGGATGACGCATGTCGTGATAGCAGATATGACATCAGCCAACGCCATTTCCTCCGCGGGTCGGCGGTTGACGTCATTTGAGATTCTGTAGCCACATTAAGTTCCAAGACTGATTTTTTTTTCAATAACTTGATCATTTTGCAACGAATTTATTCCTTATTTTTTCCTCATAATTTCCCATTTTATATTCATAATTTTTCAACGTAACGATTTTTTTATTTTCTTTGAGGAGACTTCACGCATTTTCAACGGACGTTCCAACATAAAAACGTTTTCCAAAGTTTTGTGCTGCAGACATAATCTTAAAACACGATTGTTTATTAACGTATTTACGTGTTCATGGCATTTTTTTAACGTTGTACCTTTTTCCACCGTACAAAGCCACAATTTTTTAGGCATAGTTAAAATGTTTTTTTTATTTCGTCATGATTATTCAGTGAAATGTATCCTTTAATGCATTATCTTAATCTTTTTTTACTAAATGCTTGCATACTCGTTAAATTTCTCGATGTACCAACATTATTTTATTTTCAAACTAACAACTACTTTTATCGAGGCTTTATTTTTTCTGTCTATGAAGAATCTTTTAGTTTATTCTCTCAAGATATGAAAATTAATTATAACGAAATCCTTTCACTTTTCTATCGCTAAGAATTTTCCTTAAAATAAGTCCTGAGCTATAGTTCGCTTTGTCTGGTTAGAGGTGATTCATCAATAGCATGTTTGTGACCAGATAAGGTATCCGTGCAGTTACTGCCTGAAGCGATGACGCATGGGTGACGGGTACGTCGTGTGTCATCCTTGTGAACTTGGAATGTCATCATACTGCTTGAAGCGATGACGCACGGTGACGGGTTTTTCGTGATGTCATCTTTGTGAACAGATGCCAGAAGAATTTGAGAAACTGTTTCAACTTCGAACCAATGACGTTTCTTCCATTGTCGGGGGGTCAAAAAGGAATCCTGTTTGCTATAAAACTGGCGTTGTTCATTCCTCCTCCTCAGTTTTTCTGCTGCTTTGGTTTAGTACCTACGTTTAGTTTTCAACTGCGTTTAGTTATCGACTGTCTCGCTGTCTGAATATTGTGGCGTGTTTTGGAATGGAATCTAAAAACATTTTTTCATCAGTTTCTGAAATCGAAGAGGTAAGCGTTCTTTTATTAGCATGCAATGTTTTTATTTATTGTTAGGTCCTCAAAGTTGTTTGAATTAGAATGTTGTTAGAATTTCGTGAGAGGATTCCCTTAAGGAAAAAATATACTAGTGTATTAGGAACAGTATGTGAGTTCTTTAGCGTACGATTTAAGTTAGATTTTCAGGAAGGAAAATTCATGTTAGTAGAATCGTTTAAACATAGTTCTTTTTTTAAGTATTTTAGGAATCCATGTTTTTACGATAGCTCTCATAAAAATTTATTCTCAACGAAGGAATTTTCCATTTTAATTTCCATGAAGATGCGTTGATAGAGGTTTAAAACATGTTAGCGGTATGTGAATTCTTTTGCATACGATTAAAGTTAGATTTTCAGGAAGGAAAATTCATGTTCGTGGAATCCTTTAAAACATAGTTCTTTTTTTAAAGTATTTTAGGAATTCATATTTTTTACGATAGCTCCCATAAAAATGTATTCTCAACGTAGGAATTTTCCATTTTAATTTCCATGAAAATGCGTTGATAGGGGTTTAAAACATGTTAGCGGTATGTGAATTCTTTTGCATACGATTAAAGTTAGATTTTCAGGAAGGAAAATTCATGTTAGTGGAATTGTTTAAAACATAGTTCTTTGTTTTCAAATATTTTAGGAATTCATATTTTTACGATAGCGCCCATAAAAACGTATTCTCAACGTAGGAATATCCCTTTTAAATGTTTATTTCATGAAAAATGCTTTGATAGGGGAGAGGGTTAATTTTTTTTTATTATTATTCTTTCACAGAAAGAATGGTGGCTGGAAGATGAACAGCTATTTTTGCAAAATTCAGAAGTGTTTCAGGCATTAGAGGAAATTCCAATGTCGCAAGACCTACTTTCCTCATTTGTGTCTGACGTACCCCCTGCCCCTTTCACTTGTAAGATCTGTCAGAAGGTCTTCACTTTGAAAACAAATTTGCAGAGACATGTCAAAATTCATTCTAGGGCACTTATTCCGTGTATGTTGTGTAGGAAGAGTTTTTCTAGAAATGCGTACTTGCAGATACATATTCTTAAATGTCATTTGAGAATGCAGGTGGGGGAACTCGTTAAATGCGTCTTCGGCAGGCCCCTCCAATGCTGCTAGCCCCTCCAATGCAGCAGACCCCTCTAATGCTGTAGACCCTTCAAATACAGCAGGCCCCAGTCATGAAGTTGTTGCTGGCCCCAGCCACGTTGTTGAGGACCCCAGTTCCGAAGCTCCCATTGTTCCTCCATTGAATATGGGGGCTTACATCCAAGTGCAGTCGGTGGCTCAGAACCGACTGCAAACATTTAAGATTGTTTCGGACGGGGAAACAGCGGTCTGTCTCTCCACATTTTTGAATGGCATCCAAAATTCTTCTGTAAGCATTCTAGAACATGCACTGGCAGCCCACCCATCCATTAAAGTAAATGCATTTATGCAGGCAGCTTTTAAAAAGCCTAAACCCGATGACCCGGAGGAATTTGATATATGTTCTCGGAATTTAAAAACAACTAATAAGCCAGTGTATCGGTCGACAAATCTCGGGGAATTTTTCGATATCATGTCCAGGAAACTACTCGCTGAATGTTCTGAATGCGAACTGAAAGGATCCGGCTGGATGTTTTCTCACGTGGAGTGGTTCGAACTCCGGGTTAATCGGTTTAGGCCATTGAAAGGAGGTTTCTTTATTATGCTTCCCAGCCATATTCAGAAGAAAAAAGCTGTCGTGAACGTTCAAAATTCAGACGCCTTCTGTTTCAAATATGCCGTGTGGACCCCACGTCTTAAAGATCAAAGGAGAGACCGAGAAAAGGTAGCCTCTTATCTTAACGATCCTTATTTTGAAGGCGGCTACAAGTGGGATTGCGTGGACTATACCGTCAAATTTTCCGACATTCCAAAATTTGAAAAGACCAACAACATGAGCATCAACATTTACGGGATAGATGAAGCTGGTAAAATATTTCCCATTAAAGTATGTGAAGAAGAGCTGACGGACCACAGAGATTTGTTGTATTTAGAAAACGGAGGTTGCAACCGCTTTGCTTACATTACAAATTTTGAGCGGCTTATTTCCAGTCAATTGTCAACATTAGGAAAAAAAGTACACATCTGCAAAAAATGTTTTAAAACTTATGATACGAGGTACAATGGAGAGCAAAAATTAAATGAGCACAAGAAATTATGCAATAAAAATAAGACGGTCCTCATCAAGATGCCAGAAGACAAGGAATTAACTTTTAAAGATTTCAAATTCAGTCAGCGGGTTCCTTTTGTTGTCTACGCTGATTTTGAGAGCGTCTTAAAACCAGTTCAAGGTCCGATCCCGAATCCAAGCGAGTCCTTCACCACGCCAACCCAATCTCATGAAGTTATATCATATGCTTATTTCATAAAAGATGTGGAAGGTCGTTATGATGTTTTCCGAACTCATAGAGCAGAGCAGGGAGTTGTGAGTCATTTCCTTCACACTCTCAAAGAAGATGTGGAAGTTATTGAAAAAAATTATAAAATAAATATCCCTATGATTGCATTAACGGAGGCTGAAAAAGATGTCTATCGGAAAGCAAGCATATGTCATATTTGTGGTGAAGATGGATATAACTCATGCAGCAAATCCAAAAAGAAAGTGGCGGACCACGATCATCGTACTGGGAAATTCAGAGGACCCGCACATGCTTACTGCAATATAAATTTCAAAAATCCTTCCTTTGTTCCAGTTCTGATGCATAACCTTTCGGGATACGACTCACATTTTATCATCAAGGAATTAGATTGCCTTCCAGGAGAAATTAGCGTGATCCCCGAGTCGACCGAGAAATTTATTTCTTTTTCTAAAAAGATGGGTGGGCTTGAAATTCGTTTCCTGGACAGTTTTCGATTCATGCCAAGCAGTTTATCGAAATTATCAAATAATCTTCCGAGAACGCATTTTAAAATTACACGACAGCTTATTCCTCATGATGAAGAATTCAATCTCCTCACGCAGAAAGGCATCTTTCCCTATGACTACATTTCGTCGTATAACAAGTTAGAGGAAACTTCTTTACCTCCCCAAAAGGATTTCTTCAACAAATTAACGAATTGTCATATAACAGATGAAGAATATGAGCATGCCAAAAAGTATGGGCGGTCATGAAGATTCAGAATTTAGGCCAGTATGCAGATGTGTACTTAAAAACAGATGTGCTCATTTTGGCCGACGTGTTTGAAAATTTCCGAAATATTTGCCAGGACACTTATACTTTAGATCCTGCCTGGTTTTTCAGTTGTCCTGGATTAAGTTGGTCCGCCATGCTCAAATGTACTAAAGTTTCTCCCCAGCTTTTAAGTGACTACGATATGCTACTTTTTCTGGAGAGCGGAAAGCGGGGTGGCTTGTGTATGTGTGCGAAGCGGCATGCTCAGGCCAATAATAAGTATCTGAAAAATTTTGATGCCTCCAAAGAAACCAGCTTCATCTCTTATCTCGATTGTACGAACCTTTATGGGTATGGAATGCATGAGTCACTTCCGGTGAATAACTTCCGGTGGCTTTCCAATGAAGAACTGAAGCAGTTGGATGTCACGTGTATAGCGGACGATGCCAGCACGGGATACTTTCTCGATGTTGACATCAGCTATCCTGACTCCCTTCACGATCTTCATTCGGATTTGCCTTTCTGTCCGGAAACGGAAGTAGTACCTGGAACCAGGCAGGTCAAATTATTAACTACTTTAAATAAAAAATCCAGGTACGTGGCTCATTATCGTCTTCTCAAACAGGCAGTCAAAGCGGGTCTCGTCATAACAAAAGTGCATCGAGGAATAAGCTTTGATCAAAGCAAGTGGTTGCAACCTTATATTCAGCTTAATACTGAAATGAGAAAGAGGGCAAAAAATGAGTTTGAGAAAGATTTTTTCAAATTGATGAACAATTCCGTTTTTGGCAAAACAATGGAAAATATTCGCAACCGAACCAAAGTTGAGCTGGTGTGCGAAGACAATCGACTGGAAAAGCTGCTCAGTAAGCCCAATTTTAAAGACCGCTCCATACTAAAAGATGAAGCTGATGGAAATTTTCTTGTGTCAATGCATTTTAATGTCACTCACCTCACCTTCAACAAACCCATTTATTTGGGAGTCGCCATTTTAGACATCTCTAAAACTAGAATGTACGACTTCCATTATGAAGTGATGAGGCCTTTATATCGTGACAACATTTCCATTCTTTATATGGATACTGATAGTTTCTTCTATCACATCAAGACAGAAGATCTATATAAAGATATGGAAAACATTAAAGATGAATTTGACACGAGTGATTTTTGCACAAGCCACCCGCTCTATTGTCTGAAAAATAAAAAAGTAATTGGGAAATTTAAAGTCGAGACCCAAGGAAGAGCCATAAAAGAATTTGTTGGTCTTAGACCGAAGATGTATGCTTTTGCTACAGAAGAAGAAAAAGTCAAAAAAGCTAAAGGCGTGAGCAAAACAGTAGTTTCCCAACAGCTTCGTTTGAATGATTTCAAGTCTTCTCTCATTCATATGCAAGAAAAGAAGAACATGAGCTATTGCATTCGAAGCATGAAACATTCGGTTTTCACTGTTGCCACAAACAAAACATCTCTTAGCCCATATGACAACAAGCGAGTCGTATCCCAGGACAATATTCATTCTCTTCCTTATGGGCATTATTCGTTAGAATCGGAAGAGCCTCCCCGGAAGAAATTTAAAACAAAATAGCTGCCTGTATTCGAACCACTCCATGTCGATAAACTGCTTGGCATGGGGGTCCACACGGCACACTTTGCCCAGGAAGAGAATGAATAATTCAAGTCTTCACTCATTATTCCAGAAAATTTCCCTCAAGAAAAAAAAAATTCTCTGCTCTATGAAATGCCTCCGTCTATTTTGCTGCTGCTGCTCGCTTGGATTCATAGAAAAAAAAATTCGTCTCAAAATGTTTGTTTTGCTCACGTGAAGATATTTCATCTCAGTTGCTTATATATTTCGTCTCAAAATTTTTACTCTGCTCATGCGAAGATATTTCGTCTCAAAATTTTTACTCTGCTCATGCGAAGATATTTCGTCACAATTTTCTCATGCGAAGATATTTCGTCTCGATTTGCTCACGCAAAGACTCAAAATTTTTACTCTGCTCGCATACATTCTTTTCCTGTTGGAAGAAATTTGTCATGAAAAACCTCCTCTCAAATGACGTCATTTTAAAAATGTGTGGAGACAGTCCAATGTTTTTCTTTTTTTCAAATTTGTTGCTGATCATAGTTTTAACTGTCTGTACAGAAATAACGAGTGATCACGTTGCTTTGAATCTGCATTCCTCAGGGAGTGAAATCATTTTGAAAAGAACAGAAGTTCAGCTTTCGGGGTTGTCAAAGATGTATTTAGCGAGAAAAAAAATTACAAGAGAAGGAACTTTAAAACCAGTAGAGGTTTTTTTTTTAAATATAAATTGAGGAATGTTGTTACTTTAATATTGTGTCTTCATGTACGCATTTCTAGAAAATTTCTTTGTCAACGTAATTGGGGAGTAATTTTTCCCCAACATTTCAAAAGGGTAGGACCTTCTGACAGAACAAGCAGGTGGGGAAAGGGGGAAAAGCTGCTTACTCATCTCTCGGAAACCTGACGTCATACGCCTTATCGCAAGCCTGCCTGCCTGCCTGCCTGCCTGACTCATTATCGCTTCGGTGCTTGGTGTGAGTGTGTTGACCTGAAAAAAAAATGTCTCTTCGTCATAACAAGGAAAATCTGAATTTTTGTTACTTTCAACTCTTCTCCCCTGCTCAAGCGATTCATTACTATTCTCGTTTGGAAGATGAAGTGGAATATTTGAGTGGTGAATTCTCAAAAATAAAAATTTTCGGAAAGTGTTATAACATTCTTAGACAGCATGTTGCCTTCGGGGACCCCAATCTGAAATACACTTTTAGCGGTTTGAGCTTGGACCCCATTGCTTCAAGAAATCAAGCTCGCTGTTGAGAAAGAATGACTTTCAACTTTGTTTTAATAAACAAATACCGAACTGGAAAAGATAGCATCGGATATGGACAATGAATCAGATTTAGAACCTTTGTCGTGCATTGCTCTCGGGCAAGAAAAGAGATTTTGTTTTTAAGAGAAACGGGTTTAAACCAGTTTCATTAACTCTGAGATCAGGTTCTCTACTCCAGATGCTTCCGCCAACAAATTCTTATTGGAGTCATGGTCTACCGTGGCAAAAGAACGCTCAGCCCACTGTTTCAATGTCCGGAATGTCTCTTGCCCTATCGTGAATTGCCTAACAACATCATGGAGCATGATTCCATGAATATTAAGTTTAGCACTCACTGCGCCGTTGCTATGCTGCAGCCTGTGGTTGTAGCGGAATCTTTCGTTGCTGCTTCGAAGGAACTCATCTCCAAAGAATTTTTAGAATCTCTGGACATTACGAACTTGTTGAAAACGGTTCACGACATGCACGTAGCCCAATACGACTTGTATTGAGTTGGAGGAAACAGCAGCTGTTGAAAAAAGTCCTTTTTAGGGCTCCTAAAAATTTGGGTAAGGGAAGGGGGAGGGAGGGAGGTAAATTACTGAAAAAAAAGTGAGAATTCAAGTTTAAAAAAAAAAAAGTAAATATTTTTTTGGAAATGTTTAAAGTAATTTTTTTTCTATTTCCAGAGCCTAAATTTAAGTGTAAGTATTTTATTCATTCTAAGATATAAATTTTGTGAAATTTTTTTTTATTAACCTAAATTTAAGTGAAATTATGTTTTTTTATTGAAATGAGTCAAAATAATAAGTTTCAAGAATTTTAAAAGTAAAAGAAATTTCTTTTTAAAATAGTAACAGAATGAATTGATTTAATGGGGAACTAGTATTTTTTTTGCTAAAGACTTTTCTTAAGGATTTGGGTATTTATTAAGGAAATGGGCCTGATGTTTTCCATCAGGCGGCCAATCGGGGGGATTTCCGACTGGTCTGAGAGCAATGCTTTACAGTATTGAGCCGAAACCAGAGTACACGGCTTATTTTCGGGGAGTTTGAAATGTTTCAAACTGACTCGCTTTATTCTTTTAGTTGAAAAAGAAGAAGCGCTCTCACTGAAGACCCCTCTAGCCTGGGAAAATTAAAGCAGTTGTGTTTTATAAAAAATTCTTTCCTTAGACATTTTTAGTACATCCAATTTTCAACTTTCAGGAACTTGCTGTGACTGTTTTTACTACATTCTATTTCCAACTTTTTCGAAAACGAACTTCAACAGATTTTTACTCGTTTCGAAACAGTCTTTTTATGTATACTAGTTTTCCCATGTTATTCTATGAGAATTTCCCTGCTTTTAATGAAATGTGTTTTCTCAAAGCTGTCCATTAAGAAAAAATGAAGTGTTCCATTTTTAACCCTAAGAAAGAATGAACTG
This sequence comes from Macrothele yani, assembly GCA_039090855.1. Taxonomy (NCBI): domain Eukaryota; kingdom Metazoa; phylum Arthropoda; class Arachnida; order Araneae; family Macrothelidae; genus Macrothele; species Macrothele yani. The sequence continues at coordinate 57,420,216 of CM076994.1, read as the reverse complement.
TTCCGAAAGTGCATACATTTAAAAAAGAGAAAAAAAAATGACACTTTTGTTCAACTAAATTTTTTAATATGGAATCCAATGAACATTTTTACATATTTTCTTAGAATTTGTCTTTTTTCGTTTAGAAGTTACAACAGAATTTCCTTCTTGTACAGGAACTTTCAACATTTGTTTATTTTTAATGTACTTTTTGGGTAAATTAATGTCTTTTAATGCTTTTACAAATTCAGGAGGTATGTACAGCTTAGATCCCTTGCTTCGAAACATAGAGTCTATGAGGTCTACTATATTCGTGTTTTTTACAATGCGTCCATTATATTTAAATTCGGCCTTGGGACTCCAGTCAATAATATCAGAGTTCGTTTTAAAGACGTCCAGCACATTTCTTGCATTTCGTTTCAAGTTAGAAGGAACGGACTGAACGATAAGGTCTTCCACAACATCTTTTACTTTCTCGTCTTTGACATGTTCTTCTTTCACTGGTTCTTCAGTTCTCGATGGGGTTTCGTGAGATGCAACTGGAGGATTAAAACTGGAAACATGAATGCGCTTATTCACGACTTGATTATATAATTTCACTTTTACTTCGTCAGACTCTTTGCTTAGGAGAATTTTTTTCATTTCTTTGTCCAAGTCCGTTAGCGTTTCGTCTGTGGGCATATGACGGGAAATCCGTTCTTCGGGAATCAGAACCATTTTCTTTGCAAATTCCATTATTTCGTAAGCAGAGTCGTTAATACACTGAGAGCAGCGTAATCAACACACCTAAAAATCCCCCTTTTTGAATAAGGAGTTTCCTCTTTTTATACAGAGGTGTCTTTTTTCGAGAGCTCGCTCGCAAGGTGTGCTTATGCCGTTGCAATGAATGTTTCTGGGTGGGAGTAAGCGGAACATTTCCTTTTAACGTATTCATACAAACTTCACATAGTGCTTTAATTCCACTTTTTCTACACTTCGATATTAGGTCTTTTAATACTTTTTTGGACAGTGTTGAATCATACATAAAAGTTGGACCTGCTGCTTAGACAGCGTCATGATGAAAACTGAGACTTATTTCATTTCACCGAGGTTGATATATTACTTGAATGCCTCCCGGAAGTATCTGGGAGCGTAATCTTAATTCTTCCTTTGTCTCAGGTTTTAGATCAATCAATAAATAGCTGTAAGGGGATTTTGTGGCATCCATATACACTTCTTGAAAAAATTTAAGTTTGCTAGGGTACAACTGCCTCCCTAAATGAGTGATTTGATTCACATCTCTTCGTGATTTAAACAGAAACAAGTAATGAGCATTCAGGGAAATTTCTCGCATTTCTTTAACTTTATGAAAAATATTTTGAGTAATGAATATCACGGACACATTGAAATGATGACTCCTCTAGTGAACAAGTGAGTCAATTTTTTATCACTTCCGCATTCAGTCATGAGATCGTCAATGACAAACAGCGTTCTTCCTTTCACATAGTCACGAAAATTAGAGGGGATGCCTTCCACAAATGTCACGTTTTCTATTTCATCATACAATGTTTGGTGAACATCATAGAACCACACCACGTCTTCGGGAGGGGGAGAGATGACTTCCCCTTGATGCTGAAGTAAGCGCTTTACAAACTGGGTCTTTCCACTTCCCGTAGGACCCGCTATCAGAGCTGTGAAAGGATGTTGTAGTCTGGGCACTTCCATGTTGTCAACTGAGGTCAATCAAGAACTTACAAAATAATTTAAAGACACATAAATTAGAGTTGAAATCAATTTTTATTTTAAATTCTAAATTTTGTTACAATTCCAAATTTATTTCGAACAAAATAATAGACACGCACGTCGTTTGTTTCAGATTTCCATCGAAAATTTCTTACAATGGAGTACAAGCTTTTTCCACGACATCTAGAATAAAGGAAGAAAATACAAAATTGACCACATACGGCCGTAAACAAACTTTGAAGAGGTACATCATTAAAATTCATAGTTTCAAACTTGGAGACAAATTGAGCAATAGGTCCTTGAAAATATTCTGGAGAATGTCCGAAAGAATAAAAAAATTCCATTGTTTTTGGGTTTGACATATACATAGCCAACCAGTGTTTTCCAGGATTTCCATGTCGGTCTGTATTCACAACAAGGCATGCTGGGAACTTGACAATTCTCTTGGGAAGGCGGTCACAGGCAAACACTCCGAGGAAGGAACGTCGGGTCACGTGATCTTGCTTTAAGGACTTGGTTATTTGTATACTGTTCATTTCTTCAATTGGAGAAATCACAAAGAATATTTCTGGACTTGGAAATTTCAATAATGTTCTGGAACTCTGCGTAGATTAGCACAGAAATGGTTTTTACCAAAGCTTTTCCAAATTTGATTTCCACTCTTAAATTTCCTTGATGGATCAGGTTCAAATGTCCTCCATCGCATAGGTCCGGACTGAGATCGAATGCATAAAGAGTGTATCCCTCGGAAAATTCAGCACGATCGATAAATATTCCACGGTCCTGACCCAGTTTCTCGGTGCCTTGAAATAGACTGTGGAAGGAACGAATTGTGCTTCCCTTTTCAAAATTGGGTTCTAGAGGTTTATGAGGAACTGGCTGTCCGTCAACGTACACGGCGATAAAGTTGACATCATAATGCTTGAATTCAAATGGGTTGGATTTATATGTACCATTAAAAGCGTCGTTGTCTACACATCCAATAACCAGTCTTTTGGGCATTTTTCCGAGGAATACGTTGTCTTGCACGAAGGACATACTTCCTTGAGAGACGGAATACACTTTACATAAAACTCGATCAATGGGATACTTGGCAGGAGATTTTTCTAATGCTTTTGCATGACCGATGGCCACTCCAGGGTTGACTTTCACTTTTCTCACAAAAATGGATGCGTGTTCGATGAGAACTCTGTAACTGGGGATCTCGGAGGAGGAAACAAGGCAGAAATCAGGTTTACTTCGAACCAGTTTGATTTTCATATCCACTAAATTGAGCAGCAGTCTGTTTTGATAAAATAAATCGCAGTGCAAGGTTCCAATCATATCCAGCGTCTTGCTTTCTTTTATGAGTTCGTAGCGTTGATGTAATCCCTTGTTTGTTGCATCATTCGTGGGATTAATTTCGTGTAGATGTCCGGCTGTATCCTTGTAAAAACCTTCACATGATAAATAGGATTTCTTTGATTCTTCTCCGTAATTCAGTAGAGTTTCGATATAAGCTCTGTAGGGATACGTGTTGCTTGATGAGGAAATCACTCTTTCGTTTAAACTGATGTCGACTTGAGAAAACAGAGAATGAAGAAAACAGTTAATGGGACCCACGGGCTCTTTTTCAGGTAGGGAAGAATTTTCAGCTTTCACAATTTAATTTTCACATAGAGTTGGCTGGAAGACAAATCCATGTATTCTTCTCCACTCCCAGAAATATTAAATTCCAGAGGTCCTCCATCTCGAATGTTGGCCAAGGGGTGATATTCGATCCATTGTCCTTTTTCTATGCTCGTTTGGGTAGGCGGTAAAGCAAATAAATCCAATTCCGACTTGAGACATACGGAAGAATGACTGTGAATCATAGCCATGGTTTACGGATCAAAAATATCGCGTGCGGTCCTCTTGGCTTTCTTTGAACGAATGATACGTTTCTTCGTTTTTCTCTTTCTTTTAACGCTTCCCCAACATTTTCTTCACTTTAGAAGCTGCTTTATCAGTGAGAATTTGTCCTGCTTCTTTAGCTCGTTGTTTGGCTGTCGTTTTTACATCTTTACCGAGAATGACGTCATTGGCGAGATCCATACCCGTTCGTAAGACTTGTTTTCCGAGCGTTTTAGCACCTTGTTTAAATAACGGTACCGCCGCTCTAAATAATGAACGAAAAAGTCCTCCAAGTCCATAACCTTTTTGAAGTGGTACTCCTTGATAGTAAACTATTCCTTTTCCCGTTTGACTGACGTAATAATCTTCGAAGGATTTCGTACAGCAGCGGTATGGTTCGTACATGATTAGAGATGCTTGAGACAAAAATGAAGTTTCACGATCGCTGTTCCACGTTCAAATGGCACTAATTGGCCTATGTGATTCCTTAAAACGATTTCAATGGTTTGAAAATTTTTTCTTGCAAGAGACAAATAATGAGGTCGATCGAACAAAGCGCTCACCATCTCTCCATCCACACCACTCACTTTAACGATGCGAAGGAGAGGAGCAACCATGTCTCCTACCGGTTGCGGTTCCACAATATCACTGTACACATACAACAGAGAAAACCGACTGTTTAGATCTGCGATAAATTCACCATTTACCGAGACAGCTCCACTCACGGCTGAAAGTTGCATGGGTTGGTATCCTAAGATTTCCGCAATCCCTGGGGGGAAAACCAAGCTCGTACCTTTCAGAAGAGTTGACTTGACCTTTTGAGTCGCTTTATTATAATTCAAAAAGATTTTATTGGCAAAATGATTGCTCATGGATTTAACAATGTCCGCTATAGACTCGTAATGACCTGGAGATATTCTTCCCGTCTTAAACTGACCTGTTCCCAAACCGTATTCGAAATGGTTGGAATTTTCCGTGATATTATACCACGAATGGGGGTAGATGAGCTCGACGAGTCCCACTTCCCAGTCTCCATTCAGTTCGATTGGGGAAGGAAGACGTGTTATAAAATGGGATATTTTGTTGTCCAAAAAGTATCCGAGTGAGCTGTCGCTCGGTAGTGTCAGATAGAAACTCATCTTGACGAATGACGTTTCATTTAAAAATAAGGCCGGTTTTATAGCGAGGTCAAGTCTTCCGCGGGGATCCATGCGTTGAATTTATCGGAGTAGCCTTTAAATTTGACAAAGTATTCCATTTTTCCTTTTCTTTTGCGTTTCTTTAGAACACGTTCCACAGAAAATGTCTCGGAAAGTGTTACTTTTTGAAGCTCTTCGGCGTAGAATGTCCCTTCCAGCTCTTCATTCAATAAATCTTTTACTTTGTACACGGGAGGGGATCTTGGAATGAGGTCACTCACCACAAACACTTCTTCCGTCCAATTTGATTCGTATCCTTTTTCAAACGTTAATTTGGTTTTAGAAATCCTTACGTGATCGCCGACTTGGAATTTATAGGAGGGTTTTTCCCTCTTGAAACCACTATATAGATTGTCAAACACTTGCTTTTCATTGTTTTCGTTCACTTCCACAGGCTTCATTTTTATACTTCGATGGTGAGAATGATTGTAACTGTGGACTAAATCGTCGAGCACGTCGATGAATCTGAAGGTGTTTTGACTTGTAAAGTAGCGCCACATTCTAGTTTTCAACGTGCGATTGAATCTTTCCACAACACTTGCTTTTGTCTCGTTGTTCGTCGTAAAGAAATGCACCTCGTGCTGTTTTAAAAACTTTCGGAATTCTTTGTTCTTAAATTCAGTTCCTTTATCAGTTTGTAGTTTTAAAGGTTTTCTCTGTTCGAAAATCTTTGAAAACGCTTGAACGATATGGAACCCCGACTTTTGTTTTAGGGGAATCACCCACGCATATTTGGAAAATATATCAATACACGTCAACAAGTAACGAAATCCATTATTATGTTGACTCAAACTGGGAAGGTCAACCAGGTCTGCTTGAAACTGTTGATCTATTTTATTCACCAACACTCTGTTTCTCGGAAAATGACGTCTCGTCGGTTTGTGGAGGGTGTACGTTTTCTTCCCCTTCAGCCATTTTTCCACGTCTTTTTTCTTGACGCCTTCTTTCTTGACAACACGGAATAAAGCATTCACCCCACCGAGACTTCCTTCTTTCACGGCTGTAAGATACGCCTGTTTCATTACATCCTTCATTACAACAATTCAACGAGAGATGTTCCACCGTAACAGAAAAATTCATGTTCACACCAACTCGTTCACAACTCAAATAACGTCCACTCCCCCTCACACTGCATTTTTAAATAAAATTCCAAGAATTTTAATAAAACTGCTTCCCCTTTTAAACATATTTTCTCAATGGTCTCGCTGGGACCACCAGATCATTTTTTATGAACCAGAGGGGAAAAAAATACTGCAACGTCTATAAAAATTATAACACCTCAGGGAATTCCTGAAAATATAAATTTAATAAGAAAAAACATATTGGAAAAACTTCCTTCAAAAAATTTGACAAAGTCTAGTAAATCTCCCGAGAAAATTAAAAAAATAAATATTGGAAAGACTTCTTAAAAATTTGTCAACGTCCAATAAATCTCCCGAGAAAAGTTCGAAAAAGCACTGCTAGGGGGCAACTTACACATCCCCTTTCCCCACTCGGTCGTTGCCATCTCTCAAAGATACATCGAAAGTTCCAAGAAGCACTGCTAGGGGCAGCACATCTCCTTTCCCCCACTCGGTCGTTGCCATCTCTCAAAGATCCATTAAAAGTTCCAAAAAGCACCGCTAGGGGGCAGCACATCAAGTTGACATCCCCCTATATCCACCCCCTTTCTCCCACTCGGTCGTTGCCATCTCTCAAAGATCCATTAAAAGTTCCAAGAAGCACCGCTAGGGGCAGCACATTGCGTTGACATCCCCCTATATCCACCCCCTTTCCCCCACTCGGTCGTTGCCATCCCTCAAAAACAAAGGTCCATTAAAAGTTCCAAGAAGCACCGCTAGGGGCAGCACATCTCCTTTCCCCGACTCGGTCGTTGCCATCTCTCAAAGATCCATTAAAAGTTCCAAGAAGCACCGCTAGGGGGCAGCACATCTCCTTTCCCCGACTCGGTCGTTGCCATCCCTCAAAGATCCATTAAAAGTTCCAAAAAGCACCGCTAGGGGGCAGCACATCGACCCTACACACACTAGCGTCATCTGCCACGCCCCACATCTTTCTGCCACAAGCCACGCCCCCATCCTTCTGCCACAAGCCACGCCCCATCCTTCTGTCGCAAGCCACGCCCCCATCCTTCTGCCGCAAGCCACGCCCACCATCCTTCTCTAGAAGGATGATCCTCCGGCCGGATCGGTCCTTTTATACTACTCATAGGTATGTTGAAAAGTGAAAGGTTGGAAGTTGGTATAAGAAGAAAAATTTCTTTTTAAGTCTAGTAACCTAATGTATTTATTCTGTAGGACTTGCAGCTTTTTGATGTTGGTTTGAGTGGTTTGTCCCCATGAGGAGAAACAATAATCAATGTGTGGTTGGAATAGTGTATAGTGTTACAGTGGAACCCCCCCCCCAACTTAAAACCTGAAGAAAAGTCTGAAATTTGTCCGCCATGTCGCGTACTGTATGAGGCAGCTGGGAATCACAGTTCGGCAGGCTCACGTGTTCTTTTACAGTTTACAGGTTTTTTTTATTTATTTCTCATTTACGTTGTTTTTTCTTTCGGCTTTTCTCTAAATCAATTAACAAAATTGCGGGATAATTAGGAAGTCGCTCCAATGCTTTTGAAGGCAAGAAACGCAATATTTTGCCATTTTGAATTGCTAGACCTCACACATAGCCCTGAAGTGAAACATAAAGATTCCTATCTCAAGTGTCTTCGAGGGGCTGCAAAACGAACGAGGGAAATAATGCGGATGGAAGCAGCATTGTTCGAAGCGGTCTTTCACTTTTCTTTTTTCTTCTTTCCGCTTGTAGCTTAACGCTGTGGTCCGTATGTTTATTTCAGTGGGTGGGCCAAGAGACCCTCAGCAGACACATAACTCTGTCAGCAAGAAAGATACTCTGACGTCTGCGAGGGACAATGGGCAATTAAGAGTATAGAATCGCCGAAAAGAATAGGGGGTGAATTCGAGCGTTGTTTTCGGTCAGCAGTTGCTGATATACGCTTAAGGTAAAAGCACGTCTGATTTCGCTCGGCCGAGAAAATTAATCTCAGGGCTGGCGGTCGCAACTCGATAAAACAAAAATGGAAACAAAACCTGCGAGGGGCATATTTGAACTGCGTACTCAGGCAGGGTAGATGTTATGCTAACGGAAAGGAACTGACTGAATTGGGAATGAATGGTCAAAAAGGACGGAAGGTAGCGACGGACGGAATCTACTATAGCAGCAGCGGAAGTGAGGGGGTCCCACTCTCCAAGCAGCTGACGGTCAGAATCATTTCTTCACGACAACAGAAATCATTTCCCAGGAACACAGAACATCAGTCTTGGAAACCGCAACAGCAGATGTGAGAGGGGCTATTTTGTTTAACGGGCACCTTCAAATCGTCACGAGAGTAGATCAGTGTGCATTTTAATCATTGCAACAAAGTGCGGCGTGATATCAACATTTTAATTGTGTGCTTTATTCACATCAAGTGTCAAAGTGAAGTGTTGAATCATCGGTGCTGCCACATGGTGCAAGTGTCTGTGTGCGTGTGTGTGTGTGTGTGTGTGTGTGTGTGTGTGTTTTGTCGTGTTATATTATACGATGCACACTGGATTTGCACAGCAAAGTCACGAAACTGTAAGTACATGAATATTTCCTTTTTCTTTCTTCGCACATCTGCGAACTTGTGCCATCCCGACACCCAAAGCTGCATGGACATAAATGCAGTAATGCTGAGTGACTGAACCTCAGAGGAAATACCTGCACATACAGATTTCAATTTCTTACAGGGCCCATTTCCTGACTATTTTTTTTTACATGAATAAGGGAGAGGGTGTGGCCACAAATTCCGCTCGGCGGAACAGTTTCTTTTAACTTTGGTTCAGGGCCAAAGCGAGCGGGGAAGGGATCTCTGCATGTGCATGCTTATTAGATTTAGTTAATTAACTTTGGCAGTATTTCGCACCTATAATTACATACCGCAAATTAACGTGCTTGTGAATTTTATGTAGCGAGTATTTTTAATATGATCGTTTGCATATAATTTTTTTTTCATTCTCTAAGCAATTGTATAGGAATATCACCTGCTGCTCTATTTTGTGTGTTAACGATAGTATCTCTTGATCAGATAGTCCGGTGGGGACTCAGTCGGCTTGCGTTGTCCGACAGTAAAGCGTGATACTGTGTGCTGCCCACATAAGAGGGGCAATTGTCTATGCGCCCCGAGAGCGCCGTATCCGTTTAAATCTCACAGAACGTTATTAAATGTTGTTGTTCATTTGTGAATCATGTGTTATTTGCGAAAGTGAGTGTTGTTCTGGCTGGTTGGGGATTGAATGTACCGGAGTAAGATCCGGACCACTACACTCAGTCACGAATTGGTGATTGCGGGTGAACCTCATCACAACTCTCTGATCCCAAAGTATCGTTTTTTAGTTTATTGTATTTTTTATTGTTGTTATTTTTGTTCACACGGTGGATTCACCCAAGCCTCATGCTTCGGGTCATTCTTCAAAGTTTCGTTTTTTTATGTTCTGGTGTGAATCATTGAGTGCAGCGGTGCACCTGAGATTCACACCTGGTGCCGCGGCCAACTAAATTGTACTTCAGGTTCCAAGCACCGTTACCGGCCGACTCGGCAGGAACACTGCTAGTGCTGTGTAACAATAGTACAAAAGTTTAAGTGTTTTTGGTAGTTAAACTTGAAGTAATTTTGCTGACAATCCCAATGTTTTTGGAAATTCGATTTGCAATTGATTCTATATGGTTATTCCATTTTAGGTCGGAAGTTAAAATAATTCCCAGGTACTTACAGCCCTGTACTATGCCAGGGGCGTAACCAGGCATTTCTGCGCCCGGGACAAACTATAAAATAATGCGCCCCAACTGCCTCTCTCTCTCTCTCTCTCTTTCACTCTGTTTATCTCTCTCTCTCTCTTTCTTTCACTCTCTCTCTCTCTCTTTCACTCTGTTTATCTCTCTCTTTCACTCTGTTTATCTCTCTCTTTCACTCTGTTTATCTCTCTCTCTTTCTTTCACTCTCTCTCTCTTTCACTTTCTCTCTCTCTTTCACTTTCCCTCTCTCTTTCACTTTATCTCTCTCTCTCTTTCTTTCACTCTCTCTCTCTCTCTCTCTCTCTCTCTCTCTTTCTTTCATTCTCTCTTTCTCTATCTCTCTTTTTCTTTCACTCTCTCTATCTCTCTCTCTTTTTCTTTCACTCTCTTTCACTCTCTTTACCTCTCTTCCACTCTCTCTTTCTTTTCACTCTCTCTCTCTCTCTCTCTCACACACACACACACACCAAAATAACAAAAAACAGCATTGACAATCTAAACGAGCACAAGCTACAGAGAAGAATTTTCAAGAAAAATAGCTTTAAATTAAAGACAGCAAAAAGCAGATACAATTCCAAAAAATATAACAGTACTACAAAGACTTTCTAACGAAACTAGGCGTAAAAAAAACACAATCAAAATGTGACTGTTTTTACAGATTTTCGCAACTGCTTCGGAGTTCGGACCTTCAGCATCGCATCAAGCGAAACGAATGTAGCCGACAGTCGTGACATGCAGCCACAATAAAGACTGAATAGCCTCCAGAAAATCTTCAAAAATGTGAACAGCATCCTTATCTTGCAACCCACATATAGTCCATCCAACTAAAGAAGTACTGGGGGCTCCATTGTTGTATAAGGGTGGGGGGGGGGCATGGTTCTTCTTCAGTTGGACGGACTACACAACCACGCCTTCATTACTGATTGTGAGCGACTAACAACCCCTGAACATTTTGAGGAGGAAATTCTAATTTTAATTCTGCCAAAAATTTGTGTAAAAGTTTCAGTTCCAATTGTAATCACATTCCAAACAGTGATTTCTGCGCCCTCTCTTGAGATGCGCCTGGGGCAGCCGCCCAGTCTGCCACTCCCTAGTTACGGCTCTGACTATGCGAATAGGAGTATTAATTAAAAGTAAATGTGGAACTTGCGTATGTAATATTTTTTGTCTAGTAAAGAAAAGGAATTTTGTTTTATTAACATTAATTATAAGTTCATTGTATGTTAACCATTCCGAGTAGATTTATAATTCATGATTTGCCTGAGCAACCATTTCGTTAAGGTTTTTGCCGTAGAATAATATTGTTGTATCATCAGCTTGTACCACAACCGGTGTGCCCCAACAAGGTGAAAGGTGTGGCGCGAACTTTTACCCATTATCTTGTAAGAAATTAATTGTAGTGTTTCATACACATTTTGAAGATGTAAATCCATTTTTCGGTGTAAATATGACAAGCGCGGTAAGTGGTGTAATCCCGTATTCCATTCATGATGTCGAGTTTTATTTTTTAATTGTACCCCCAGTTACTGTGTTTCATATGCTTGTATTTCATTCTCTGTCGCAGCACTGATTAAATAAGATGATGCTTGTTTATTATTTATTACATGCCCCGAATTTTTATGTATTCTAAGAAATTAAATGTAAATTATTTACCCACAGTTGTTGTTATATCGTAGTTTTGTTTGTTGATATATTTGTATTTCTCGCCTCTGCCGCTTCGCTATGCGGCTTCTTTGTTATACACTCGCCGCATGTTTTGTGTACTTTCTCGCCTCTACCGCCGCGAAATGCGGCCTCTTTGTTCCACTTGCCGCATGTTCTTTTCCCTAAAAGTGCGGGGATTAGCAAAACTTCCTCTGTCTTTTATTATTTTATTACGTTGTTTTGGTATTTGTCCTTGTTTGTTAGTGCTTCTTCAACTTTATTACTTTTTTCCTGTACCGATGCACCCACCTATTCATTGTTGGACTTTATTTTAAATACTTAAGTCGGTATATGTGTCCCTTCGTCCCTTTGAAGAGCATGGGTCCCGCGTCTTATAATTATTTCAGTTCTATAACAGCTGTGCTCTGAAGTAGTCCGAAAATTGGGATTGTTAGTCAGTTTCGCTGTTTTCTATTACTATTAAACTATTTTATTTTTTCAAGATGGACAATTTCCTTGAACCGAGTGTTCCGTCCACGAGTGCAAGTAGTGAAAGCATTGAGAACGAAAAAAAAAAAGAAAAAAAAATAGTTCACCGGCAGTATAAGTGATAATTATTTTTCTTATGGTTTTTTTTTTTTTTTTGTGTCGTGATAAAACATGCCCAATCCCTGAGTGTATCGTTTGTGGTAAAAATTACGTATTTATAGCTATTAATAGTGTCATATCATACGTTTTTGAGGGGATTAACATTTTGTTGTGCCGTGTTGAGTCATAGATTATTTATGGTGTGCCGCGAGTAGATAAAGGTTGCGGAACACTGACTAGAGGATTAGAGCATTGTTAGATCTTATGTTAAAAATATCATTTATATAACATCATTGTCAACCATTATCAATCCACTGCTGGACGAAGGTCTCCCCAAGTTTCCTCCACAACGGTCTGTCTTGTGCCAGTCTCCTCCATGTCACTCCCGCATATTTTCGAATTTCATCCACCCATCTCCCATGTGGTCTTCTTCTGGGTCTTTTCCTGTCCCTTGGAATCCAATCTAAAATTTCGGCTGTCCATCGATGGTCTGTCCTTCTGGCAGTATGTCCAGCCCATTGCCATTTCAGGGACTTAACTCTGATCATGATGTCTTCCACTCTAGTCATTTTTCGGATCCACGAGTTCCTCTTCTTATCTCTCCTGGTTATACCAAGCATGCACCTCTCCATGCTGCTTTGAGTTGTCTGCAGCCTTTGTATGTCTCTTTTAGTTAAGGTCCACGTCTCTGCACCATAAGTAAGCACTGGAAGGATGCATTTATCAAACACTTTTCTTTTAAGACATAATGGCATATTGCTCTTGAAAATTATGCTGTTTCTTCCAAAAGCTCTCCAGGCAAGTTTTTTACGCCGATTAATTTCTTCATCAATGTGACCCTAACTTGATATCTGCTGTCCAAGATAAACGTACGTGTCTGTTATCTCCAGTTTTTCTCCATCAATCGATAAATCTTCATTTCTTGTAAAAGCATTGAACATCACTTTTGTCTTCTGAAAGTTCATTTTTAATCCCACTTCTTTACTCTTGTCAGCAAGTTCCTGGATAATACTCTGCAGCTCTGGTGGGGTAGTTGCAAAAATGACTACGTCATCAGAAAAACGAAGGTGGGTTAGATAATCTCCATTAATCTTTATCCCTTTGTTTTCCCAGTTCAGTGATTGAAAGACATTTTCCAATGTCGCATTAAAGAGCTTCGGAGATATGGTGTCACCTTGTCTCACTCCTTTTCCAATTTTTATGTGTGTTGTATTTTCAAACAGCCGAATCTTTGCACTTGCATTTTCATAGATATTATAAATAATATTAATGTATGCATCTTCAATACCGCAGGATTTGAGAGCCATTGTAACTGCTGATGGTTTCACCGAATCAAAGGCTTTTTCATAATCGATAAAAGCCATGCACAATGGAAGTTCATATTCCCTCGCTCTTTCAATTAGTTCTCTCAGTACGTGGATATGATCTATTGTGCTGTAGCCACTCCTGAATCCAGCTTGTTCTCTCGGTTGAGCCATGTCCACTGTTACCTTCAAGCGGTGTGAAAGAACTTTAGTGAAGAATTTATACACCACTGATAAGAGGATGACAGGTCTGTAGTTCCTGAGATTTTCAATGTCACCTTTTTTATGTAGCAGGATCATTGTAGCGTTGTTCCAATCCTCAGGAATCTTCCCTTCATTAAGGCATCGAGTGAAAATTGGGCGAGTACTGTTTCGATTTCTCCACTTGCTTCTTGTATGATGTCTACAGTAATTCCATCTTCTCCTGGAGCTTTTCTGCGCTTCATGTTCTTGATTGCATGTGCAATTTCTGCTGGGAGGACTGGAAGAACTCTGGTACTGGTACCTTTCATGATGTCTGGAGTACATGTATCATCCCTTCCATATAATTTGGAGTAGAAATCTTTCACTCTTGTCAAAATTTCTGCCTCTATTTCTTGTTACAGAACCATTTTCTTTTCTCAGTGCCATAATCTGTTTTTTCCCTTACTGAGATGTCCCTTTGCTATCTTTAGGCTTTGGTTGTTTTCAATTGCTTTCCTCACTAGCTCACAGTTGAATTTCCTTACATCTTCAGTGATACTTTTTCGTACTGTCTTGCATAGCTCTATATATTCCACTTTGGAAATCACATCTTCTTTAGTTGTCCTCATCTCTCTTCTTTTTGCATCAACATTTTGGTTTTTCCTGATAATTTGTTCACATGCAACTTGTTCTTAGACCCAGCTAATTTTGTTGCTGTTTCCATAAGAGCTTTGGTTACTTTTCTGTTAACTTCAGAAATATCCACTTCTTCCGATGTTAGGCTTTCTAAAGCAGAGAATCTGTTCTTCAGTTCCAACTTGAAAGTATTATGGTGTTTTTTAAGGTTGGTTATGGCAATACATTTTGTTTGTCTTATGAGCTTGCCACGTTCGAGTTTACTGTTGAGGTGCATCTTACATCTCACCAATCTATGGTCACTACCTGTGTTGAACTTGTTCAGCACACTGCAGTCTTGGATGACGAATTTTTTGTTACACATAATAAAATCAATTTCACTTGTCGTCCCAATTGAATGTGTCCATGTCCATTTCCTGTGTGGCTTTTTCTTGAAAAAAGGAGTTCAAGATGAAAAATCCTTCTGCCTCTGCAAACTCAACGAGAGTATTTCCACGCTGGTTTCTGTTGCCGTGACCGAATTTGCCAACTGAAGTTTCATTCTGTTGCCGTTGTCCTATTTTTGCATTGAAATCTCCCATAATTATCTTCAATTGCTGCTTACCTTTATTATTTAGATCACGAATTTCCTCATAAAATTCTTCAATTTCTTCTTCAGGATGACTTGTGGTGGGTGCATAAGTTTGAATAATCTGAGCCTGGTATCTTCTCGAGAGTTGGATAACGAGTCGTGCAGCTCTGTCAGAGGAACTTTCAACTTCTACAACTTTATCCTTCAGTTTCTTGTTTATTATAAATCCAACACCACTAGTTCTGCCAGTATCTGTCCCACGATAGTAGAAGAGATGTCCACTTTTCAGTTCAATGAGATCTTCTCCTTTTCTCCTTACCTCACTTAGCCCGACGATGTCCCACTTGATTCTTTGTAGTTCCTCTTCCAATTCAAGAAGCCTTGAATCAGAAGATAGGGAGCGTCCGTTATACGTAGCCAAGGTCAGCATCAGATGGCAGCCTAGTCCGGTCCTCCGGGAATTCTTAGCACCCTCTGCCTTCATGTCGCACTGGCCGCTGCCTTGGCCAGGTACATTGCAGCTGCCGGAGACTGAGGGCCAAGATTTAAGTTGTAGAGTCATTTTGGAGGTATTTGGCCATAACTCACCACGCTGGCCAAGCGGGTTGGTGAGTGTGGGATAGCATTTCCTCTGATCCCGATGGTATAGTTATACCGCTATTGGCGGTCGTCAGATTCCCTTTAGTGGGAACAGGATGCACCACGAGAAGGCGGGGTTGACATTTGTCAAGGAGAGGCTGTGATGTTACGAATCACCTGACCTTACATCCCCATTTATATATACAGTATATTAAATATAGTACGGGACCCAGAACTGAGCCCCGAAGAATCCCTGAAGTAATCGGTTGTAGTGCTGATTGAGTTTGATCAAAGATTCTATATTGAAATCTATCAGTTAGATAATTACTAAGTAAGGTATATGCAATACCCCTTACACCCGTGTTATATAATTTGGTTAAAAGAAATTGATGATTGAGAGTGTCAAACGCTCCAGTGAAGTCAAAGAAAATAGCAAGTGTAATATTTTTTGATTCAAGATTTTTTTGAATTATATTCTGAAGGTGCAAGATCGCAGATTCTGTAGATTTATTAGGTTGAAAGCCAAACTGATTTTTATTAATGATATCTATCCCTTTCGTTCATGTTTTGAGGGCCATACGAAGTACCTACCTCACGCCAGATTAGCTGACGTCCAGAATAGCTAGAGAGAGTAAATCCACTTTCATCAGTAAAGAGTACCGTACCCCACTGTTCTGCTATCCAGTCCTTATGTTCTCTGGACCACTGTAAAGGGTGTCTCCGGTGAGCAGTTGTTAAAAGAACACAACGAACTGGCAGTCGGGTAAACAGTCCACCTTTGTGTAGTCGCCTGGCCACTGTAAATCGCGTTATAGTTCGTCCAGTTGCTTTCGAAGGTTTTTTGATGTCTGGTGTCGATCCCTCTTATTAGCCTGTAGGAACTAATATTCACTGGGTGTGGTTTCTGGTGGACACCACTGATCTTTCGCACAGCTGTACCTGTAATCCTGAAGGCCGACCACGCACGCGATACGATGTAATCGGAAATACCGAACTTTTAGCTCACACTCATTGCAGTTCGAGCCTCTCAATTGTTCGACCACGAATAAAATCATCAAGATGTTCTCGACGGACTATTTCGACGTCTCTAGCACACAACAAACGCAATGGAACGTCTGTAACACCCTTGCATACCGTCCGAGGACTTCCGTTCACCTGATGCCATTGGACCGCATTTTGTTCTCACGTCACACAAGCCACACGTCACGCTCCATTGTTACGCATGTGCTGTTGTTCCTGTACCTAGACATGGTCCTGAGTTAATTTTTGTTTGGGTGCTGCTGCTATTTACGACATTATTTTACTTTTACCACTTCGTTTTTAAGGTTTGCATAGCAGTGTAATAATTTAGTTAAAATAAAGATTATCTACTGGCCCGTAAAATGCTTCTGTGACCATACAAAGCACATTCGCTGAAATCATAATAAGAAACAAGGGTGAAAAAAAGCGGACTTTCTAACAACATTTCTTCCTGCTCTGGTCTGGCCAGGTTTAGTTTTCGAGTGGTTTCGTGTTTGGACAACATTTCAGAGCTTTGAGGCCGAGCCTAACCGATCTCTTTGCCGGCTGCTATCAGGTCGCGTCGGGTTAAGTGAGGGCCATACGAGAAGTCACTGAAGTGTGAGTGACGGCCATACGAGAAGTCAGAAGTCCCAGTAGTGTGACTTCTGACTATACGAGAAGTCAGAAGTCACAGTAGTGTCAAGTGAGGGCCATACGAGAAGTCAGAAGTCACAGTAGTGTGACGGCCATACAAGAAGTCAGAAGTCACAGTAGTGTGAGGGCCATACGAGAAGTCAGAAGTCACAGTAGTGTGAGGGCCATACGAGAAGTCAGAAGTCACAGTAGTGTGAGGGCCATACGAGAAGTCACTGCCGTGGTGCCGGAACCACGGTGTGATTCCCCAGCCATGGGACACGGAGCATTATTCTGCTGGAAGTAGCACCCTCCTGGGAACACCATGCACATGAACCTGGTTAGTATGATGTTAAAGAACCATGTGATATCCAAATGCTATTCCAGAATCATTAAGGAACGAAATGCCCTCCATGAAAACAGAACTCAGACTAGTGTTGCCAGAGAAATTATTAGACCAGAGCTCAAAAAAATCAGTAGATCCGATCTTTTTATGCTTGAAACAGGCACTACCTCACAAACGTAATGTATTATCGGATGTAATCTCAATATGAAGGAACACTTAAATCTACTGGTATATCAAATATTGCCAGTACCTGCACAAACAAATATTAAACAGCGGAATGAAAATTCAAACCAATACAGGTCTAAGTCGCATTTTTGTAAGATATTACTGATGATCAGCTAAAGAATGCTGATAATTAAAACTAATGTTTGTGTAAATAATCATGGCATTTGCCCTTTAATGTAGACAGC
Organism: Macrothele yani; assembly: GCA_039090855.1. Classification (NCBI taxonomy): domain Eukaryota; kingdom Metazoa; phylum Arthropoda; class Arachnida; order Araneae; family Macrothelidae; genus Macrothele; species Macrothele yani. The sequence continues at coordinate 57,402,730 of CM076994.1, read as the reverse complement.
TGGACCTGTCTCACTTGTCTTCGTAAAAACAAAGTTATATACTTAAATTTCTTATTTAACAATACATAGATGTTCCGGAAGTACGTGAAATAAGTGATATACTCAAAAAGTACTCGAGACAATTAGTTGTTCGGGCATAGGTACGATATGACACATCCGATCAGCGTGAGTTTTTGCGTGCGATTGGACATCGTCCATGGTCAGGTTTTGACTGCTTCCGATTCCCGAAATTCCGTGTCATTAAGGAATAATTGTCCCAAAACTTGTATTTTTAGAGGGGTTTCCGGGTTTTGAGAAGGGTTCGTTCGTTACCGATCTCCTCCAAAGATCTTCAGCCGATCGCGGTGACACTTGCCACAGAGAAAGGGAAGAACAGGGTGAGTGACATGGGGTTGGTATCATGGTGATTGGTCGTGTCGTATAACAATAATGACCATTAAAAAACTGACCAATTTCAATAATTATTGAAAAACTCCGCTCTCTATACGAGACTCTGGACAATTAGTTGTTCGGGCATAGCTACGGCATAACACATCCGATCACCGTGAATTTTGGCATGCGATTGGACTTCGTCTATGGTGAGGTTTTGACGCATTCCGATTCCCGAAATTACGTGTCATTGCGGAATTACCATTAAAACTAGATGACCTTTTACTTAAACCGTTTCACGAAAGTCGGCTCACTAACATTAATTTTAAAAAATCGTTTGAATTGAGAAACGAAGAAATGGAAAGATTCCGTCTGTTAGCTCAACGCTTGCTTAATCTATAATAATAAAAGGAAGTTTGTGTATGTGTGAGTGTGTCTGTCTTTCACGATACAAAATGAAAAACGTGGTTCCCTGTCTGAGTGTGTCTTTCCGCTTTGTTTACATGCAACCTGATCACAACCAACGTGCAGGCATGAAGTAGTTCATGATAAATTTTAGGATGTTTCGTACTTTTGTTCTGGAAGTCATAAATTTTACGCGTTCGTTTTTTGAATTTGTTATAACTGACGCCTTGATGAGCTTAGATTTTGCAATAGTTTCGCTCAAAATTTGCCAACTGTACCCGAATTATCGGTTACCGTTTTGGTGGCTTATCCTAGTTAATACAGATATCATATTATAGACGTTTTCCTGATATTTTGCGTTTTAACAAAACTATAGGGAAAATGTTTTTATAACAGACTAATTAATTATCTAGGATAAAAAAATATTTCATAACAACCAGTATGAATTTAAAAAAATAATAGGTGGCGGGTATTGAATAAGTTTAGTCTTCGTCAGCTTTTTCTCTTCAGACGAATTCTGATGTGAGTCTTGCACATTGGATCAGTAGATGGTGAGTATTGAAAGAATGAAGATATTTTTAGACAGCTTTTCCCTGAGCGTGTAGGTGGTCTCAAAATAAAGAAAAAATCAGTAGATTACGAAAATCTATCAATAGACAGCAGTCAAAATCAGTATATCTACTGATAAATCAGTAGAAAGGGGAACAGAACAATGCCTCAGACCCACAAGGACACCACCATCTTCTACAATTAAGGCCAAACAGCTGGAACTATAGATTCGTACTGTTGATGCCACATTCTGGCCTTTCTAACGGCCTCTGTTAACCGAACAAGTTAATAAAATCAAGCAATGCATTGATTATGATACGCTTTCCAACATACCAGGAGTCATTACTCAAGTTATTTCGCAAGTTATGAGGATAAAGGCTGCGGAATAAATCTCGCTTCCGTGCCCTGACCTTTGACCCCATTCTCCATTTCGATTATATTCAACAGAATTGGCTCAGTATACCTCCAGAACAACATACTAAAGTTTTATCGCAATAGAATCATTTTTAGTCAAGTTATGCGGGTAATGGTTGTGGAATAATAGGGTTCGTCCCCAGGTTGTCCCCTACAACATACTAAAATTTCATTGAAATCGAACCATTTTTACGCAAGTTATGAAGCATAAGGGCAATGGAATGGATCCCTCTCCTATGACCTGAATTTTGACCCCACTTCTTTCATTTTGAATAGGGTTCCTTCCCAAGTTGTCCTCTACCACATACTATAATTTCATCGAAATCGAACCATTTTTTGTGAGTTATTGTGCGGACGGAAGGACAGACAGACGAATAAAGCTGGAGCATATACGTTTCTTTAACCTACGGTTAGAAAGCATAAACAAGTGATTAATCGGACCAGGTGACCTTTTTCCAGTCCTCAAGGCCCAGTTTAGATACTTCCGTGTCTACTGTACAGTTTTTAGCAGAGACGAGTGGTACACGATGGAGACATTTGCTGTTGTAGCACATTCGCTCCAATGTACGGCGTACTGTGTACGCTGAAATTCTCCTCTCGATACCAGTGTTGCCCTTCGCGGTGACACAACTCAATAGGACTGGTCTGTTACCTCGTACAATCCTCTCCGGCCGCCGTTGCCCTCGAACCCACAGGAAGACCGCTGACTGCTTGTTTTGTTGTTAGAAACAGATGTGACTTTACGTTCCCTGGTGGGAAAACCATGCACCTTCGACTCAGCTGCTCTTGCATAGCCGAGAAGGTTTGCCGTTTCTGAGATGCTTGCAACTGTCAGCCGAGCGCTCCACTATCATGCCTCTCTCAAAGTCGCTTAAAACACGAGCCTTTCTCATACTATTGTTGTTATCTACGCTTCGTACGCAGCTGAATGCTTAACAGTTGGCCATCTTGCCGCCCCGGTGGCGCAGTGGTATAAGCGCTGGCTTATGACGATTTGTCCGAGATGGATCCGGGTTCGAATACCTGTGAGGGGTGGATGTTGTGCTTATCTTACGGCTTTGGATCTCTGCCTTCTTTGGAATCAGTGACCCTAAATTAGGGACGGGCGGCTGCTTACTGCTCATAGACTTGCTCACGGTGGTCGTTAAACCCTAATAAAAAACCAAATAGATGCCACCGAATATTCGGGTGTAATAAGCACGTCATTTGAATCCGTTCTGACGCAAATTAAATTTGCCGCCCCGGTGGCGCAGTGGTCTAAGCGATGGCCACTGTTCATTCGTCCGTAAGGGGTCCGGGTTCGAATCCCGGTGAGTCATGGATGTTGTGTTTGTCTTACGGCACTGGCTCTCTCCCTTCCCTGGAACCAGTGACCTTAAATTAGTGACGGGCGACTGCTTATTGCACATTGAGTTGGTCGCGGTGGTCGTTAAACCCCAATGAAAAACAAAAAGCCATCTCAACGTCATAGTTCCGCACGTAAATGAAGATGGCACGAAATTAAATAAATGAAGAATACTGAAATTAAATCGACAAAAATTTGCCCTCACCCAGGGTTTGACAGGAAACGTACCTACATGTTTGGATTCAAAAGTTACATCTGTGGCATTCTTAACCGAAACTGAGAGATTTGCATTTATTTTCGATTTGTCTGAAAACTGCTATTCATGAATAAACTTAATTCGCACGCACTGTTTGTCTGCCACTGATTTCGCATATTCACTATTGAAGCATTTTGATGTCACAAAAAATGGCAGTTCGCAGAAGGAAAGAAATTCAAAGAAATTGCAATATACCTAAAGCAGTATTTTCGTTTTGGAGATTTAACTACCACCATGAGCAACTCGATGTGCTATAAGCAGTTGCCCGTCCCTAATTGAGGGTCTTTGGTTCCAGGGAAGGTAGAAAACAAGTACCATAAACAAACACAACATCCGTACCTCACCGGAATTCGAACCAGAACCAATCACGGACAAATGGTGAGAAGTCAGCGCTTAAGCAACTGCGTCACCGGGGCGGACCCAACGCAATCTATGATAGTTTTGGTAGTTATCAGTGTATATAAACACTAGTTTCAAGAAAGTTTCATCTGATTACACTTTCGATAATGAGAAGTCTGAAAGTTGTATAGTTTGGCCATGATAGTCCATGTTTTTTCTCGCTTATATTGTTACCGAATTCATTGTTCCTCTATTCCTATCTCTGTCATCATTTACATCACTATCTATTGTACATCAGCTTCCAGGGAAGGAGGAGAGGTCTATCACAACACCCATGCCCCATTCGGAACCAGTTTGGACGACTAGCCAGACACCTGCACTTCAGACCACTCGGCTACCGTGAAGGTGAAGTCAATGAAACAAGTTACTAACCAATCAGCTGTGGCGAGCAACCAATCGCAGTCGTCTAAACGCTGACTTCTAAACGCTCATCTGACATGGGTCTCACGGTGGTCGTTAAAATGTTTAAAAAAAAAAACCATTTTCTGCAAGCAGATTAAGTGATTGAAATGTGGCAATGGGAGTGCATAAAAGATAGCAGATTAAGTGACAGAAATGTGGCAATGGGGGAGTATAAAAGACAGCAGATTAAGTGATTGAAATGTGGCAATGCGAGTGCATAAAAGACAGGATTTCCCACGTGACGTGGCAATGGCGGTGTAGAAGACAGCGGATTAAGTGATTGAAATGTAGTAATGGGAGTGCATAAAAGACAGCAGATTAAGACATTGAAATGTAGTAATGGGAGTGTATAAAACAGAGCAGAATAAATGATAAAAATGTGGCAACGGGAGTATATAAAAGACAGCAGGTTAAGTGATTGAAATGTGACAATGGGAGTGTATGAAATACAGTTTAATAAGTGAAATGTGGCAATGGGAGTGCATAAAATACAGCTTATTAAGTGAGTGAAATGTGACAATGGGAGTGCATAAAAGACAGCAGATTAAGTGATTGAAATGTGGCGATGGGAGTGTAAAAGACAGTAGATTAAGTGATTGATATGTGGTAATGGGAGTGTATAAGACAGCAGATTGTGATTGAAATGTAGTAATGGGAGTGCATAAAAGACAGCAGATTAAGAAATTGACATGTTGCAATGGGAATGTATAAATGACAGTAGATTAAGTCATTGAAATGTAGTAATGGGAGTGTATAAAATACAGCAGATTAAGTGATAAAGATGTGGCAATGGGAGTGTATAAAAGACAGCAGATTAAGTGATTGAAATGTGGCAATGGGAGTGTATAAAAGACAGCAGATTAAGTGATTGAAATGTGGCAATGGGAGTGTATAAAAGACAGATTAAGTGATTGAAATGTGGCGATGGGAGTGTAAAAGACAGTAGATTAAGTGATTGATATGTGGTAATGGGAGTGTATAAAAGACAGCAGATTAAGAGATTGACATGTTGCAATGGGAATGTATAAATGACAGTAGATTAAGTCATTGAAATGTAGTAATGGGAGTGTATAAAACACAGCAGATTAAGTGATAAAGATGTGGCAATGGGAGTGTATAAAAGACAGCAGATTAAGTGATTGAAATGTGGCAATAGGAGTGTATAAAAGACAGCAGGTTAAGTGATTGATATGTGGCAATGGGAGTGTATAAAAGACAGCAGGTTAAGTGATTGAAATGTCGCAATGAGAGTGCATAAAATACAGCTTATTAAGTGATTAAGATGTGGCAATGGGAGTGTATAACAAGAAAGATGACACCGAATTTTCGAGTGTAATAAGCACGTTTTTTGAATCCGTTCTGACGCAAATTAAATTTATCAAAGCTATTCAAAGTCAATGGAACCGGTATGGAAAACAATGGATCTGACGAAAGAAAGAAGATTTTAAATGGGGTTTTTTACTAACTCAGATATTGCTGTGAACGGAATCGTGAGCTTACGAACTCTTAGAAACAGAGATATCGACAAAAATAAGATGTGACTTTACGTTCCCTGGTGGGGAAAACCATGCATTATTTTAGGAAGAAAGTATTCACAAAAGGTTTATCCATATGTGCCGTATCGGTCCAAGAAAAAAAAATTTAGTCTAGTTTTCAGTAGCCCAGATTTTTTTTTTTTTTTTGATTGGAGCAGGGATCATAGCATACTTCTGAAAAATTTTAGGTAAGAATTTTAGGAATTTTAGGAATTTTTAGAAAAATTTTAGGAGTGTATTTCAATAAAAAACTAGATGTATATTTGTATACATCTAGTAAAACAACTTTGTATACATTGTAAAGAGTTTGCTTCACACCCTTCAACCATATACACTGATAGACTGCGCATGACATCAAAATTTCTGGCTCCAACATAAAATCACATGACATCAGTCAAAAAGATGGGTTACACCTGCTGTGCTTATGGTTGCTCTGAGCGATATAGTAAAGGAAGTTCTATGATTTTTCATGGGTAAGAAACGAAATAAATACCTAAGTCAACAAAGTTCAATTACTTAACCAGAAACTTGCAGCTATTGATATAAAAATATAGTAACTTAAGGGAAAAAAAAAATGGAATGCATGTTCCAAATTCTTCGCAAATGTTCATCACATTATAAATCACGAAATGTAAACAACCCAATCATGCATGTATATAGCTCATAAGTAAACTTACCTGCAAGAGTTTTCATTATATATGAGGCGCATTCACAGAATACACCGAAAACACTGAAGTTCTGCAGCGTAAATTAGTAATCATAACAGCATTTTTACACGAAATTTGGAGTCTGATGATGACGTGCCCAATGTTGGAGACATGGCGGCTTTGATGCAGCTATTGCCAATGCGCAGTCCATTAGTATATATGGTCGAAGTTCACACCCAAATTTTTTGCATAACGTCTAATGTCTAAAGTTTAAGTATGATTTACTTCTAATGTTCAGTTCTTATCTTTTCACGTGTTATTATCATATTCAAGTATATTTACCACATTCAAGTTTCACTTTGAACATTAATATGCTGTTGAACCAGAAGCAATTCACGATTTTCACAGTAAAGTTTTCAGGTTTCACATTAAATTATAATATCCTAAAAAGGTAATTGAAAACCAAGAACTATGTACAATTGTTCACTGAATTACTTTTTTCATATTATTGTTTTGACCTTTTCCTGATAAGCCTATCTTTTTCTGCTTCCACCACAACTAATTTACTTTCAGTTTTCTTTATTTCAGCTGAACCTTGTATGATCAAGTTAGAGGCAACTGCTATTTCAACAGTATTTTGTTTTTCTACAGCTTTTCTCATTCTTTCTGTTCCCTCTTGAATTACTGCTAGGGAGGCTTCTTTATCTTTTTTAAGCCTATTTATTTCTGCATCATTTTCTTTTATTTTGTCATCAAACTCAGCTTTTCTTTTTTTCTCTAGCTGCTTTTCCTTATTTTCCCTCTCTTTCTGCTTCCTTTCTTTTACCTTTTGTGATTCTTCTTCCTTCAGCTTATCAACATACTCTTTATAAAATTTATGTGAATCACGAACACTATTTAACAAATTTCTTGTTATGGGAACTTTACTTACACATCCATAGTGTTTAATGGCCCCTTTAACTATTCTTAATGATGTTATAGTTGAGTCTTTTAAGTTAGCCTTGTCCTTCCTTAACAGAGCAGTGTTAACCGAAAATCCCCTTTCTGCATCAGCATTACCATGAGGTAAAACTAAAATTGACTTGATGAGTTTAGCAAGATTTGAGTATTTTTCTTTTCCGCTAGAGTCTTTAATACTAAATATATTACGCCAGTAATGATCAATCCGCACTGGAATATGCCCTTCCTCTGAAAATTTCACTAGTTCATCTAGAGTTGGCTTATCGCAATTTAAAAGTTTCCACTCTTCTCTTACTCTATCAATTTGTTCCTCAGAAAGATGCAAAACACTTGAAATTCTGGTTATTTCTGAAAGTCCTTCAGTGACTGAAAGTTGAGTTGACTCTTTCTTTGGTTCTTTTACCTTTAAAACTTCTATGTCTCTTAGCTTTTGATTGCAGAATGGCAAATTTGACTTTAAATATTTTGTGGTTGCAATTAGTGATGATCTTACATCTAAGAGAAATAATTTCTGCCTGGTCTCCTGAACATTCCTGAGGAGATTTTTTGTCTTCATACCAACTTCTAACTCCCCTAGTTTTTTCCATGAATTTTTGTTTTCAAAATCTACATTCTTTAGGTCTTCTCCAAATTTCCCTGCAATAACATCATCTTGGATAAACTGAGCCATAACATTTCTCATTAAAGTATTTAAATCAGAATATAACTGGTGTATTTTTGGTTCTTCACTCTGATAACATAATGAAAACTTTTCAAAACTTTGGTGTGAAAATGAAATTAATGCTAAATAGCAAGGAGTTAGCTCATTTTTCAGGAAACAGTGAATTCTTTTATACCTTGCTGAATTGCGTAGTTGTTTTTCAAATATTTTTTGAGATGGCAAGAAGTTTAAAAAATATTCTGTAATATTTAGCCATTAATCTAAGAGCCTCTGGGCTACAGAACCAACGGTTAACCATCTGTTGCTGACATGACGCAAAAGAAATTTGGCTGTGACCAATGTTATATCATCGACAGATTTATAATCCTCTCGTCTTGCAGCACTACTCTTTAAAAAGTAATGCATATCAGTAGCAAATTTGTCAAAATCTATATTTAAGCTTGTCAAAAAATTTTTAAATGCATTACTAACAACATGCAGGTTGCAAAAACCTAGTTCCAAAGATTTCTGGCCTGTTTCTTGTTTTACAACTTCATTGAATTTGCGTAAAAAGCACTTATTTACATTTGGGCTGTCCATGGATACACAAATAATTCTGTTCAACGAAATATTGAAGGATGATAACACATCAAGAATTTCTTTTAGCAAAATATCTGCTCTTGCATGACTCAGAAAAACGCTTGTTAGGTATCGGCAAGAAACTGAATTTATTTCTGAAGACCAGTACCTGAGATACACATCCAACTGCCGTTTCACTTGTGTATTTGTAGTTTCATCAAATGCTATAGTAACCTTTCCTGGGCTACTAGATGCAATGTCTTTTTTCAAATCCTTTTCAAAATATTTTGACAATCCATGTGATATCACATAAGCAACTTTTTTTCTTTAAGTTGCATTTTGGCTGCAATAGCAAATCAGGAAACATTTCTTTGAAAAGTTCAACTGTTTCAGTGCATGAAACAAAAGACATATTGTCCTTAGCAACTTTCATGGCCCATAATGCTTCGGCTTTAGCCAACTGTAAATCATGACTCAGTAACTAATATTTGTTTTGGGCCAAAGGCTTTCACAGGATGGACTTATTTTGAAATTTACTTTGAAATTTCTGCAAATGTTTTTTCCCTTTATGATGCGCTTTTACTTGTGAAAAGCCACTATTAGAAATATTGAAAATTTCTGAACACAATATACACTTAGCAGAAAATATTGTTTCAGTTGCAGAACACCATTCTTTCAACTTCACTCCGTCCAATTCTTTGGCGAGCCACGCATCTTGAAATTTCGTTTTCGATTTAGGCATCTTAAACACTTGTATTACTAACCAGAAAATGAAAGGGAAGTACAAAAACACGTTCCAATATTGCAAAACCAGACAACTTCCCGAAGTTTGGCTGCGAGGATGTCAGAAGATAGAAAAAAAAAAAAAAAAAAGGAAGTCACCACTAGAGAACTGAACCTGCACACAGCACAGAGAACACCATAAAAGACGCAAAACCAGAAACTATCATACGCATCTCACGCAAGTTCAGTCAAAGCGAGTCGGAGCCGAGATATATTGCGCATCGAAGGTCGCTGTCGCCGACGCACGACCGAAGGTTAATGATCACGTGCTCTACTGCCTGCCACGATAACACTCAGCTACTATCCCATCGTCATTACTGGAGGTTACGGAAGGAGACCACATGTTTCCTCTTTGCTTCCACCCACCTGCGGTTTACAATAACAAAACATCAGCAGAAAGAGGAGGTTCCATGAGGCATGTCCAAAAATAAAGTATGATCTTCTGCGTGCCACGGAGTTCGTCTGCAAAGTGCAAACCAGGGGTGAAAATGACCCCTTCCCTTTTCCCTTAGATCTCTTGTTACTCTCGAAAACTGCTCGAAGGCACAAAAGTGGAGCGCCCGCCCCGAAGCAAGTGCATCTCGATGGCGTCATTTCCCTCCTTCAGCAGCACAGCATATAGGCTGTGTTTCTACAATAACAGGTCTTTTTACCTTACCGTAATGGTAAATTTATTGGCATCAATAACGGTTGTATTTTTAATAAATAAGCTTACGAAAATTTTAGGAAGAATAGCAAATTTTAGGTATAATTTTAGGAATTTAAGGAGGGTCACAAAATATTAGGAATTTTAGGAGGAATGCGATCCCTGTTGGAGGTTTAACGACCACCGTGAGCAACTCAATGGGCTATAAGCAGCCGCCCGTCCCTAATTTAGGGTCACTGGTTCCAGGGAAGGGAGAGAGCCAGTGCCGTAAGACAAACACAACATCCATGCCTGACCGGGATTCGAACCCGGACCCCTTACGGACGAATGATCAGCAGCCAGCGCCTTAGACCACTGCGCCACCGGGGCGGCAGCCCAGATTTTGCTACATATACATCAGAAGTAGAAATTAACACTTATGACCCCTGGTGGCCAAACCATTCTTTACCAAACATTAGAAATTACGTGAAAAATATTTTCCGTCTGGTTTTGTATGCGATACAGGAAGATTTTTTCAAATCGGAGTTTTAGGTGCAGAAAACGCAATTTATATTTTCCGTCGGGTTTTGATGTTCTGGAGGGTGGTGGTGATGTTCTGGAGGGTGGAACCGCAAGGATGGTAGTCTCGCTCCAAGTGGGAGCCTTTAGTGACTAAGCGAGAGAGGGCTGTAGATTGTGAACAGATTTTCACTGTACTTATGTTCAGAGAGTCTAGTTTTTAATCTTCTTGAGGTCATGCCAATATAAATACAGTCGTTATCATCGTTCTCTTTCTTTTTTTTTTTTTTTTTGGTTGAAGGTTTAACGACCACCGTTAGCAACTCAATGGGCTATAAGCAGTCGCCCGTCCCTAATTTAGGGCAACTGGCTCCAGGGAAGGGAGAGAGCCAGTGCCGTAAGACAAACACAACATCCATGCCTCACCGGGATTCGAACCCGGACCCCTGTCGGACGAATGATCAGAAGCCATCGCTTAAACCACTGCGCCACCGGGGCGGCCATCGTTCTCTTTCGCTTTAAGGGGAATGCAATACACTCCGTACTTATCAAACATATTAACACTATCTCGATCTTTTTTAACCCTAACGAGGATGTTCCGAGTTCGAGTACTAAACGACAAATTATAGCGGTAGCAAACATTTTTCAGGATATCATCACATTGTGGTATGTAATCCATGACTGGAGATTATTGTTTAACAATAGTAGTCATGAACTTTAAGTTATGCATATATGTAGCCTTAATATGATTGTGTTTTCCCTCTGTTATCGGGTATTTCTTCGGATTTAGTGGCAACGACCTGTTTTTTTGCTCCTGTATTTAACTGTCGGATTCAGAGCACTCAGGTCTTTCCATCTGAAGATGTGGCTGTAGTAGCCACGAAAGATCTCATGGTGTTTTTAACTTTTAATAAACACTTTATTTTCTTCTGCAAGTTCTAATCGTGCATCTAAGGCAAAAATTCTTGTATTTCGTTAAAAGAAAGATTGTTGGGTGTTATATTAGTGGGTTGTCCACACGAGAGAAACCGAGAGGCGTTTAAACATACCCAAGTCAACTGTTTTGGATGTACTGAATAAGTGGAAGACACATGGCGTGCTTGAAGCAGGAAAACGTACCGACAGACCAAAGAAAATCAGTGATAGAGGACGTCAAAGCCTCAGGAGAGTCGTTACAGCTAATCGACGGAGTACTGTACAAGATCTGTGTACAGGCGAGTAAAAATGCTGAAACCGCGGTATGTACACGTACCATTCGAAGAGAACTTCAATCCATGGGTTACCGTGGTCGTGCGGCTGTTCATAAGCCTTTCATCTCCACATGGAATGCTACTCGTCTGTTAGCATGGTGTGAAGAACATTTATCGTGGACCGTAGATTAATGGAAACGGGTCCTATGGACTGATGAATCCAGATACACGATCCATCAGTTTGATGGCCGTGTGTGGGATTGGCGGCAGCAGGGGGAACGTTATTTACTACAGTGTACTGTTCCTACATGCCAAGTTTGGAGCTGGCAGTGTACTCGTGTGGGGGTGTTTTTCGTGGTATGGTCCCGGCCCATTAGTTATCGTGGACAAACCTGCTAACCAGCACGTCTATCTTGATATTCTTCACAATTATGCCCTATACCAACTCTGTGGCAATACTATGGAACGGAGCCTTGTTGGTACCAGGAGGATAATGAACCGAGCCATAAAGCAAGGCCTATTATGGCGTGGTTTGACCATAATTCCATTTCGTGTGTGGACTGGCCAGCTCTTAATCCCGTAAAGCGCCTAAGGGATGAATTAGAGCGCCGCATAAGAAGTTTGGAACCAAGGCCTACTACTAAGCAACAGTTAGCGGCAGCATTATGCACTGAATGGAAGCGCATACTTATCGCGATGTTCCAAAACTTTGTCTCGCATATCTCGAAGGGTCAGTGCATGCATTAAGGCCAAAGGTTGACTGACACCGTACTAATGAATGTCAATAAACGGTATGTTGCGTTTCTCTTCTAGGTTTCCTCTTCTAGGTGTCCGGTGACTTTTGTCAATATAGTGTACATTGCGCATAAAGCTGAGTTCAATGAAAAACGGCGCCGAAAAAAGTTCACAAAGAAGCTAAATGATTGAGCTACTTATTTTCAAATCTCAGTATGCAAAATTCAATAGGGGAATTTTCGTTGGACCCGAAAACTTCTTTGTGATCCGCGCACTGGTATTCCTCTAAACAAGGCTGAATTTCATACAGAGCAATCCTTTAACGACCATAACGCCCGTACATACAAACACAGCTATAGCCACCCGAAACGCCTGTCCAGAGTGAGTCCGATTTCCTACCCTTACCTGTTCTTCAAATTTTCTCGGCATATCAGGAATCATCAGAAGTTACCCTCATCGCTATTGTTGTTATTAAACAAAGAAGTGAACAAACGGACAATTTCGGGCGTTATGATATTTGGACTTATAAAAGATTTTTGGGTCACCGTCGTTAAAAAGTTAAAGGTGTCGCAGAAGGAATCCTGGAACAGGCCTTTGAAGTGTCAGTGTCAACTTTGTAGCAAAACATCCTAAACACCTAACGCAAATTATAAGCATTTGGACTTTGTTTCCGAAAAAATTTAGACCCGTAGATGATAAACAGTGTAAAACGGTGTTAAAAACATTTTAACAACGGAGCAATATCAACATTGGTTTACAATAATACTTCAGGTTGTATCAACATTGGTTCCTGCTGTGAAAAGTTCTCAATTACATCCAAAGAGAAATTAGAAACACTTGCAAAAAAAAAAAAAAATCACCATTTTCCGTCAAGAAATCTAAATATTAGCCATTTTATTTACACGTTTTTTATTGTTCAATACATTTTGATAGACTAAGTACTCTATATACACATTTCGTTCACACACCTCACTCCTTTAATGAGTAATTTTATCAAATAACCGCCATTACTTCCAAAGCAGCCTGTAGGAAAAAATTTGTGCTGGAAATATTTGCTTACTGTTGAAATCAAGAAGCCAGAAGTGTTTAGAACCATCCTTTCTTGTTGCTTCTGCAATAAAAAAAAGCCAATTTGTTAATTAATATCATTATAAGCAAAAAAAAAAAATCGCAAAAGAAAATTTTTCATTCGGTGTTCTTTCATACGATTTGTTCCATTTACAAATGTAAATTATGTAGCAAAATACTCAATTTGACCAGAACGTATCAAGGGCCTATTACTTTAATTCAGTCCGAGGCTAAATAGCCCACTACGCAGCGGAATAGAAAATACTTTTCATAATTTTCCTCTGAAAAGACTACCTGTAAATGCTAGTCCTAGTGGACCATGCCGTCGGAAGTTTTCAGAAAAAGGAAATAAAAGCTATTGCATACTCATGGGCATGATGAAAATAATCGAAATAGATTCTCTTTAGAAATAAGCAGACGCACAGATCGACCGTTGTCGTGATCAAGAATAATTTTTAAACGGCACGCTAGCTATTCTTCGAGATCTCCGCATGACAAACTCTGTTGTCTTGCAAGACTTGCCTAAATACAGCTAATGCCGCTGTATCTTGCCGTGCGTGCCGTAACTGAAGTCTCTCGGTTGGAAGGGCAGTCTAATAACCCTTTCCAACGAGTGGATATCGTGCTCAGATGTTATGATAATTAAATAGCGGAGAAAGTACAGTATCACGGTGTGCAGAGATTTGTATGCAAAAGACGACGACATATGTTCACTGATTAAATGGCGAAATCTCCAAAACACAAACCTGTTGTTTTGCTCAACGGGATAGATCATTCCATAATAGGAAGATACAATCAAATCGAAACTGAAATTCAGTTTTATACATGGTGCAGCTGAGAAACTGGCAGTTATAAAACCTGGATATAACTCTTCGCAATAATCTATTTTAAAAATTAGAAGTATATCATCTTGAAGCATACAAAGCAGCATTTAACTGTTGAGATCATCTTCAACATGATCTCCAATTCGTACAATATTTTTTTTCCAATTATGAACGCATATTACCTATCGAACGATGCGCAATTTCGCACGGGGATACTGCTTATGTCTTGAATTTTTAGTTTTGGAGCTCGGCAATATTACATGAGGAAACAATACAAACCTTGCTTGGAAGAAAGAGAAACAAGTTAATAAAATCATGCAATGCATTGATTATAATACGCTATCCAACATACCAGAAATCATTACTCAAGTTATGAGGATAATGGCTGTGGAATAAATCTCGGTCCTGTGTCCTGACCCCCATTTCGATTATATTAAACAGAATTGGTTCAGTCCGGAACAACATACTAAAGTTTTGTCGCAATGGAAGCATTGTTAGTCAAGTTATGAGGATAATGGTTATGGAATAAATCTCGCTCCTGTGCCCTGACCTCCATTTCGATGATATTAAACAGAATCGGTTCAGTACATCTCCGGAACAACATCATGAATTTTTGCCTCAGTCGAAGCATTTTTACGTAAGTTATGACGCATAAGAGCAACGGAATGGATCCTTCTCCCATGTCCTGACTTTTGACTCCATTTCGGTCATTTTCAATAGGGTTCGTCCCCAGTTGTCCCCTACCATATACTAAAATTTCATAGAAATCAAACCATTTTTATGCGAGTTATCGTGCGGACAGACAGACAAAGCTGGAGCATATACGTTTCTTCAACCTACGATTGGACAGCGTAAGAAAAAGGTAAATAAACACCAAACAATCAAATCTGGGGACAACAAGTGCCCCTATTCCTGAATCAAAATACTACCAGTCTATAATCCAGAACAGTTGTATAAATTAATAACTAGGAACAGTACACCAATTATGTAGAAAATAGTAAAACTATACGACTAATCTGATTTATTGGTGTAGTAATATATAAATAAGCGTTTCCAAGCTTTCGCACATCAACCAGATGGCTTTTCAACTAAGTTACGCAAAACTGTCTAACTTTCTTTCCTTTACATAAAAACTAACTTTCTTGAAAAAGCCACGTGGTTGATGTGCGAAGGCTAAAATCTGTCTAACTTCCTTCAGAACTGTTTAACTTCCTTGAAAAAACCGTCTGGTTGTTGTGCGAAGTTAAATAGAAACTGTCTAACTTCCTTGAAAAGGCCATCTGGTTGATGTGCAAAAGCTTGGAAACGCTTATTTATACACTATATTGACAAAAGTCACCGGACACCTAGGAGAGAAACACATCATAGCATTTATTGACATACATTAGTACGGTGTCTGTCCACCTTTGGCCTTAATATGCATGCACTGACCCTTCGAGGCATGCTTTCGACAAGGTTTTGGAAACAGTGATATAGGTACATGCGCTTCCATTCAGTACATAATGCTGCCGCTAACTGTTGCTTAGGAGCAGGCCTTGGTTCCAAACTTCTTATGCGGTGTGCCTATACGGAAACTTCTAGTTTCTGCGAAGAACCGGAAAGCACGTCTACAGTGGTGTCAGGAACATAGTGACTGGACACTGGAATTGTAGAAAAAGTTATGTGGTCCGTCGAATCGGGCACACCATATTCTGTACCGACGGTAGAACAGAGTTTGGCGGGAGCCCCATGAACCAGATCATATGTAGAGGATTTTAGGAAGTGTCTGACGCCAGATCTTAAACAACCCTTAGAAATAGGAAGCTAGGAGATTTGGGCTAGAGTGTCCGATAGGAAAGCGACACGGAAGCGAGGTAGAAAGGAGGAGGAAGACGCCCTTATTTATAACCGGGGGGGGCAGTACCGGGGTCCAACGGTTTAACGTGCCCATCCGACGCACGTCGGATATTTAGTGGTTCGAGCGTTTGTACCTGCTGGGATGGAACCCAAGGTCCTTTCCGTGGCAGTCACGAACGTTGGCCACTAGGCCACCCGCGGCCCTTGCCCATGAACCCAGCTTCCCTTATAAACACAAGGGAAGGTTATGGAGTTGGTGTTATGGTGTGGGGCATATTTTGCTATAGCCTGATATTGCTGGAAATTCGAGTATCTTCCAAAGAGTATCTGAACATTGTTACCGATCAAGTTCATCATGCAGTGTTGACTTTTTATTCAGCAGGTGACGGTTGTTTCATAGAGGACAATGCTACTATCCACCGCGCAAGATGTATTCAACGAGCACGATAGCGACTTCTACCATCTTCTCTAGCCATCACCAAGCCCGGGTCTGAACCACATTGGGAATGTATGGGACATGTTAGCAAAACAAATCCGGGAGCAAAGTGTTCTTCTGTCAAAACCTTAGCCAGTTAAAGCAGGGTTCCAAACTTTTTGAGACCACGCCGCTCTTCACATGTCGCATTTTCCGTGCGACGCGCTTGTGCCCAAAATAAAAAAAAAAAATGCCCTAATTCGAATTTGTGGTATTTTTCTAAAAAGAAAATAGTCATTTACATTACTAGCTTTTATTTTTTTTAATGTAAAAATACAAAATTAGAATAAAATTACAGAACTGAATAAGAAGAAATTGACGAGATAGGCACATTTTCACAATGGTAACATTCTTCATTTGGCTTTCACATTTTTACAGTAATTTAAAAACTACCTAACAAAGGTATTTGCCCCTTAATGGGATGGGGGAGCTTGTTTCTTGTTACATAAAACACCGAATCTGGGAATAATGTTCGATACAGCTACACGGATCTCCTTCTCAACGTTAACTTTGTTTTTATTGCCGCCAGAGCTGAAAATCCTGCCTTGCAAAGGTAGGAAGTGGAAAAAGGGAGAATTACCCCGACGGCGTTCTTACTCAATTCTGGGTACTCCTTTGTCGCACTGTTCCAAAACTGTGGTAGAGTTTTGGAACAGAGAATGTCATTTTCAGTGTGGAGTCTGAAGAAATGTTTATTAACTGTTCCTGCTCATCAGTAGTGAAAGTTGATGGTGGATCTGCTGCATACGGGTCTGTAACCCACTTGTTTACTTACGCTTTCCAACCGTAAGTTGAAGCAACGTATATGCTCCAGCTTTGTCCATACGATGACTCGCGTAAAAATGGTTCGATTTCGATGAAATTTTAGTATGTGGTAGGGGACAACCTGGGAAGGAACCCTAT
Source organism: Macrothele yani (assembly GCA_039090855.1). Classification (NCBI taxonomy): domain Eukaryota; kingdom Metazoa; phylum Arthropoda; class Arachnida; order Araneae; family Macrothelidae; genus Macrothele; species Macrothele yani. Next base: position 57,385,272 of record CM076994.1, on the reverse strand, counting down.
TGAAAACGCACGAAATGGGGTCAAAGGTCCTATAGGAGGGGATCCATTCCAACGTCCTTATGTGTCACAACTTACGCAAAAATGCTTCGATTGCGACAAAAATTCATTATGTTGTTCCGGAGATGTATTGAACCGGTTCTGTTTAATATAATCGAAATGGGGGTCAAAGGTCAGGGCACAGGAGCGAGATATATTTCACAGCCATTATTCACATAACTTGACTAAAAAATGCTTCTATTGCGACAAAACTTTAGTATGCTGTTTCGGAGGTACACTGAAACAATTCTGTTTAATATCATCGAAATGGGGTCAGAGGTCAGGAGCAAGATTTATTCCACAGCCATTATCCTCATAACTTGAGTAATGATTTCTGGTATGTTGGAAAGCGTATCACAATCAATGCATTGCATGATTTTACGAACTTGTGTTCATCTGTTTGTGGTGGAAAACATTTGTCAAATTGAAGGTTGAGTTGAGATAGGTGCTCCAAAATCTGCATGTTTCGTTTCACTATAAATTATATGTTTTGGTTTTTACTTACAGTCGCGACGCACCGGATCAAGACCAACGACGCCCTCGGTCGACGCACAGATTGGGTACCTCTCGAGTTAAAGGGTGTTAGGGGGTTCGAGGGTACACCTGGTACGCTGTAGACGTTGAAGCACTCCACTTTGTAAAATCTATGCCAAACGGCATCCATGTTGTAATCCGGGATAAAGGAGATCTAACCCGGTACTGAATAAAAGTTTTTTTTTTTTTTTTTTTTTTTTTTGATTGGAGGTTTAACGACCACCGTGAGCAACTCAATGGGCTATAAGCAGTCGCCCGTCCCTAATTTTGGGCCACTGGTTCCAGGGAAGGGAGAGAGCCAGTGCCGAAAGACAAACACAACATCCATGCCTCACGGGATACGAACCCGGACCCCTTTGGATGAATGATCAGTGGCCATCGCTTAGACCACTGCGCCACCGGGGCGGCATAAAAGTTTTTAACTGAGTGGACGGTATTGTGCATTAAGCCTGGTTAAACTATGCTAAAGAGCCCGCGACTTTTTTTTTTGGAGGGGGGGAGGGTTAAAGTGGATTAAAAAAATAAAACTTTAGCTAAAATCCATCGATAAAAAAAAAGACGAGAGATTGGACAGAAAGCTAGAGGCAGAGATCAGTTTGTTTGAAACAACAAAATAGTTTTGTTCAGCTGTTTTGTCGATTTACTTTGTTGCTTTAGCCAAACTCCATTTGAATTGTTTTGTTGGCAATACAAAATTTTTTCGTTGGCTATATTTTGTTAATTCAACTATATGGAGGTAGCATCGACCTTACGCCACAGCTCACGTGATTATTAGCTACTCCATACGGTCACTACCTGATTACCACTGACCAGAAGAATCTCGTTTTGCGCTTAAGATTTCGTTTTTAATTACGGCTGACTGCGAAGTGAGTCTATTGTTAGAAGACTGGGAGCTGTCAACTCTGATAGACATTCAGAGGTAAGCATTTCTAATATATCTTAATAATTCTGACGTATTTTTATGCTAGTGTTTATTGTGCGTTATTTTGTTTGGATTTAGTGATAATTTGGCCTCACTTTGTAGACTCACAATTACAATGAACGCGATAGAATCCGCATCCAGGGATCATAGCATACTTCTGGAAAATTTTAGGTAGGAATTTTAGGACTTTTTAGAAAAATTTTAGGAGTGTATTTCAATAAAAAACTAGATGTATATTTGTATACATCTAGTAAAACAACTTTGTATACATTGTAAAGAGTTTGCTTCACACCCTTCAACCATATATACTGATAGACTGTGCATGACATCAAAATTTCTGACTCCAACATAAAATCACATGACAACAGTCAAAAAGATGGGTTACACCTGCTATTCTTATGGTTGCTCTGAGCGATATAGTAAAGAAAGTTCTATGATTTTTCATGGGTAAGAAACGAATTAAATACCCAAGTCAATAAAGTTCAATTACTTAACCAGAAACTTGCAGCTATTGATATAAAAATATAGTAACTTAAGAAAAAAAAATGGAATGCATGTTCCAAATTCTTCGCAAATGTTCATCACATTATAAATCACAAAATGTAAACAACCCGATCATGCATGTATATAGCTCATAAGTAAACTTACCTGAAGAGTTTTCATTATATATGAGGCGCATTCACATAATACACTGAAGTTCTGCAGCGTAAATTAGTAATCATAACAGCATTTTTACACGAAATTTGGAGTCTGATGATGACGTGCCCAATGTTTGAGCCATGGCGGCTTTGATGCAGCTATTGCCAATGCGCAGTCCATTTTATAGTATATATGGTCGAAGCTCACACGCAAATTTTTTGCATAACGTCTAATGTCTAAAGTTTAAGTATGATTTACTTCTAATGTTCAGTTCTTATCTTTTCACGTGTTATTACATATTCAAGTATATTTACCACATTCAAATTTCACTTTGAACATTAATATGCTGTTGAACCAGAAGCAATTCACGATTTTCACAGTAAAGTTTTCAGGTTTCACATTAAATTATAATATCCTAAAAAGGTAATTGAAAACCAAGAACTATGTACAATTGTTCACTGAATTACTTTATTCATATTATTGTTTTAACCTTTTCCTGATTAGCCTGTCTTTTTCTGCTTCCACCACAACTAATTTACTTTCAGTTTTCTTTATTTCAGCTGAACCTTGTATGATCAAGTTAGAGACAACTGCTATTTCAACAGTATTTTGTTTTTCTACAGCTTTTCTCATTCTTTCTGTTCCCTCTTGAATTACTGCTAGGGAGGCTTCTTTATCTTTTTTAAGCCTATTTATTTCTGCATCATTTTCTTTTATTTTGTCATCAAACTCAGCTTTTCTTTTTTTCTCTAGCTGCTTTTCCTTATTTTCCCTCTCTTTCTGCTTCCTTTCTTTTACCTTTTTTGATTCTTCTTCCTTCAGCTTATCAACATACTCTTTATAAAATTTATGTGAATCACGAACACTATTTAACAAATTTCTTGTTATGGGAACTTTACTTACACATCCATAGTGTTTAATGGCCCCTTTAACTATTCTTAATGATGTTATAGTCGAGTTTTTAAGTTAGCCTTGTCCTTCCTTAACAGAGCAGTGTTAACCGAAAATCCCCTTTCTGCATCAGCATTACCATGAGGTAAAACTAAAATTGACTTGACGAGTTTAGCAAGATTTGAGTATTTTTCTTTTCCGCTAGAGTCTTTAATACTAAATATATTACGCCAGTAATGATCAATCCGCACTGGAATATGCCCTTCCTTTGAAAATTTCACTAGTTCATCTAGAGTTGGCTTATCGCAATTTAAAAGTTTCCACTCTTCTTTTACTCTATCAATTTGTTCCTCAGAAAGATGCAAAACACTTGAAATTCTGGTTATTTCCGAAAGTCCTTCAGTGACTGAAAGTTGAGTTGCCTCTTTCTTTGGTTCTTTTACCTTTAAAACTTCTGTCTCTTAGCTTTTGATTGCAGAATGGCAAATTTGACTTTAAATATTTTGTGGTTGCAATTAGTGATGATCTTACATCTAAGAGAAATAATTTCTGCCTGGTCTCCTGAACATTCCTGAGGAGATTTTTTGTCTTCATACCAACTTCTAACTCACCTAGTTTTTTCCATGAATTTTTGTTTTCAAAATCTACATTCTTTAGGTCTTCTCCAAATTTCCCTGCAATAACATCTCTTGGATAAACTGAGCCATAACACTCCTCATTAAAGTATTTAAATCAGAATATAACTGGTGTATTTTTGGTTCTTCACTCTGATAACATAATGAAAACTTTTCAAAATTTTGGTGTGAAAATGAAATTAATGCTAAATAGCAAGGAGTTAGCTCATTTTTCAGGAAACAGTGAATTCTTTTATACCTTGCCGAATTGCGTAGTTGTTTTTCAAATACTTTTTGAGATGGCAAGAAGTTTAAAAAATATTCTGTAATATTTAGCCATTGATCCAAGAGCCTCTGGGCTACAGAACCAACGGTTAACCATCTGTTGCTGACATGACGCAAAAGAAATTTGGCTGTGACCAATGTTATATCCTCGAAAGATTTATAATCCTCTCGTCTTGCAGCACTACTCTTTAAAAAGTAATGCATATCAGTAGCAAATTCGTCAAAATCTATATTTAAGCTTGTCAAAATATTTTAAATGCATTACTAACAACATGCAGGTTGCAAAAACCTAGTTCCAAAGATTTCTGGCCTGTTTCTTGTTTTACAACTTCATTGAATTCGCGTAAAAAGCACTTATTTACATTTGGGCTGTCCATGGATACACAAATAATTCTGTTCAACGAAATATTGAAGGATGATAACACATCAAGAATTTCTTTTAGCAAAATATCTGCTGTTGCATGACCCAGAAAAACGCTTGTTAGGTATCGGCAAGAAACTGAATTTATTTCTGAAGACCAGTACCTGAGATACACATCCAACTGCCGTTTCACTTGTGTATTTGTAGTTTCATCAAATGCAATAGTAACCTTTCCTGGGCTACTAGATGCAATGTCTTTTTTCAAATGCTCTTCAAAATATTTTGACAATCCATGTGATATCACATAAGCAACTTTTTTCTTTAAGTTGTATTTTGGCTGCAATAGCAGAATCAGGAAACATTTCTTTGAAAAGTTCAACTGTTTCAGTGCATGAAACAAAAGACATTGTCCTTAGCAACTTTCGTGGCCCATAATGCTTCGGCTTTAGCCAACTGTAAATCATGACTCAGTACTTCACTAATATTTGTTTTGGGCCGAAGATCCCGTCCTCCAAAGGCTTTCAGGATGGACTTATTTTGAAATTTACTTTGAAATTTCTGCAAATGTTTTTTTCCTTTATGATGCGCTTTTACTTGTGAAAAGCAACTATTAGAAATATTGAAAATTTCTGAACACAATATACACTTAGCAGAAAATATTGTTTCAGTTGCAGAACACCATTCTTTCAACTTCACTCCGTCCAATTCTTTGGAGAGCCACGCATCTTGAAATTTCGTTATGGATTTAGGCATCTTAAACACTTGTATTACTAACCAGAAAATGAAAGGGAAGTACAAAAACACGTTCCAATATTGCAAAACCAGACAACTTCCCGAAATTTGGCTGCGAGGATGTCAGAAGATAGAAAAAAAAAAAAAAAGCAGGTCACCACTAGAGAACTGAACCTGCACACAGCACACCATAAAAGACGCAAAACCAGAAACTATCATACGCATCTCACGCAAGTTCAGTCAAAGCGAGTCTGAGCCGAGATATATTGCGCATCGAAGGTTGCTGTCGCCGACGCACGATCGAAGGTCAATGATCACGTGCTCTACTGCCTGCCACGATAACACTCAGCTACCATCCCATCGTCATTACCGGAGGTTACGGAAGGAGACCACATGTTTCCTCTTTGCTTCCACCCACCTGCGGTTTACAATAACAAAACATCAGCATAAAGAGGAGGTTCCACAAGGCATGTACAAAAATAAAGTACGATCTTCTGCGTGCCACGGAGTTCGTCTGCAAAACGCAAGCCAGGGGTGAAAATGACCCCTCCCCTTTTCCTTTAGATCTCTTGTTACTCTCGAAAACTGTCCGAAGGCAAAAAAGTGGAGCGCCCGCCCCGAAGCAAGTGCATCTCGATGGCGTCATTTTCCCTCCTTTCAGCAGCACAGCATATAGGCTGTGTTTCTACAATAACAGGTCTTTTTACCTTACCGTAATGGTAAATTTATTGGCGTTAATAACGATTGTATTTTTAATAAATAAGCTTACGAAAATTTTAGGACGAATGGCAAATTTTAGGTATAATTTTAGGAATTTAAGGAGGGTCACAAAATATTAGGAATTTTAGGAGGAATGCGATCCCTGCGCATCTTATTAGATGCACAGGAACACGTATTAAATTTAAACCCAGATTTCTGATAAAGCAATAATACATTTCTTAAGACGGCTTGCGGTTCCTGATCGCAAATAAAAATTTCCACATGAGGCAATGATAAGTGCTGTAATTTATGTATAGAGCTTGATTTCTTGTATAGGCTATATAAACAGGGTGCTTCAAAATTCGTGCGGCAACCTAAGATTGCATGGTGATAGTACCCTAGAACATATAGAACGTTAAGAAAAATATTACGATTTTTTTTTTTTGTCGAACCAAAAATGTTAATTTGTTTCATCAAAAAACTAAGGAAAACATTTAAAAAAGAAATCGGATTTAGAAACATGTTACACACGCACCAAAATAGTGTCAATACATCGTTATGTCAAGTATAAATCGTCCGTGAAAATTCCAGAAGGTAATAAACCGACCTTCAAATGCTGAATTCGCAAATAAGAATTTGCTCGTAAAAAAAAATGTAACTCTTCTTCTAAATCTCAGATTGAAAATTGTTTTCTTCACAGGACACAGCTCCTGATGGAAAATCTTTTGCATATAATTTCAAATTATTGGTAAAGAATACTTTGGCTACCAGGGGGCGTAAAGGTTAATTTTTGCTTCTGATGTATTTTGCCATAAAATCTGATCTAAAATACCGATTATAAAAATTCTTTCGTGAACTGATTGATGCCACTCATATCGATAAAACTTTTCGGGAAAAATATTCCACAGTTTCTCCGCCAGATGGCGTAGATGTATATCTTATTTTTGTCAACATCTCTACTTCTAGGAGTCCGATTTGAAAAACTCCTTTGTTGGGTAGTGTTTCCGGTGTGACATGTTTTTCATATAATTTCAAAATTTTCAAGTAATTCCTAGACTTTTGGCTAAGGGGCGTAAAGGTAAATTGCTCCCCCCCTATATCTCTGCTTCTAAATCTCAGATTTGAAAAATTCTTTCTGCACCGGATACAGCTCCTTGTGGAAAACCCTTTGCATATAATTTATAATTTTTGGAAAAAATGATTGGGCCACCAGGTGGCGTAAGTCAATTTCCACTTCTGATGTATTTGCAGCAAAATATGAGCTTCTAAAATCTCGATTGCAAAAAAAGTTATTTGTTGACCGATACTACTCATGTCGAAAAACTTTTTAGGAACATTTTTTTCTTGAAATAATTCATGGTTTCTACGCCAGGGGGCGTAAATGTATGTGCTATTTTTGTCTATCTACTTCTAGGAGTCAGATTTGAAAAATTCCTTTGTTGGATAGTGTTTCCGATGCAAAATGTTTCCTATAAATTCAAAATTTTTAAGTAAATCAGACTTTCCGCTAGGGAGCACAAAGGTAAATTGCGTTTTCTGCTTCTAAAACTCTGATTTGAAAATTTTTTCCTGTATCGCATGCAAGACCTGATGGAAAATATTTTTCACATAATTTCTAATGTTTGGTAAATAATGGTTTGGCCAACAGGGGGACATAAGTGTTAATTTCTTCTTCTCATATATTTGTAGCAAAATCTGGGCTCCTGAAAACTCGACTAAATTTTTTTTTTCTTGGACCGATACCGCTCATATGGAAAAACCTTTTGAGAATACTTTCTTCCTAAAAAAATGCATGGTTTTCCCACCATGGGACGTAAAGTCATCTTAATTTTGTCAATATCTCTGGTTCTAAGAGTTCGATTTGAAAAATTATTTCGGTGTTGGAGAGCGTTTCCGGTGCGAAATGTTTCTCATAAATTCATGTTTTTCTTAACGCACAAGTCTGCAACCAGAGGGCGTAAGCTCACGATTCCGTTTGCAGCAATATCTGAGGGATTAAAAACCCCGATTGAAAAACTTCTTTTCGTCCGTCAGATACTATTGTTTTCCATACCGGTTCCATTAACTTTGAATAGGTTTGATAAATTTAAATTGCGTCAGAACGGATTCAAAAGACGTGCTTGTTACACCCGAAAATTCGGTGTCAACTTTCTTGTTTTGTTTTTTTAATTGAAGGTTTAACGACCACTAAGAGAAACTCAATGGGCTATAAGGAGTCGCCCGTCCCGAATTTAGGATCACTGGTTCCAGAGAAAGCAGAAAGGCAGTGCGTAAGACAAACACAATATCAATGCCTTACGGGGATTGGAACCCGGATCCTTCTTGGACGAACAGTCATAAGCCAGCGCTTAGACCACTGCGCCACCGAAGCGGTGCACCAATTTGAAACCAGAATGTTGAATATTCTATTCTACTAAGCCACGAAAGAGAAATTTATCAGTTTTTAAAGAGCGTATATATGCGTGAGTCATGAAATGCGAAACCAATTTTTCACCCAAACCGAAAGTAAACAACATACTCTTATCTGTTCGGGATAAAAGTTCAACTTTGGCTGCATCAAGGATTCCGTGGCGTTAGCGAGCGTGCCGTTTGCGGTCGGGTATGAAATCTGGGCATTTAGCGGACGGTTAGATAGGATTGGTAGTAAATTATAAAGAAATTGAAGGTATATGTAAGATGTGCGCAGCCCTGGCTTTATCTACCTGTGGAAGAAATAGAAGATGCGTGGTTACACATTATGGCCAAATCTCCAAAAAATAAAAAAATTATCGCAATTTCTTGACTATTTCGTTGAGCAATGGCTGGACTACACAAATATGTCTATCAAAATATGGAATGTTTGTAGACAAAGACACAGGAAGAATAACGGCGTAGAGGGTTGGAATTAAAAATTAAATAAGACTAAGCCAAAAGCAACCAAAATGTACAGTTGCTAGTGAACATTTTAAAGCAAACTAGTGTTTCACAGAGTTTGAAAGCTAAAGAATTCGGATAAGTAGAAGAAAGGAAAAAAAAAACAACACTCGGCTGGACAGAAGAATCGAAAATATTATTACGGAGTTTCAGCGCTCAAATGACCTGGAAAAATGCATGACAGCTACTTTACCAAAATGCATTAGAAATATATTTATTTATTTTTAAGACGTAGGTGTTTCTTACTCATGGCATAATCCCCTAATGCCACAATTTCCTACCCGTCCGAAAACGCCACGACAACGCACCACGAAGGAGCATGACAACGCTGTCTTGATTCTCTCAAAGATGTAACATACCAAGTTACGTATCAAAGAATCATGTACTTTTAATGATTTGAAATTCAAATTTTAACGTATAATCGTAAAAAAAATGTATAAATGAATTACGTATAATCGAATTAAAGAAGCGATATAGAATAGAGTAAAATATTGGAACTAATGCAGAACTAAGCATGAAAGTGAAAAACGTATAACTGAGAAACGTATAACCGAGGTCCCAGTCAATGGTGTATATTCGAGCCTAGCTAGGCTAGCTGCGAAGCCCAGAGAAAGCACAAATAAAAAGTCAATTAAATATGTACAAATAAAAGTCAATTATCAACGGTATTAAGATATGTCGATGCTTTCGGTGAGAAAAAAAAACACGAGCGGATTAGCTTCTTTCGATTATGAGAATCAGTCTCGTGAGTAATGATCAACGGCATAACGCAGTAGGTCTGCGAGAGCCTTCGCTGTTCTGATGCTAAGAGCTTCCATACTATCACCCGCTAGCGTTTCCATGACAACATGAATGAGCTACGGACGTGAGTGGCCATTGCTTGGGGCAAAGGGTTCGCTCAAAAAAAAAAAAAAAAAACGAAGACTTCGGACTACCCCAGTCCCTCCATGCTTCCAGCGCGTTTCGCGAGAGTGATTTCAGTTTGTGTGAAGTGTCAATGAATTAAAAATCAGTGATATTATATTTTTAATTCGTGGCTCTGTTCGATTCGAACTGTTTTCATAAATTTTGTGAACGCTTCCCTGAACATCCACTATCAGAGCTTAAAGAACTCTATGCTTCAAATTTTGATACAGCTCGATTAAAAAATGAACTGATGTTGTTTTACTTCCTTGATGAATACAAAACAAATCAGTAAGAGACATTACTTGTTACATAAACTTGAATAATTCGACATAGTGTTTATGGAGGTGTACAAATTAGCAGTTCTAATATTGAACTTTTCATCAACAACTGCAACTGCCGAAAGAAGTTTTTCCGCATTTAAAAGAATCAAGATATATCTTAGAGCCACACAAGGACATGCACATTCGAGCAACTTGGCTGGTTTTGTTAACAGAGAAAAACTTTTTTAAATATGAAAAAGTACTCGGAAGAAACAGTTTTGTGGAAATGTAACACCCAAGTTTACACACACAAAAAAAAAAAAAAAAAAGAAAAGAATGGAGTTCATGTACAAATAAGTTTTCAAATCTTAATCCTCATAATTATTTGGTATGTTAGCAATAACATGTACCTAAAAATCCTAAAATTTAGAAAAAATGTTACTTCCATTACTTAACAATTAAAAAACAAACTTCGCAGTTTTTACAAAAACAGTATGGTGGGAGGTGGGGGGGGGGGGTGAGATAGCCCAGTTTTCGGACCCAAGATACAACACCACTCCCACTATATGTTATAATTTGTAGTACTTTTTTTTTCCTAAGCGAATTAGACTTTAAAAAATCGTTATTAAGGAACATTTTAAACTCCTTCAAAGCAAAATATTTAACATTTTGAAATTTCGACTACACATATTTTAGATTTATACGTTTTTAAAGGCCATCAACCTAGAAAAAGGTACAACCTATAGGTTTCGCTGTACATGCACATTTCGAATTTGTTAGTTTTGCAAATCGACCAGGAGGGGCTTGTAATCGACTTAAGGGCCTAAAATTTGTAGTTGCGCCTCTGCTCCGGAGCAATGAAAAGTTTACACATCATGTAGCCATGCGTCAGCATTTATCCGAAAGAAACTGGGTTTAATTTTAGCTACCAAAATTTTCTTGTGGACATAACACACCGATTCGCGGTCGCAACATTTGAAATCTTGTTTAGGTTTCTCTGTAGAATGAGGACCTCGCTGGCAAATTCACGATTGCAACATTTCCATTGGAATTCGCAGTCTCTGTGGAATGTGTTGTAAACTCCGTCTTGTTGAAATGAGACAGCACGACAAAGTGCGAAAGTTGTGTTAATCTGCCCGACTGTTCTCGAGGAGCTATTTTTTTTCAAACGTACTTACACTTTTTTTTTTTTTTTAACCTGGAGGTAGTTTCTTCCAAGTTCTCAGCACAGTCTATTTCCGTTATATGCGCTTTCATCATATAAGTTTTCGTAGATACAGTGTTCTCATTTCCGCTATCTGATTCCTTTTTTTAATTTGAAATTTAAAGACCATCGTGACGAACTTTAAAAGCTTTAAAGCAGTAGGGGGGGGGGTCTCTAATCTGTGGGCCACTGTTTCCAGGGAATGGAAAGAGTCAGCGCAGTGTATTGTTAAAATCTTTGTAGTAGGTTACACCACAAAGTGGTGCTACAATAGCTGCACCAGTTTTGGGGAAAAGGTAAACCATTGTTCGATGCGTGAAATACACAAAAACGCGAAGCAATTATGCACCACGCTATGGTATTCATCCTGAATGGTGGGAAATTGCACCCTTGCACCATGTTTATCACATTGGTTTACCTTTGCCCCGAAGGTGGTGCAGCTACTGTAGCACCTCTTTGTGGTGCAAACATTTTCAACACTGTACGACAAACACCACTTAATGCTTCATGCGTGACTCAAACTCCGATAACTAACCAGAAAATCACACCTCTGATCGATCAGCCACCTGAGCTGCTCACAGTAGGAGTGCAGTTCCAGATCAAAACTGTCTCAACCGGGAAGCTTCCAAGCATGACTATAGTGCTTCGGTGCATCTGCAGCATGCATATCGGCCGCACATCGTTGTCCCCTCTGATTAATATTATGTTCACTATAATGACAAAAGTCACCGGACAGCCCTTCAAAAGCAAATGAATGGATACGCTGCGTTGTTCAGATACGCGGTACAGCTGCAAACGGTACAAAAACACGCTTGCGGCTGACCGCGATCATATCGCACTGTGAGATTGAGTGAAAATGTCGCGGCGGGAGAGAACTGACTTTGAAAAAGGAATGATTGCTGGGTGTTTTATCAGTGGGTTGTCCATAAGAGAAACCGAGAGGCGTTTAAACATATCCAAGTCAACTATTCTGGATGTACTGAAACAGTGGAGAACACGTGGCGTGCCTGAAGCAGCAAAACGTACCGGCAGACCAAAGAAAATCAGTGATAAAGGACGTCGAAGCCTCAGGAGAGTCGTTACAGCTAATCGACGGAGTACTGCACAAGACCTCAGTGTACAGGTGAGTAAAAATGCTGGAATCCCGGTATGTACATGCACCATTCGCAGAGAACTTCTTCAATGGGTTACAGTGGTCGTACGGTTGCTCATAAGCTTTTCATTTCCCCTCGGAATGCTACTCGTAGTTTAGTATGGTGTAAAGAACATTTATCGTGGACCGTAGATCAATTGAAACTGATCCTATGGACAGATGAATCCAGATACACGATCCATCAGTCTGATGACCATGTGTTGGTATGGCGGCAGCCCGGGATACGACGCTATTTACTGCAGTGTACTGTTCCCTATGGTCAAGTTTGGAGCTAGTCGTGCACTCACGTAGGGGGTTTTTTTTAGTGGTATGGTCCCGGCCCATTGGTTATCGTGGCCAAACCTGTTAACCAGCACGTCTCCCTCGGTATTCTGGACAAGTATGCCCTACCAACTCTGTGGCAATACTATGGAACCCAGCCTTGTTGGTACCAGCAGGATAATGCACCGAACCATAAAGCAAGGACTGTTACGGTGTGGTTTGACAATAATTCCGTATCGTGTGCGGACTGGCCAGCACAAAGCCCTGATCGTATTCCAATGCAGCACCTATGGGATGAATTAGAGCGCCGCATAAGAAGTTTGGAACCAAGGTGTACTACTAAGCAACAGTTAGCGGTAGCATTATGTACTGAATGGAAGCGCAAACCTATCGCTGCGTTCCAAAACCTTGTTATAAGCGTGTCTCGAAGAAGTCAGTGCATGCATTAAGGCCAAAAGGTAGACCAACACCGTAAATGTTATGTGATGTTTCTCTTCTAGGTGCCCCGGTGACTTTTGTCAATATAGGGTATACATACAGTACATGTTTTTCAATCATTGAACTGGGAGGAAAACAGGACAAAAGTTCATGGAGATTATTCAACCCACCGCGTTTTGCTGATGAAATAGCAATTTTTCAGGTTTACCCTCGGAACTGCGAAGTATGGTCCAGAAGATTACTGACAAAAGAAAAGAAGTGGGCTAAAAATTAAACTTACAGAAAAACAAAATTGATGTACAATTCTTTTACAAGAACTGAAGATATAGCGATTGTTGGAACAAGTCTAGAGGTAACAGATTCCTGCATTTAATTTGGACAAAGGGTTGAACGCAAGGGCTACATTGAAAAAAATATTTAAAACTGGGTAGCATTTGGAAGAAACAGTGCAATTTTCAAGAGCAACTTGCCACTATGTCATAAAAGAAAAGTGTTTAATCAATGCATCCTTCCAGTTGCTTACTTATGGAACAGATGCATGGGCTTCCCCAAAAAGCGACATTCATAGGCTGCAAACTACTGAAAATGACACGTAGATGTGCATACTTGGTATCACTAGGAAAGATGGGAACAGAAGCTCAAGGATCAGAAAACTGACAAAAGTTAACGACACCATAACCATATCTCTGAAACGAAACTGAGCTAGATATAGTGCTAGATGACTGAAATACTAGACTAATAAAACAGTCATAATAAAGACCACATAGAAGATGGGTGGATGAAATTTTGGAGCATACCGAAGTGATTTTAAAAAGACAGGCTCAGAGACCTTCATCCAGCAGTGAATTAATAATGGTTGGTGAAATAAATCATGAAAAATAAGAACTCTTGATTGGTATTCGCTGTCACGAAACAAGATCAGTCAAAATAAAAGTAATACGTCAAACCGCATTTTCATCTTGGTGCTGTTTCATAGACAAAACAACGCTTCTACCAAAAAATTGACTGTGCACCTTTTATTATGAATCCACTTTCTATTCCATGAAGATGTAGTGAACATAAAAAGCAAACAAACAGCCAGAGCGCGATTAAAGTGGAAAAAAAAAAAAGAACCAGAAAGTTACATTCATTAAAAGTGAAGCTTAACATTTTGAATCTCATGAGCTTAGCATTGAGATTCAACACTTATGGGACTAGATAATTCTACAGTAAGAACCATTCGTGCTAATGCTTAATCATTTTGTTAGAGTCCTCAATCCTCTACGAACCTCAGTGTTACCTAAATGGTTTAACGAACGTAGCATTGAGATTCAACAGTTATGCGACTAGATAATTCTATTGCAAGAACCATTCGTGCTAATGGTTAATCATTTCGTTCAAGTCTTAAATCCTCTACGAACCGCAGTGCTACCTAAATGGTTTAACGAACGTAGCATTGAGATTCAACAGTTATGGGATTAGATAATTCTATAGGAAGAACCATTCGTGCTAATGCTTAATCATTTCGTTAGAGTCCTCAATCATCTACGAACCGCAGTGTTACCTAAATGGTTTAACGAACGTAGCAGTGAGATTCAACGGTTATGGGACTAGGCCAGGGGTGGGGAACCTGCTGCATACTAGGCCATTAAGTGCGGCCTTTTGAGAGAATCCAAATTTTCGGAACAAATCTTTTTATTAATATGTTCATTGTCTTTTATTTCAATATTAAAATGAGCGTGTTTAAGATACCAAAGAGTAAAAGAAGATTCAACGAAATAATGTTCCCCGACTGACGTCCACAATTAAAGCATTAGTAAGTCATAAGGTCTATTTTGACACCTGCTACGCTCATGAGTTCGTTCTATGGCTCCTAAAGAATTACAGATTGAATTCATTGAACTTTCAGATGACATTTTAAAGTTCTTATTTGACGCTAAGAAAGATCTAATTGAAATATGGAAAATGCAATAGAATACTCACGCTTTAGGCAACATGCACGAAAAATGTTTTCTTGCTTTTCAACCACTTATTGCTGGGAATCTACATTTTCCTACCTAACCGAAATCAAGACGCTACGGTCACAAATGACTGATATCCATCTAGAGGATCACCTAAAAGTGCCGACCTCCATGTTGCAACCAAATATCAAATACTTACCAGCAAAAAGCAGTCAAAACAAAGTCATGAAAAGAGATTAGTTAACTTTAGAATTAACATTTTCCCCATTTTTTTTTAAGTTAGTACATAGTAAGATTTTTACAAAATAATGTTCATTTCGAAGTATACCTAATTGAAGTTTCTTGAATGCGGCTTTGTTAGGTTACAGCGTACTTAATGCGGCCTTCCACAGAATGATAAGGTTCCCCACTTCTCGACTATAGATGATTCTACAGTGAGAACCATTCGTCCTAATGCCTAATCATTTCGTCAGAGATTCAATCTCTACGAGTTGCAGTGTTACTTAAATGGTTTAATAAACACAGTATTGAGATTCAATGGTTACGGATGAGAACCATTTGTCCTAATGCTTAATATGTTTTCGTAAAAATGCTCAATTCTCTACGAATCTCAGTGTTACTAAAAGTCTTGGCCAATGATAGACTGCTTCAAGATATAACTGACTCTTCCATTAGCCTTTTTTTAAAGATAAGCATGACACTGATCTTATGAAACATATTAAAGAGCGGAGAAAAACTGAACATGCCCTGAGATGCTACAAAGACTTCCGCTGAATTTTCAACTACGTCTTCCGCTTCATCTCCGAATCCTGCCGGGCTTATTTAGCACCGCTGGACAAAAGACAACCTACACCACCTGTCATGTGACATTGATCAATCAGATGCCTGCAATGATTAGGCGAATAGAATTTAAAATTTTTAAATTCTTGTTATTTCATTAATTTAACTAATTTTTGCAGTACTTTTTAACTAATTGCTTAATTCTGCAAATCATGTGCATTTTTTTTTTTTTTGGGTTTGACGACCACTATGAACTACTCTAAGGGCTATAAGAAGTCGCCCGTCACTAATTTAGGGACATTGGTTAAAGGGAGAGGGGGCAGCACCAAGGCCTTCTAATAAATGTACCAGTCTTGTCTCATTTGGGACTCGAACTCGGTCGCATCTCGGACGAATGGTCCGAAGCCAGCGCCTCAGATCATTCGGCTACTACTAATTTTTTAACGGCGAAGTATTGTATGAATATTAAAAGAACGCCTACTATTGCATTCGTTTTACGCGGATTCAATATCCGTGGAGATTCTGCGGAACCCTACTGCACAGGCTCGTGATCCGCAGAGCATTATGATCAGCTACGAAATAACGCGTAGTATCGCCTTTCGCCCCGATAACCACTTGTACCTGGCTTGGGCTCAACCCTGGACTGCTGAAGGCGCTTTCAGGTATTATTTGCCAGGTGGACAGAATGATGCGCAGGAGTTCGGCACCAGTGCAGACCGGCAAATGCTTCGTCCCACAACACCCCACAAATGTTCGATGAGATTCAAAGTCTGAGGAATTTCGCGAACAGAGAAACATAGGAAATGTTTTAAACGTGATGTTTGAAACATTCCTGTATAGTCCGGACCTTGTGACACAGGACACCATCTTTCTGAAAGAGTCCAGTGCCATTCGGATGTAAAGTCACTACTTTGGGTAACACTCTTGGCCAGCCAGTCCCATTACATTTTGTGACACAGGACACCATCTTTCTGAAGGAGTACAGTGCCACCCGGCCGGATGTAAAGTCACCACTTTGGGTAACACTTGGCGTGGCCAGCCAGTCTCATTCCATTTTGTGACACAGGACAGCATCTTTCTGAAAGAGTGCAGTGCCACCCGGCCGGATGTAAAGTCACCACTTTGGTAACACTTGGCGTGGCCAGCCAGTCCCATTCCATTTTGTCATGCGGCCCGCAATTGAGAAAAAAGTTTAAGACCTCTGATCTAAAAAAGGCTATCAAGACACCGTTCGTCCCTAATTTAGAGAGATTGGTTCCACAGATGGTAGAAAGGCAACGCCTTAAAAAATATACCACTAATGCCTCATCTAGGACTCAAAACCGGGCCCAGTTCGGACGATTGAGCAGAAGCCCGCGTGTCTGAACAATCGGCCGCCGGGACGGCCTTAAGCTGATGCCCCAGCCGCACCAAAATCCACTACAGAAAGAGCAACAGGAAACATCAGGCGAAATTGACTACATTCTAATCAGCTACACAATATGGTGCACATTCAAATCAGCACTTTTTAAGTATAAATAATTATCGCAGAAGGTTCAGATACTCGTATTTTTAGGCAAATCATGGAAGTGGAAATACAAATGCGATATGCCACTATCACGCAGCTCATAGAAAACAACCTACTGCGACGACCACCGAGTTTTCAGAACCTCGTCGCCCACACATCGTCGAGAAGCACACAGAACAAACATTCAATGGCCTTTCTTTGCCTGGAGTTCTGCAGTCTCCGAATCGTGCTCCAAGGTTTCTGAGATGACAGAGTATAAATGATTCGCAAAAGATCGTACTGTGTGTGTGCGTAAGTTTCTACCCGTTTTTGTAGGCTACAAAGAAAGGAGAACACAACAAATAACGATCCAAGAATTCTACATACTTGCCATCACTCTGTATGACCTCTTGCCATCTGTCTATAAGTGAATCCCACGCAGGAAAAACTTAGTTGTTTTAGAGTAAAAAAAGTCATCTAATACAGTTTTCACATCGTCCACATAACCGAAGGTTTGGAGAGCGAAGGCGTTCTGTAACGATCGAAAAGGGTGGCAGTCCGTAGGTGCCAGGTCAGGGGGAATACGTCGGATGAGGTAACACTCTTCAACCAAAATCCTATAATTTTTGCCGAGTGATTAAAGCTGCATGAAGTCTGGCGTTATCATGATGAAGGATCTCGCCTTTGCGATTGACGAGTGCTCGCTGCTTCGATGTTAGTTGCTCTTGCAATCTGTCCAACTGTTGGCAGTAGAGGTCAGCATTTATCGTTCGGTTAGGTCCCAACACCTACCAGTGGATTATTTCCTGGACATCCCACCAAACACGCAACAAAACCTTTTTGTGATGCAGTCCTCCTTTTGAGGTCGATGGAGCAGGCTCCGCACCTTGACACACAGTCCGTCGACGCTTTACATTACGGTACAGTACCCATTTCTCGTCACCCGTTGCAATTCGTCCCCAAAACGATTCATTTCTGTTACGAGAAAGCAAAGCAACACAGGTACGGATTTTCCCCTCTCGTTGCTTTGCAGAAAACTGGTGCGGAACCCAGTTATCGAACTTTGTGACGAAACCAAGCGCATGCATCAGTCTTTCGACTGCTGTTCTGTGTACCAACAACGTTTCCGCTAATTCCTGAACGGTTGGATGTGGGTCATTTGTTGTAACTTGGTACACATCCCGTAAGAAACCACGGATGGACGCCCAGGACGTGGTTGATGTTTACAGCTTCTGTCTCCGTCCCGGAATTTCCGAAACTAACGGCGACATGTGCTATCATCAACTGAATCCTCCCCATACACTTGACAGATGTTGCGGCAAGCCGCGGCTGCAGTACTTCCTTTATCGAACTCTTACAGTAAACAATGTCTAATGTGCTCCTTATCGCATGCCATGTTACACAGTCTGCGATTTCCGTTACGAATAACTTACTCGGACAAACTTAGTGCCACTATATGCTCTACTGGTCCACGCTTTATTCGCCGAAAATTTGGCATCGCAGCGTCATCTGTGACGTAACTATTCCGATTGCAATTTACATATATTACAAAAACGAGTGGAACTTTTGCACACACCCAATACTGTCTCCGACAGCCTGACCTTATGAATCGATGCGAATTCTTTCGTAAAAAAATATTTTAGATGTACAATTTTTACCGATTACCAGATGGTACATATATCAACTTTCCTATACTCTACTAACTTATATCTCATATGCCTGCTCGTTTGATAGCAGCGTTCTATAGTTCAAACAACCATTTCTTGGAGAAAAAAATGAGAATATTTAGAGGCCGCTGTGGTGCAGTGAAAGCTTTTACTGATGACGTAGTCATTTTGCAACTACCCATCAGAGCTGCAGAGTATATGATCCAGGAACTTACTGACAAGAGTAAAGAAGTGGGATTAAAAATGAACTTTCAAAAGACGAAAGTGATGTACAATGCATTTACAAGAAATGAAGATTTATCGATTAATGGAGAAAAGCTGGAGATAACAGATACGTCCGTTTAACTTGGACAGCAGATATCAAGTGAGGGTCACATTGATGAAGAAATTAATCAGCGTATAAAACTTGCCTGGTGAGCTTTTGGGAAAAACTGCATAATTTTCAAGAGCAATATGCCATTATGTCTTAAAAGAAAAGTGTTTAATCAATGCATCCTTCCAGTGCTTACGCATGGTGTAGAGACATGGACCTTAACTAAACGAGACATACAAAGACTGCAGACAACTCAAAGCAACATGGAGAGGTGCATGCTTGGTGTAACCAGGAGAGATAAGAAGAGGAACTCGTAGATCCGAAAAAGGACAAGAATGGAAGACATCATGATCAGAGTTAAATCCCTGAAATGGCAATGGGCTGGACATACTGCCAGAAGGACAGACCATCGATGGACAGCCGAAATTTTAGGTTGGATTCCAAGGGACACGAAAAGACCCAGAAGACCACATGGGAGATGGATGGATGAAATTCGAAAGTATGCGGGAGTAACATGGAGGAGACTGGCACAAGATAGATCGTTGTGGAAGAAACTTGGGAGACCTTCGTCTAGCAGTGGATTGATAATGGTTGACAATGATGATGACATATAAACTTTCCTATATTCCATAAACTTATATCTCATATGCCTGCTCGTTTGATAACAGCTTTCTATAGTTCAAACAACCATTTCTTGGATAAAAAAAAGAATATTTAAAAGCCGCTGTGGTGTAGTGGAAGCATATCCGGCGTAATATTCGAGGCCGCTGTGGTGTGTTGGAAGCATATCCGGCGCATAACTTGAAGATCTGGGTTCGATTCCAGGTGGCGGCCAATGAGAATTTTTCCGTGACTCGCTTATAAACGTGGAAAGAGCGATGACCTCTGATGTTCCTGGTCCACGTCAAATATCTGTATTAATTATTCATTCGCCTTCTAATTATTTGTTCAGTTGCTACTTACCATCTTTGGTGAATCCCCAGCACTGTGCGGGGCTCCAAGAAGTAACCTGCCAAATTGGCTTGGCAGTTAGTGTGTGCGAGTCTGGAGGAATTAGAGGCCGCTGTGGTGTAGTGGAAGTATATCCGGCGCGTAACTGGAAGACCCTGGGTTCGATTCCCGGTGGCGGTCAATGAGAATTTTCCCGTGACTCAATTATAAACGTGGAAAGGGCGATGACCTCTGTTTGACGAATATTTACAGTTGCTCAAAAGAGAAGAGAAAGCATGCCAGAAATTTCAGCCATTGCCTCCGCACTAAACACGTCCCGAAGAGATTTTTTTCAACTTATGGGTTTATCAAAAGATCTAATATTTCAGTAAATTTTGACACAGTTGGGGTGTCTACATTAATACTCTAGAAAGAAAATTGTACAAACCTTTAGGAAAACTTGTATTTCTGAGGTTTAATGTCTCATAACATATGTATTTTTTAGAATACCACAAAACTATCATTAGAAAGATAATTTAACGCAGAATGTAATGCGACACACTTCATTTGAAAAACATTACATTTTAAAAGAAGTCATACACAGAAAACCATATGATAAAGCGTATTTCATAACTTTTCACCATTTCTGTTAGCACTTGCTGCAATTACAGCCTCACAACAGCGTCCTTAGGAGTGAACCAAGCGGTTTAGTTAGTTCATCAGGTATTATAATATGAAACCAAGATTGTACGATTGCTTTTACAATTGTAAGTCCGAAGCAAGCAAGGAATAAAGCACAAGTTTCTTTAATCGGGTTCTCATATTTTCTATTGGACTCCGGTCAGGGCTATTTCCTGGCCATTCTTCCAGTGTATTGTATTTTCCTGAACCACTTTTTGCACACGATAAAGAGGTGAAAAAGAGCTGATCCTTTTGAAATATATAGGCTTCTTTTCACACGATAAAGAGCTGAATCCATCCTTTTGAAATATATAGGCTTTTTCTTTCTTTTTTTGTTTGGAGGCGACCACTGAGCAGCTCAACGGGCTATACGCAGTCGCCCGTCCATAAATTAGGGTCACTGGTTCAAGGGAAGGGAGACAGCCAGTGCCGTTAGCCTTTTGCTGTCATACAATGCCAGTTCATAATACTAACCGGATGGTTCATGGTAGCTGTAATGCATTCACGAGCATCAAATCTTCTCCATTTCTTCTAACAAACTTTATTCTATCACTGCCAAATATGGATATTCTGGTATCATCACTCCAGATAACTCTGTCCCATTGTTCCTCAGGCCAATTAACAGTTTTTTAGCCCATTCTAATAGCTTCCTTCTTTGTTTGGTAGATAGAAATGACTTTCCTTTGAATTATCGACTTTAAACCAAAGCGTCTTCAAACCACATTGAGGCAATTACGTTTTAATTGAATCAGATGATTTTCTTCTGACACTTAGTCTTTAAAATCTTTGATCACCACCTGCTGTTGTGCACCTTTTTCCTGCCTTTACCGGTTTGGTTTTGAATTGACAGAGTCTGCTAACTCTTGTATAATTTAGAAATACCTCCTTTGGTTAGACTTCCAACTACTACAAACGACAATTGCAAGTACCATGTGGTAAAACCGCTGAATATATCAACTGCAAATTTTAGTTTGATCAGCGTTCTATCCTTAAATCTACAGTAGTGTCAAATCTCTTACATGCATCTTTTTATGTTTCTAAGCGTATTAGCAAACGTACTAAGTGAACGTATTAGCGAACGTACTAAGTGAAATTCGTCAGAAATCGCTTTTGTCTATTTGAAATGCCACAGCCACAAGCAGTGAAAACTTTTGAAAGTTTTGAGTAATTTTCAACTTTGTAATCATGAGTGCTACGTTCCTCAATACAGTAATAGGGGACCATTAAAAAATCGTGTACAAAAACAGAAGCAGAACACTCAAAGAATTGGAATTTTAACATTTTTGAGTTACGTCTCTTTTCCCCCGCATTCGAGGACATCATTTTAAGAAATCCACTCCTGACCTGCCTTTCCAACTCTTTTCAAAGACATTTTTCTGTTGCTGTTTTTTTTTCCCCATCTTGAAGTTGTTTTCAAGGTAGTAGCTTTTTGTTGTGGAATATCTGACCTATTTTAGGAAAATTTCTTTTTGAAGATTAAGAACGTGGCTGACATCGAGTTTTCTAATTCCTGCTTGTACTACCCAAAATCAATTCTTCCTAGTTTTTCTTCTTTTGAGGTGGGAGGGCTTATTTGCTTTATTTCCATTTGTTTTAATTTACATTTTAGCTAGATATTACAGCACTTCGTCTATGAATTTCATGGGATTCGTTGAATGATAAACTCCCCCTAAACGCCGAAATTCTACCCATAAAAGTGCTAAATTTACGCCGAGAATCCATACATAACACAGCACTATTTTTGTTCCTATATAGTTGCGCTGTATGTCGTGGATTAACAAAATCGGGAACGAAAAAATAAAAGCATCTAATAATTGACTATTAGTGGCAGTGTATTTCTTTTGTCATTCAGGAAGAAAATTCGCTTAGATTCAAAACTCATACGACAATTTTATTATTCAAGTGTCCACGTTCTTAAATTCTTTATGCCGTGACAGATAATTCGGATTTTTGTTAAAATGGATATCCAATAATATAATGGTGGTTATGTATAAAGCAATGAACCTAAAATGTAGTACAACGCCTACTACTGTAACAAGAACGAGAATTAAGAGTTTAAAACTTCGGAGTCAAGGAACCAAAATACATTCTTTGCAACAATAAAAAAAAAAAAAAAAAAAACCCAGGTAAGCTCAGTTTTGATTGAGCCGTCAGTTTAGAGCGTAGGACTACGACTTACAGATAGGAGAGTTGAAATGAGCTGGTAGACTATGGTTTCAAAGCGTTTATTTAATTTTTTATAACCAACACAGGTCTATGATATGAAAAGTAGCTTACATAATTTTTATAAATAAAGCTGGACACATCATGAATGGAATACGGGTGACCATACAACACGAATTTTGAAGATGATCAGTTTTTCTGGTGTGAATATGACAAGGATGGTAAAGTCAGATAATATCCGAAAACTTGAAAACTGTCGTCCTGGAGCGGGAATCGAACCCGCGTCTCCCAGATAGATCCCGGGTATGCTAGCAACTACCCCACATAGAACGACCAAGTCTCAGATTAATTTGAATATAACCATCGCAGGATTCGCTAACCGAAGCAACCGCCATTCATGTTTGTCATATTACACCAAAAAACATTCATGTTTGTCATACCATTCTTGTCATATTTACACCAGAAAACGGATTGTCACCTTCAAAATTTGTATTGTGTGGTGTAATCCTGAATTCCATTCCTGATTTATCTGCTTCTCCGGGCAATCACGGGATAGGATTCTTAACCTCCAGATTCGCTAAACATGAATGCCGGTTGCTTCGACCAGCGAATCCTACGATGGTTATATTCAAATTAATCGGAGACTTGGGCGTTCTGGGTGGTGTAGTGGTTAGCATACCCGGACGCTATCTGGGAGACGCGGGTTCGATTCCTTCCAGGACGACGAAATTTTCAAGTTTTCTGTTATTACCATCCCTGTCATATTTACGCCAAAAAACGTATCTTAAAAAAAAAAAGCTGGATGCATTGCGAACACAAAGCAGATCGATAAATACACGAATTACTTAACGTGGTGGTCTGTCTTCTTGGGCTTCTTACATTCCTCATCACTTGCTCTTGCCTCTCGTTTCGATTTTCTCCACTTTTGTTGGCATTCATTCTGCGACACTGCCGAAAATGTTAACCCGTTCACAAGAAAACAATTTTTTAAATTTTTAGTTTAAACCACTGCGATATGTTCTTTCACATATTTGAATAGATCTTGTCGAAAGCTTTAAAACGATACCACGCACAGTCGTTTTGCACTGATGGTTGTCCAGATAAACCGCGATATTGTCGAAAGTGTTCACCGGTTCACAAGAAAACAATTTTAAAATGTTCAGTTCAAACCACTGCGAAATGTTCTTCGTATATTTGAATAGATCTCGTCGAGAGATTTAAGACGATACCACGCACAGTCGTGTTGCCCACGCGGTTGCCGAGATAAACTGAGTCAAACGCGGTGGCACCCCCAGAAGTATTGCATCATCTCCCCCACGTACAGGGGACGAAGGGGAGATGATGCATTGATCAGTACTCCATGTTGTTTAGGAATATGCTTTTCGGCACGTATTTTGAACGCTATAATGATTTCAATTGTGACCTATTTTGTCACAAGCGGTCGGCCGTAAGTCGCCCCATATTAGCCACGGCAGTTTTTTTTTTTTTAATTTTTATTGGAGGTTTAACGACCACCCTGAGCAACTCAATGGGCTATAAGCAGTCACCCGTTATTAATTTAGGGCCACTTGTTCCAGGGAAGGAAGAGAACCAGTGCCGTGAGACAAACAATATCCATGTCTCACCGGGATTCGAACCGGGAGCCATGTCGGACGAATGATCACAGAAGCCATCGCTTAGACCACTGCGCCACTGGGGCTGCCCGTGGAGTTAAACGTAGTCCTACGACAAAACAAAATAATAGAAGCCCCAGGGAAAATAATCCCATCGGGATGAAAACTGGTATGCACATTGTACATGCATAGGAAAGGAAATGATTGCAATTTCAGAGCAGTTGGGCCATTTATTCAGATAAAACAGCTACACGAGTGGAACAAGTCAAATGTTGTAACGCCACCCCTGATTTGTATACAAGAGGTTACCCGGAGTGGCATAGACGCATACAGATCACGGATTCGCTCCGGAAGTATAGCTTGCCAGATTGTGTCCAAATTGCGGGCCAGTTCGCCGACATTCGGGGATGGGCGTAGGTGGCAACCCATCATGTCCTAAAACATTCAATCGGTGAGAGATCGGGCGGGCCATGGAAGGGTGTCGACATTACGGAGGCACGCCTAGGATAACCGCGCCCTGTGTGGCAGTGCATTGTCCTGCTGAAAAATTGCTCCGTGACGCTGCAACAGGAATAGCAACAAAATAAGTTGTAGAATGTCGTCGACGTACCGTTGAGCCGTGAGGGTGGTACGGAGGCCTACCAAGGGAGTAAGGCTATTGTTACACGGCACTAGCAGTATTCCTGCCGAGTCGGCCGGTAACGGTGCTTGGAACCTGAAGTACAATTTAGTTGGCCGTGGCACCAGGTGAGAATCTCAGGTGCACCGCTGCACTCAAAGATTCACAGCAGAACATAAAAAATGAAAAGTTGAAGGATGACCCGAAGCATAAGGCTTGGGTGAATCCACCGTGTGAACAAAAATAACAACAATAAAAAATAAAATAAAATAAAATAAAAAACGATACTTTGGGATCAGAGAGTTGTGATGAGGTTCACCCGCAATCACCAATTCGTGACTGAGTGTAGTGGTCCGGATCTTACTCCGGTACATTCAATCCCCAACCAGCCAGAACAACACTCACTTTCGTAAATAACACATGATTCACAAATGCACAACACAACATTTAATTACGTTCTGTGAGATTTAGACAGATACGGCGCTCTCTAGACAATTGCACCTCTTTTGTGGGCAGCACACAGTATCGCACTTTACTGTCGGAAGACGCAAGCCGACTGAGTCTCCACCGGACTATCTGATCAAGAGATACTATCGTTAACACACTAACTAGAGCGGCAGGTGATATTCATATACAATTGCTTAGAGAATGAAAAAAATTATATGCAAACGATCACATTAAAAATAACACTCGCGACACAAAATACACAAACACGTTAATTTACGGTATACGATTATAGGTGCGAAATACTGCCAAAGTTAATTAACTAAATCTAATAAGCATGCACATGCAAAACCCTGCCCCGCTGACGTTGGTCCTGAAC
Organism: Macrothele yani; assembly: GCA_039090855.1. Classification (NCBI taxonomy): domain Eukaryota; kingdom Metazoa; phylum Arthropoda; class Arachnida; order Araneae; family Macrothelidae; genus Macrothele; species Macrothele yani. Next base: position 57,359,409 of record CM076994.1, on the reverse strand, counting down.
CGAAGTTAAAAGAAACTGTCCGTCAAAGTGAAATTTGTGGCCACACCCCCTCCCTTATTCTCGTAAAAGATCAGGAAATGGGCCCTGTAAGAAATTGAAGTTTGTATGTGCAGGTACTTCCTCTGAGGTTCAGTCACTCCGCATTACTGCATCTATGTCCATGCAACTTTGGGTGTTGGGATTGCACAAGTTCGCAGATGTGCGAAGGAAAAAAAGGAAATATTCATGTACTTACAGTTTCGTGACTTTGCTGTGCAAATCCAGTGTGCATCACATAATAAAACTAGATAAAAACAAACACACACACACACACACACACAAACACTTGCACCATGTGGCAGCACCGATGAATCAACATTTCACTTTGACGCTTGATGTAAATGAACCACACAATTAAAATGGTGATATCACGCCGCACTTTGTTGCAATGATTAGAGCGCACACTGATCTACTCTCGTGACGATTTGAAGGTGCCCGTTAAACAAAATAGCCCCTCTCACATCTGCTGTTGCGGGTTCCGAGACTGATTTTCTGTGTTCCTGGGAAATGATTTCTGTTGTCTTGAAGAAATAATTCTGACCGTCAACTGCCTGGAGAGTGGGACCCCCTCACTTCCGCTGCTGCTATAGTAGATTCCGTCCGCCGCTACCTTCCGTCCTTTTTGATCGTTCATTCTCAATTCAGCCAGTTCCTTTCCGTTAGCATAACATCTACCCTGCCTGAGTACACAGTTCAAATATGCCCCTCGCAGGTTTTGTTTCCATTTTTTAACGAGTTGTGACCGCCAGCCCTGAGATTCGTTTTCTCGGCCGAGCGAAATCAGACGTGCTTTTTCTTTAAGCGTGTATATCAGCAACTGCCGACCGAAAACGACGCTCGAATTCACCCCCTATTCTTTTCGGCGATTCTATACTCTTAATTGCCCATTGTCCCTCGCAGACGTCAGAGTATCTTTCTTGCTGACAGAGTTATGAGTCTGCTGAGGGTCTCTTGGCCCACCCACTGAAGTAAACATACGGACCACAGCGTTACAAGCGGAAAAAAAAAAAGAAAAGTGAAAAACCACTTCGAACAATGCTGCTTCCATCCGCATTCGAAAGCACATTTTCCTAGTTCGTTTTCCACCCCGTAGAAGACCCTTGAGATAGGAATTTTTATGTTCCACTTCAGGGCTATGTGTGAGGTCTAGCAATTCAAAATGGCAAAATATTACGTTTCTTGCCTTCAAGAGCATTGGAGCGACTTCCTAATTATCCCGCAATTTTGTTAATTAATTTAGAGAACAGCCGAAAGAAAAAAACAACGTAAATGAGAAATAAATAAAAAAAAAAAGCTGTGAACTGTAAAAGAACATGTGAGCCTGCCGAACTGTGATTCCCAGCTGTCTCATACAATACGCGACATGGCGGACAAATTTTAAAGTTTTCTTCAGGTTTTAGGTTTGGGGGGGTCCGCTGTAACACTATCGTAAGAAATGGCTTCCCAGACGGGTCACTTCCTTTGTGCCGTTCCACGGTAAACGCAGGATCCGTGCGTTTGCCGGCTCGTCACCAGAACACGTATGCACTGGTCATCGGTACCAAGTGCAAACAATGACTTATCACTGAAGACAAAATGACGCCACTCGACACTATCCACGTTGATCGAACCCACACCACAGCAACCGGTGCCGGCGATGCTCTCTGGTCAGTGGTAAGCGGCGGAGTGGCCTCCTCGAATGTAGTGTAGTCCCAGTGCCGCAAGTCATCTGGCAACGGCCCGGATGTCCACTTCCGTACCTGTAGACGACGCAACGTGGCCACTAATGGTCGAGAGCGACGAATTCGGTTATGTCTGTGCGGTTCTCACAATCGCTCGATCCTCGCGTTCTGTCGTTGCCCTCGGCCGTCCAATGACCGCGTGCCGCTGGGTTGTGCCCTCTTCAACCCATTGGTGCAACATCGTCAGATTGTCGCGTCGCTCCGATCCGATCCAAATGCCTCACGATACGGCGACTTGACCAACCGGCCTGATCTCTCAGACCAATTATACGTCCTCTCACAAACTCTCTCAACTGCTCGTATTGTCCACAAATCTGACGTCGAGGTATCTTCACAGCCAGTGGAGATTAATTCAACCGCAATCCGCTGTCACAATTATCCCTGCGTGCGAGCTTTGCTCTTGATATATCCCTCCTCGATACGCAGTTCCCAAGGGCTGTTACGGTCCACTATTTAGTCACTGGTCGTTATTTTTTAATCATTTGCATATTCGGGCCTGAGGTATTACCATGCGGAGTTTCATCAGGATCAAACTACTTTTTCGGGGTGCTTTTTTTGTTGTTGTTTGGGGGTTTAATGGTCACTGTGGGCAACTCAATGGGCTATAAGCAGTCGCCCGTCCCTAATTTACGGTCACTGGTTCCAGGGAAGGGAGAGAGAGCCAGTCTCGTAAGACAAACGCAACATCCATGCCTCACCGATTCGAACCCGGACCCATTTCGGACAAATGATCAGAGACCATCGCTTAGACCACTACGCCCCCGAAGAGGCTCGGGTGCTTCATTAATATATTTTGTTTTTGGTCAAAGGGTGTATAGAGGACTTACCGGTACATTTGTCCTTTTTGCATTCTGGTTGCCAAGGTTGTATCTACCGATATTCTGATCGACACTCTTGTAATGCTCAGAGGTATTGTTATGTGACAATTTTTTTTCATTGCCAAGTACAAGAAGCCATCTCAAGTGTTTTGCTGGTGGTTTGGTAAACAACTAGTCGTTTCGCAACCCAGCGATTGCAGCTGTGGCGAGGGTTGCAACGTTTTTCTCTTTCAGAGGGAAAACTTTTCAAGCAGCGAACTTCGACCTGTGGGGGTCACGTGATGACATCGTGTATGCATCTGAGGGGGAAACATGTTGAGAGTCAATGCACTTGTGACAGTGGAAGAAGACACTCATGTTTTCAGTGCGTGTGTAAAACTAGTGCCTTTGTATGGTGAAGTACTAACTGGATTACGCGTTCGCCATATGTAAGGTAAGGAGATCATTTATGTCAGCGACAACTGAGATGTTTATTGATATAAAGCAAAGATTTTCAGAACCTAAATTACTGCCTGCAGCACCAAGGAAATTGGCTGAACTCGTTAATTAGGAACAGTCCGCCATACTGACTTACATGAGTTATTCACTGTTCATTCAACACGATTGTTCTGTATCTTATAATATAGAGCCTGTATTTTTGTTGGTATAATGTTCGCTACAGAACATTTTTATGTGCTCACTCTCTTCTTTACTGTTTTCTGATCAAGAGGTCGAACCCAACCGTTCTAGTTTCATCCGGTGCGTGGCGTCTCGAAACTGATATGGCGCAGAATGCCACCAGCTACGTGAAAGTATTATATGGTAGTTTTAGGTATGCCAGTTACTTTTTGACAAAATTTTCTTTTTTCGCCTTTATTGGAGCCCAATTCGTGTGTTTTCATGTACGGTACTGGCAGATTTAATGAAGGCACTACAGCAAAAGTTTGTTTCCTCACTTTTCATTGCAACTTGCTCTATATAGTTAAGTGAATTGAAGGGATGTAGCCTACCATTTTTCTTGATACGGTGAAATTTAATTCGTTTGGAGTCGGGCTTTTTCTCATTCACAACTAATGAAGTGTGTGTGTGTGTGGGGGGGGTGGTAATTGAAATGTTTAATGTTCCTTAAGATGTTTTCAAAGTTCTCATTAATTGCAATATATACGTATTCGAATCCATATTTTCTTTATGGAGTGCTGCCAGCTATTTCAACATATTCAACAGAACGAATACTCCAGTTGAGTAACAAAATGCACAAAGAATCAGGGCTTTGTCTGTTTTCAAGAAGGAAAAATTGTTGCTTAGCAAGGGCATCTTTATGACTATACTTCAGAGAAGCTGTTTCCGAAATCATGATCAAAATCCTAAGCCACAAGAAAAAGGGGCGGACATCTGTCGCTACAACAGCCACAGAACTTATGTATTACGTATTTTTAAAAAATCTAGTTTCCAGCAAAACAGCTCATTGGAAGAGTCTAACCAATGATTTGCGGCGGAGTTGCTATTGCTAAACCTGCTATGCTCACAACACTGCTGAAACCACCTTTTATGCTCATTACATAACTTGTTAACCCGAAGTGGAAATGCGGTGCAATATGCATGACAATGTGGCATCTGATAAGAGACACTTGTGTTCTAATGAAACGTCACTCACTCTTTCGAACATCCTTCTGGGTATATTATTTGGAGAATGCCAAAAGCAGCGCTTCAACCGCAATGTGCTACACCGACAGTCAACCAGAAGAAGAATGAGTACTTGTTTGGCAGCACTATCATGCTATTTCTTTGGTCACACCATTGCACTGCATAACAAAACTGCAGTTTGTGGCTACGTATATCTTTTACTTCACAGGGGAATCACGTGGTTTAAGACAGTGTTCCTAGAAATTGTTGCAATCTTTCAAGATGCTAATAATCTTACACACAGCCACTTCGCGTTGGATGGAGTTACAGGAACATTATGATGAGATCCAACACCTCCCACTCCTTGCACAGTCAGAATTTAAACATCGAGTTACTGGGGCTTATTTGTTCTTGCAAATAGTATAAAAGAAGATTCTCTCACAGGGATTGCAACGTTTCTTCAGGAACTATGGTGTAATATCTCCATGGCACTTGGTTCAGGATTTATTTCCAACCATTCTACCAATATTGTAAGCTGCATTATGAACAAATTGTTGTTCGACAACAATATATAGGTTTGTTAGACACAACGTTTCAATGAGTGAATTTGTGTGTGTTGGCCACAGAAACCAAATCATGACTAAAAAAAATAGAAGTTCGTAATTTAAGAAACAAAAGTGACTTGATTTTGTCTGGAGCTTTAACAACCACCACAGCCACCCGCGGTGGAGCAGTGATCTGAACCGGTGGCTTCTGATCACTCGTCCGAGATGGGTCCGGGTTTGAATCCCGGTGAGGCATGAAGGTTGTTTTTGTCTTACGGCGCTAGCGCTCTCCCTTCCCTGAAACCAGTGGCCCTAAATTAGAGACGGGCAACTCCTTATACTCCTATGTGGGCCGCGGGTGGCCTAGTGGTGAGCATTCGTGACTGCCATGGAGATAACCATAGGTTCGATCCTGGGCAGTACGGTACGAACGTTCAAACCACTAAATACCCGAAGTGCATCGGATGGGCACGGTAAACAGTCGGACCCCGGTAATAAAAAAGGGCGTCTTCCTTCTCCTTTCAGCCGCGCTTCCGTGTCACTTTCTTATCGGGCACTCTAGCGTAAATCTCCTAGCTTCCTATTTCTGAGGGTTGTTTAAGACCTGGGGTCAGACACTCCCTTCCTAAAATCCTCTACATATGATCTGATCTTATACTCCCCTGAGTCGCTCACGGTGATCGTTAAGCCTCCAGTCAAAAAAAAAAAAAAAAAAAGACCACACACTAAAAAAATTTCCGAAATTCAGATACCACTAACTGCGATCCTTTTCGTGAATTGATGAAACTATTTCTGATGCAACCTTTTCCGTGAAATGACTGAAAGAAACCTGAATTTCGTGCAATTGCCAGGAAAATTCCGGATTTTCAGAAACCTTTCCGTAATATCTTTCTTATATTAACAGGATAACTCTGTTCGCGATTTTTCCGTATTCGCATGACAAAACCATTACGGTAATAGCAGAGATCCGCGGGAATACTTGAGGTTAATTTACTGTTTAATTTTAACCGTCTATCAAAGGAATTGATTTTGAAGTTCTGTTGCGTGATCGGATATTGTGGACAGCATATCGCATGAATTTCGGTCATTGTGTGGCACAGGTTATTTCGTTTCTCCCCTATTTTGTGCACCAGCTATTACACACTATATTGACAAAAGTCACCTGACACCCCTTCAAAAGCAAACGAACGGATCCGCTGCGTAGTTAAGATGCGCGGTACAGCTGCAATCGGTATAAAAACAAGCCTGCAGCTGACCGCGATAACATCGCACTGTGAGGTTGAGAGAAAATGTCGCGGCGGGAGAGAACTGACTTTGAGAAAGGAAAGATTCTTGGGTGTTATATTAGTGGGTCGTTCGTAAGAGAAACCGAGAGGCGTTTATACATACCATAGTCAACTCTTTTGGATGTACTGAATAAGTGGAAGACACATGGCGTGCCTGAAGTAGCAAAACGCACGGCAGACCAAAGGAAATCAGTGATAGATCTAGGACGTCGAAACCTCAGGAGAGTCGTAACAGTTAATCGACGGAGTACGGCAAAGCACCTCAGTGTACATTTGAGTAAAATTGCTGGAACCTCGGTTTGTACACGTACCATTTGCAGAGAACTTCATTCCATGGGTTACCGTGGTCGTGCGGCTGCTCATAAGCCTTTCATCTATACTCGGAATGCTACTCGTCGTTTAAGCATGGTGTATAAAGAACATTTATTGTGGACAGTAGGTTGATGGAAACGGGTCCTATGGACTGAATAACCCAGATACATGATCCATCAGTCGGACGGCAGTGTGTGAGTATTGCGGCAGCCGGGGGCACGCTATTTACCACAGTGTACTGTCCCCTTACGGTCAAGTTTGGAGCTGGCAGTGTACTAGTGTGGGGGCATTTTTCGTGGTATGGTCCCGGCCCATTGGTTATCGTGGACAAACCTGTTAACCAGCACGTCTACCTCGATATTCTGGACAATTATGCCCTACAAACTCTGTGGCAATACTATGGAACCGAGACTTGTTGGTACCAGACGGATATTGCACCAAGCCATAAAGCAAGGACTGTTACGGCATGATTTGACGATAATTCCGTATTGTGTGTGGACTGGCCAGCACAGAGCCCTGATTCTTAATCCCATAGAGCACCTATGGGATGCGTTTTTTTTTTTTTTTTTTTTTTTTTTATTGGAGGTTTAACGACCACCGTGAGCAACTCAAATGGGCTATAAGCAGTCGCCCGTCCCTAATTTAGGGTCACTGGTTCCAGGGAAGGGAGAGAGCCAGTGCCGTAAGACAAACACAACATCCATGCCTCACCGGGATTCGAACCCGGACCCCTTACGGACGAATGATCAGAGGCCAACGCCTTAGACCACTGCGCCACCGGGCGGCAGGGATGCGTTATAGGCCTACTAATAAGTAACAGTTAGCGGCAGCATTATGTACTAAATGGAAGCGCATACCTATCGCTGTGTTCCAAAACCTTGTCGAAAGCATGTCTCGAAGGGTCAGTGCATACATTAAGGCCAAAGGTGGACCGACACCGTACTAATGTATGTCAATATATGCTATGTTGTATTTCTCTTCTACGTGTCCGGTGAGTTGTCAATATTGTGTCATCGTAAGAAACGGAGTATTTAGATTATTGTACAGGTGGTCGTACGATGTCCATAAACCAGTCTGTGGACTTATTTATTTTTATTTGATTCGAGGTTTAACGACTATCGTCAGGAACTCAATGGGCTATATATATGCAGTCGCCCGTCCCTAATTTAGCGCCGCTGATTCCAGAGAAAGGAGAGAGCCAGTGCCGTAAGACAAACAACATTCATGTCTCACCGGGATTCGAACCCGGACCCTTCTCGGACTAATGGTCATAAGCCAGCGCTTAGACTAATGCGCCGCCGGGGCGGCGTGGAATCCTTAAGACGAAATCTATAATAGCTATCAAGATTACATTCTATATTTAGAAGTTTTGGCTAATAATGCAATAAAACAGTACATTTTCTTGAAGATAATTGAAAGCTATTGTCAGTTAAAAAAGAGATCTCAAGTTCCAGAGCATACTGTTGTCTCGAGATGTCACAAATTAAATATTTTGTTTACAACTGGATAAGTCCTCTTACAAAAAAGATAAAATGTTTACAAACGTATTCAAAAATATAATAAGCTCCAACAGAAAATAAAATGACTAAATCACTCGCATTAATGAAAAAAAAAATCATTGCGCGATTACTTTTACCTTAAACGTGAGTACGATTCGTAGGACTTTCTGGTTCAGTGGTTAAGGCACATGGCTCTTATAGGCCCAACCCAATCGATCTCTGTTCGATCCACCATATATTTTCCACCCTTAATTCCCAGTCTTTCACATCGATTTTTTCGATGGTCCCCCGTTTCCCAAGAAACACCTTAAAAAAAAAACCATCTATCACACGAATAATTACTTGGATAAGAAAATGCCATTTATTAAATACTCGTAGAAAAGAAACTGTATATACAAACGAAAACAAAAATGTTGGACAGGGGTGGCCGTTGGCGAACGGTGGCAATATTCAGAATCACTTTCTTTCATATGGACGTACAAAGCTTTACATTAGGTTGCCTATGCTTCTTTCTTAAAAGTAAATCACAAGTTTACTGTGGGTTAAAGTCTGAGTTCTGAGCCTTCCGAAGTAATTCGGAGATCACCACCTAAAATATGTGTCCGAATATTTCGCTTCGGAAATTAGTTCTCATACGGTTCGTTGCTGAGAAACGCTCTTTTTGCTTTTGAGGTACGAAATACTTTTCAATATGTTGAAGGCAGCTTGCACTGTTTATTTTTATTTGGAACCTGCTGTCGCACAACCGAAAAATTAAATTCACTAATGTGAATGCTAGCTTTGATCGTTAGTTAAAAGTAGGTTCTAAAAATGATTTTTTAAAAAAATTGCCCACTTTTGCGTAGCTTTAAAACTTTCATCGCAAAAATGTGCTACACAAAATATCAAATTACAGTGAAACCTCGGTTATACAATTGAAGGGATGGCCTTAAAAATGCATAAATGAAATTTCAAAATGTAAATTACTATTGTAAATATTTTTGGATGCCTCTAAAAAAAAAACTATTTTAAATTACGCCAATACACTACACACATGGGCGTATTTTAGAGGAAAGCGCTTCATTTTTTTGCTAAAAGGCGACTAAGAAAAAAATGATTTAATTTAATAAAAATGCACCAACTTATATTATAATATAATGCTTTAATTTTTTCTTCTGCTTTTCATTAACTTTATATTTTGTCCTGGTGGATTTCAAAATTTTCCATCGCCCTCCTCCCCGAAAAAAAAATTCAATATACACCCCTGACGCGTGCGGGCACACACACTCTCACCTAACCTTAAGCCTAGTCTATTTTGACTTTTGTATTAATATTTTTATTCTAATTTCATTACAAAAATTAGATTAAGAATTTGTGTACGTTTTCACATTTTCAGTCTATGAAAAAAAGATAAAAAAAGTAAAACTTGCCTTAGAAATACTAGGGAATAAATCCGGATACGATTTTGCGTCATATTCAATATACCTATTACACATTCTTTACTTAGCATCGTTCTTCTCAAGGCCGTTTATCGATTAGTTGATTTTAACATTAGTGTCGAGTAAAATATTTGCTAATATTTGCTTGACTCAAATTTCTTTAAATCAGAGAAAAAAAGAGAATTGAGGACGTTAAGTAAATTTTTAGTAGCGTCATCGATCTCATGAATGAAAAAAAAAAAAAAAACTGCCTCGATTCTACAAAAAAAAAGTGTCCATAATCAACGCTGCTCGGATTACGTACAAAGAATCAGAGAACAGTTTATTTTTGATAATCTCTAAAACTGAAAATTTAACGTTTATGGGCAAAAGACGTGTAAATGATAACCGAACTGTGAAAGCAATAGAAACTACAGTAAATCGGGATTATCGCAGAACTTCGTATAAAAGTGAAAAACGTATAACAGAGGTTCCACTGTATATCGCAACTCCGCGTAATGCGAAAAAATACCGGTAAAATTTCACCTTTGGTGACCACTGACCTCAAACGAATGTTCTTAGAATTTACATCATCTTTCGTACATATTATTGTTTTATTTTAACTTACCTGGAAAAAGGTGTCCTTTCACTGTGCCAGTCCGATAACGGGTGTCGAAATCAATGGTTCTGTAAGTTGCACACTAGCCACCTATCATTTGCACTCCAAAAGATGCCTGGATCCAATTTGCCAGAGCACCTAATGAAGTACAATCAACCGGTGACATGAAACGCAGCATCCGAAATATTGATAGCAGTTTCTTTTAATCAGAAGTTCTGTTCCAAAAGGAAAGAACTCCAAACGAGTGGGCAAGAAACACTGCGCTCATTGGCTCAATAGTCGGACACCTAAATAGAAAAGAAAAAAGGGGCACCATGAGATTTCCATTAAAACACTAGGATCTGGTATTACTTTAACAATTTTTCACTCATTTAACTTATTCCAGCCTGAATGCTTCAATTTTAATTTTACAATGGTTTCCCCATTTTAATTCATAGGTTTTCGTTATTAAAGAAATAAGTGTACAGGTTCGAAAACTTAAGCGGAACGATAAAGGTAAAATGCGAAATCATAGGGGTTTTTTTGCTTGAGCAGAATGAAAAACTGTAAAATGCAAAATCATAGTTTTTCATCATTAAAGAAACACACTGAACAGGTTTCAAACTTAAGCAGAACGATAAGGTAAAATACAAAATCATAGTTTTTCCTCATTAAAGCTTAAGCAGAATGATAAAGGTATAGTGCAAAAAGCACAGTTTTTCCTCGTTAAAGCTTAACGATAAAGGTAAAAACACAGTTTTCCCTCATTAGAGAAACACAGTGAACAGGTTTGAAGCTTAAGCAGAACGATAAAGGTAAAATACAAAATCATTGTTTTCCTCATTAAAGCTTAAGCGGAGCGACAAATGTAAAATGCGAAATCATGGTTTTCCCTCTTTAAAGAAACACATTGAGCAGGTTTGAATCTTAAGCAGTATGATAAAGGGAAATTCAAAATCACAAAGTAATCTTCCTGAGAATTTCTCATCAGCAGAAACAAACTTTAATGCAAATGATGAAAAAAAAAACAAAAAAAACAGCACTAACAAGCAAATCATACAAGCTAATAAAATTACAAAAAGATAAAATAACGAGTATTACGAAAGGCCAAGAAATGTTAAATGTGCGCGACTAAACAGCATTACATATGCATACATATTTCCGCGCAGTTTAGGAGGGAAAACGCGTTAAATATGCAAATCTCATTTACGTAGAAAAGAATCCGCATTAAGTATTTAATTTTAAATTAGACATCACAATTCACTATGACTAAATATTTAAATATACAAATATTTTAGAAGAAAATGAGCTGATATTCAATGAGCATAGAAAACAATTCAACAAAAATGAAAAATACGACCAGCATGCGCATATCGATTAGGAAGACCAAACAAGGCATTAAATTTGCAAACCAATTCCGATGACAAGATAAAAGGGAATTAAATGTCAAGATAATCATATTCTAGAAGACAGAAAATAATGCACGTAAACACTTTATTTTGGGATAAAACATTTTAGGAGACACATTATGTAAACAAATTAACATTTTATAATAACTCGTAAATATGAAAAGTGAATGCAAATCGCATTTTAAACAAAACCCTCAAATCGTGTATTTTATAATATAACATACATTAAATCAGAGTTCATGAAGAAATAAAACAAGGTATCGTACTTTAAAAGACTTACAGGTGCAAATACTTTTTAAGATGCGTTAGTTGTGCAATTCGATTATTTCAGAAAGCGATACAACAAAATATGTGCATCGCATTTTAGCATAATACAAGAAGCATTGAGTCGGTCAATCACAGGGCGGGAAACATGAAAAGAATGCAGTAGTCAGAAAATAAAATGCAAAATGTTCCAAGTTGTACTTCAGAAATTTTTATAAGAATCTTATGAAGAGCATACTTAAAATTTTCGAACATAACACGCAGTGTAAGAAATAAACGTAAATAAACAAAAAGATATACCTCACGGCTGCAAACAAGTAGGATAAACAAATTACATATCTGTTAAAAGGGATATAATTTGCTTAATGTTTCTAAAATGGCATTAAATTTTACTGTATATTCGTGGTTCCTTCTGCTTATGTAGACAAGTTCGTCCAAAATTTAATTGAAACGTTTTATTTTTTCGTTTTTTTTTTTTTTTTTTTACGTCTAAAATTTAGCTGCCAAATTTTTTTTAAAGATATAAAAGCTGTAATAAAACCTTCGGGAAATGAGATTTTTTCACGAAATCTTATGACCAGAAAATTCACTGCTGCGCATAAAATAAAGTTATTTTTGCAGTGAAATTTTGCCTTTGTTGAATGGGGCTTTAATTACATACATTCTCAGTTTCCATGGCGAAGTTAATTTAAAATATCTAGAATTTCAGATGTTTCCATTAACTGTTGTCGGATACTTACCTCGAAAACTTAAATTGCGCCCTCTAACAGCCTGTACATTCGAAGTGATTTTACTTCATTATTTTCAGACTTAATAGCTCCTCCAAAAATCATAGTATTTAATCTTTTACTTTCCCTCTCGATACAAAGTAAGTTTTAGTCTGCCCGTAAAAAATTCATTCAGACATCTTTTCAAATTTCGGTTTCCTGCAACGTTCTTAATTTAACATATGTGAGATTCAAGCAATCCAGGAGTCCTACTTCCACAAAACTTAATCACGATGTTTGCGATCTTCTTAACAGTGCTAATTCGAAACTTTCGGTGTAGATTCTGATAATTAAACATGCAAACAAAAACAATCACTGAAGCCTGAAAAGTTCAAACTTCTTTTAAAGCTACTAAGCCTAGATTTGTTTCTTGTGATAAAGCCTTTGAGCATAGAACGTTGAAGTTCTGAAATTTTCCAGTGGTCAAAAGTCTTAACAGAAACGTATCCCCGAGAAACAAGTCGCGAAGTATAACTCTAATTAAACTTCCCTTTTGAGTTAGTTTCTTAAGCAAATTTTGTTACTTCTGAGTTTGGTTTCCCTTCTCGGCGGAACATGCCTTCCACGAATTTCCTCGTACGTATTAGTAACGCTTAGTCTAAATTAAATAAAATTCTACACCGAATGCCAACAGTGCGGAGAACGTATGGAGGTCAAAACAAAACGATGAAATCCTCAAAAGGTTTAGAGCCTTTCTAGCTGCAACTCGCCGAGTCTGTTGAGGAAAAAAATGCTAGAAAAAATAGATGCAGGAACTGGTTGTCTTGATAGGAAAGAATAAAAGAAAAAGTTCGAAAAAAAAATTAAGAGTTTCAAGAGTATACTGTTTCCCGTTCAGATGCTGAAGTTTTAAGCTGCCCTACATACATTACACCGGTTAGCACTTCCAAAAAACAACCAACACCACCAAAAAGCGAAGAGGGGAAAGGACGAGCCTAAAAGAGAAAAATAAGGCACCGAAAAGAAACTACGAGAAAAACAAACAAAAGATGCCCTGAAAATGGCCTTTTTTTTCAGTTCTGCACGCCTTGTGCGAAAATGCATTGGAAGTGTATGGCGATTGTTAAGATTGTGCTACTGTCAGGTGATTTACGGACTGATTTTTAACTGGTAGCTACCCAAGCATTACGCACATACTGTATGTGATACTTGCTGCATATTGTGACTTCTACAATTTAGAGGAATAAAATCTTTGGAATTCTTACGTAAGTTGCTCATTCTAATGATCCCTGGCCGTTTATATTTTGTTAGACATTAATGAATATGTGTTCAACTACTGTTTTAGTAAAGACTAAGAAGGCAACTTTTGACATGAGTCAAATGGACAACAAAGCAGCCATAAACCTGCCAGCATAGTTTCTTTGAGGGAACAGCTCCTCCGGAGTAGGAAGTTGTGGATTCGAATCCGCTGTCGGCAGAAAAAATAAGTTATATTGGCTCTCGGACGAAAAAAACCACGGGATTTCCTGGCGGTGAGGATTGAATACGATTTGTGTGATTGAATATGATCTTCCGCATAACATACGTGCATAATAAATTAACACTTCTGCAATGAAATGGTCGCCTAGTGTTGCTACCGGTTGATCCGAAACATGCTGAGCGATTTTGTGCCCCCGCCTTTTTCAATGGGGGAGGGGGGGGGGTGACGTACGAGTCAAATGGACAATGAAGCAGCGATAAGCCCGCCGGCGTAGTTCTAATGGAAGAACAGCCGCTCCTGAGCATGTGGGCTCGAATTCCACTGTCGGTAAAAGTTATAAATTTTAAAATATCTGAAAAAACATTACAAAGTATTTCTCAAATCTAACGTGCTCTGCAAGATAATGTAAATTACATGAATGCTCATTTCATAGAGAAAATATCGAGTAAACAAATATTTTATAATTGCGACATTGGAAAATCAAATTTATATATACTCAATTAACCAAATGAATTGATAGTAGCACCTGTCTTAACAAATATTCACTTTCTTTGAATTTCATTTAAGCGGACTTACAAAAGCATTAATCTGCATGCTTACGAACGGCTCATATATAAAACCCGACAAAAAGAGGACAAGAAAACTCTGCAGTTAAAATATGCAAAGGTAGAAAATCTCACTTGGAATTGAGCTGTCTATAGCAAAAAAAATCTGGTAACTATAGAACCAAATTTAATTTCTTTTTCTTCCCACAAAGCAAATTTAGAGAAACTATAAAATGGTCACTCCTACAGTTCTACCTCCTCCTGTCTAGATTGACCTTTAGGGAATACTACCGATGTCTCATGGAATTTGAACATTTCCACTACAAATTAATTTAAAAAAATTTTTAGATCTCCAAGCCGCATTCCGAACAAATTTCCGGATTTGGTCGATAGCACACCTACACAGTCGAAGTTAGCAAACATACAATCAAAAGCTAGCTTTGCGCGATTTTTTAGAACATGTGAAACCCTAACTGGAATAACTTTAAAGCCAAAAAATGAAAAGACCTGCTAGAAACCGCGAATTTCTCCTGATTTTAAACACTTTCATTAAAATTATTCTCCTGTGCTTCGTAAAAATATTTTTTGAAGAAATTTCATAACACAAAATGCATATCCGCACAGAAAACGTTCATTCAAGTAGCCTGGTTTCAAAACTGCCTACATTTAGTACGTTACAGAGTGTGTCAAAGCCTGCCTGCTAGAAGTGGTTAGTTTCTTGATAGCTATATGGTAAAGATCACTGTTTGAAATTCCGCTCCTCCAAATTTCCTTTGGGATCCTCCTGATATACATCTGCGGGTCAGAAATTGCTTGCTTCCAATAGGAGCGGTCAGTCCACTTACTCGTAAGCCAGAATTTTTGGACTTGCCTGTTTAGAGAAAGACAAACATGGGAACTACATGTACTTTCTAACATTGGTTTTAGAAGTAAATTAAAGCTCCTTTTTGATTTCAGGATTTGGATCCAAACTGGCGACGATTCATAGAAGAACGATAGTGAAAGTTGGAGTGTTGTGGATACAATTTAGTGCTTACAAAATAGATTATCATAACGGATGATAAGTTATAGTAATAGCACGAAAATGCCAGCCCATTTAGCTCAAAAGCTGCAGCGTCTAGTTCCATTATTTCGTCTTAAGAACACTTAGTAAGAGGGAATGATACGGATGAGGAAACACGTGGGTTCCCTTCAAAGTGTTCATGCTTCCATACAAATTTGGAGATGCGCTTTTAGTTTACTTTCACACTCAAGAGGAAACAACTTAAGTGTACTCGATGCAGACGTTGCATTTCATCATACACGAATTCATATTTTAAAATATGACTAAGCGGGCTACACTTAATTATCAGATGATTAGAAAGAAAATTATGACATATTAAAACAGAGCTGAACGCACAACTTAGAATCAAATGAGTGAAAACTAAGTGAAATACTTTTAAAAAGTTTAAACCGAAACTCAAGTTAAAAACAAAGTATAAGTGCATAACAACAAACGGGGAACGCTACTAAAACGAATCTTAAAAACAACTGCCGTCTAGTATGTTACTACTGTATGAAATACTCCTCTTTTTTACATTTGGCCAAGACTTTAAAACCCCGATTTTAGTCTGTTATAAGAGGTTGTAACGCTCATGTAAAACAACATCTGAGCAGAATCTAAGAAACTCAAACAAACTAAGAAACTCAACAAAGGCTCTCATCTAAGAAACTCAAACAACGGCACTGAGAAACTGGGAACTAATCTCCAAGGCACCATAAAATGTTCTTACTCACACAATTCAGTACCCTAAACTTCACGAGAAGAATTAAATGGATTTTAATTGTAGATTGAACACTAAACCTAATACGAAGTTGTTATTGGTAGAAACGTTTGAACTGCAGTACAGGAAAGTGACAAGCTCCAATTTACTACCACAATTAAAATAAGCGTTTTTAGCTCAATTTCATTTCAATACGTCGACTGTAGTTTCGCAGGTCCGTAATAATTGAAAATTTTTTTATAACTTATTATCGCGTCTGACATTACAATATCCCTCTGCTTTCTGAGCACACGTTTGAAACTTCTAAGATGTCTTAAGAACAATTTAATGATCAAAATTTTCACGGCTTTAAAAATCATAACGGATTAAATCTTTCCAGGACTGGCTAGATTACGGGCAGCTCATTGCTTCATTAATTTTCTGTCAAAGACATAAGAAAGTTCACCAACGCAGATTAATATCGAACAGCACAGAAAATACTTTTTAAGGTTTCACTAACTCTTAATTGGCAGTTTAAAAGAAAATACAATTCGTTGCAATAACAAAACATTGTCTCTCGTACGCAATTACAAATTAACTAGTGCAAGTGGCCACTGGGCAAGTACAAACAGATTTCGAGAACAGAAAAAAAGTGTCGAAACCTATGCACTAAGGTGAATTTGGAATTCTGACGCTATTCAAATTCCTGTGATACTGGCTCTGTTTGGAATGTGACTTTTCAATCTCATTCTGCTGCGCACTTCCGAATTGGAACTCAGTTGCGCTCCAGACCCTGTTGTTCACAAGTTGACGATGCATTTGGACAGATACCTGTATGTGCAGAAAATCACGAACACACAGAAAGGTTGCTGAACCGCCTGCAGCATCGTAAAGGCAGTTCCAAGAACAGCACGTGGAGGACTACGCCCAGTCCTCTCTTAGAAACACGGCCTGAAAATTGGGTTGATCAAAATGCAACGCAACTTGGATCTTTCTAAGAACCCAAGTAACTCGTCAGCTTCCACCACGCATATCGATATTTAAGGACTCAGAGGTGCACTTATTTATAAAGACTCAGTCTGGCTGAGTTCTTCATGATTACCTCAATCTGCAGTTGTCTTGTACCTCTAAACACTTCGATGGTTGCTGAAACTACCAAAGGATAAACCGTAAGGCAAGACCTTCTTGACTCCAACCTACTTTCGGCTACGCAAAACTGATGTTTTTGAACTCTTGCTCTGCCTCGTAGGACCAAGACAGAATTTTCGGAACTGCCACTCCCATTTATGGAATGATTTTGGCCACGTGACTCAGCGTCTGCCACCTTCACCACAGTCTGGGGCTCAGCCAATCACCAGTCAGCAGTGGTGGTTAGGGGGATTAGAACCCCTCCAATGGGACCCATGAAACAAAAAAAATATGCGCATGCGCCTAGCTGGCTGCTGCACTAAAGGAGGTATGCTGAACCCCACCCTTCAAAATCCCTCCCACGTCACGATTATGAGTATAACACTGCCTATCAGATATTTTTTTTCATCGACCTGTAATATTTACCCCAATCATTCTACCTTTCCACTCAATCACTAAACTACGTCCTCCCAACCAACCACAAAATATACATATTGCCATTGGCCAGATCCCCTCCCCCCTCATGTTACTTTTCACTGCAGCGTCCCACCACCCAGGTCGATGACCCCACCCCAGTCACGGTAATTTCCTGTGCTTAATTTATTCAGAGATTTCCCTCAAATTCCTGGAATTTTTATCTCATTGTGTTGAATAGTGTAACCACTGCTACCCCCCTCCCCCAGCCTCTTCAATGGAAAGCGCGACGCCTGTGCATCAATATTTTGCACCCCACACAGACAGGTCATGTGTAGTTTTAGATAGCAAACACCACATTTGATCATTTTTATTCCAAAGGAAAGAACAACGATTATTTTCAAAACAACTGCCTATTCCTAAAATGGCATCAGACTAATCTCTTACAGGTTTCTCCATCTCTTTTGGTTTGCCACTGTTTCAGATTATCACCTATTTGAAACTTTTCTCACGTGTCTCGTTGATTTCGGACAGCACATTTACTGATTCTTAAATTTTAATTTCCATTATGAACAGATTTCTTCTGGGGAACAACTTTTCAGTAATGTATATACTGTATATGCAGCGAGTTTCATTATCGCAGATATTGCTTGCTCCAGTTTTGCCTGTCGTATAACGAACCTTTTTCACCCACTTCCTAGATTTATTCACAAGACCTGACAAAACTATGAATATACTAATTTGCTTTCATTGCCTTCCAAAGTTAGAATTCAAAAGGGCACAAGAACTTCGATTCTAAAATCCCCGGTTACATATTTTATACGTGCATTTAGAATTATTTGTGAACACAGCATTACAATCTTTTAACAGCACAGCGGTATCCTATTGCTGTTAAAAATCTACGACCGCGCGAAGATTAATTTCTTGTCTGCCATTCGTATCGTCGGTTTTTTGCTTTTTGCCACGTGTATCATTCTGTTCCTTTTTGTGACTAGATTTAATCTCTACTTGCTTAAAGATATGAGATATTTGCTGTAAATATTGTAACATTCTAAGTTAAGCTTATTTCTTCATTAGGTAGTTTTTACTTAACTTTTCTTTTTGTTTCGCGTTCCTAGTGTTTGGGTCGGGCCAGTTTGCGGCATGCTTTAAAATTTATTTATTTTTTTAAGTGCTTTCTTTGAATATTAAAGGTTTTTTAATGGAAATATTTGTACTTTCAAACGTGCAATGTAATTTGGCTGTTATTTAATTTGCACTAATACAAGCATGTCGTAGCAGAAACCCAAATTCACAAGGCCTTTGTAGAAAAAAGAGAATATTACCCATGCTAGCCCGCGAAAAAGCCATGGCAAGCAATCTTGAAATTTCTGCATTCATTTTCCTACTAACTTTTTTTTTCCAGTTAGGTTATTATACCAACTATTTGTATGGCTATTCAACCTGACTATTCTTATACGCGGTTAGATTTTCAGCAGCAGCTTATACGCGGTTAGATTTTCGTGATTTTGCTGTTTTTGTGGGGTATATGTTTGTCTCTCAGTATATACATATTTATATCATTCTTGAGCTACTAAAGATTAAATCCAAGTTCCCAAGCCATGTAGAGCATATTTTTCACAGAAATTGAATGACAATGCACTACCAATATTTCTTGGTCAAGAACATTATTCAGCCGTAAAAATGATAACTTTAATACGAATTTAACATTTCCGTCAGCCAATAACAGGTTTTATCGTTCATCTAGGACTCATCTTTTGCATTATGCTTATAACACACAAATAAGGACATTCAACAATCTTCAGCATGCGAGATATCTAGCTTCACCCCAAAAACTCGTTCGCTTTCGATAGAATCGCCAATGGTTGTAATAACATCGAATTTAATTCCGTTCATTGTACTTTCCAAATCCAAATTCTGTTCTCTGTAAAGTGTTTTTTTCACAGGTACTTTCAATATAGTTGGCTATTTCGATGCATTTTTAAAAGTGTAATTATTGACCGCTTGTTTTTCCTTGTTGTTTTTATCATTATCCCTTTTCTTCAAGATGTGTTTTACCGAATTCACAAGCAATTTTCTTTTGTAATCTGTTCTGAATAGAATGTTTTCGTTAGTTATAAAGCACTTTAAAATAATGAGTCTTAAAATCCAAAGAAATCTCATCTGCCTCAATATTGTCTGGAATTCTGCAGCATTCAAAACCAGCATTAGACAACATTCACGCGAACTATGTTTTGCCTCAGACACATCTGTTTATGAGAACGTACATCTTAAAGTAACAACATTTTAGCTCGGTTGTTTGTTAATTACATCTACCACCATCGAGTGTTAATCTTAAGTACATTTAGCTATTTATTACATTTTTCTGAATTAATTCTGATTTTAAAGTTGATAACGTTTTTTTTCAATTCGCGATTAAGTATATACTGCTCCGAATGAAATTTTAAATCTCAACTTTTGACTTTAACAAATATTTGCAATTTTCTCTGTGAATCAACCGCGGGCAATTAAGAGAACTATCTGCAGCATAATATTTCCGCTGTGTAGGTTAAACAGATCAAGCGAAAAAGCACGTACCTTAAAAATTAAAAAAATAGAACATAAAACATTATCTAAAAACTGCAGACTGATACCGATGTAAGTTCATCATTCTCGAGCAAATGTTTTCATGGCTGAAAGTTTGTGATTCAATTAATATTATTGCTCTAAATTCTCTGAGGAACAAAACTTAACGAATACTCAATGCACCTTTAAATATTTAACGTACTATGCTCCCTCCCCTCCCCCCTAAATCACCTAGTTGCTTGTGAAAAATCCCCCCCCCTCTTTTTTGCCCGTGGTGTAATTTGAATCAAGTCTTCCTACTCCGGAGCGAGATATTCTTCTCACTGAACTACTGCGGCAAAGCTTATCACTGCAATTTGACGTTCCGATTCAAGCGTCACGTTGCAAGTCGCATGTTTATAACTTTGTTACTTACATTTCCTTTCATTCACAGCTTTTCCTCCACACACACCCCCACATAAAAACGAAACTTTGTTAGGACAAACTTCACTTTGAAAAATAAAATTAACGTTATACTGATCCCCACTGAACTTTCATTGTGGTAATTCGAAGGCGACGGCTATTTGAATATTGCAGGACAAAACATCATACTTCGTGAACAAGGTCAGATTGACCCTACCCTCAGCTACGTCAAGTTTATGACACATCTACAATTAGAAAATTTTTAATAAGATGGATGACAATGATCGTATAAGGTTATAATGAAGGTCCATGGCGACGTAACAGATTAAAACATTTTTCATGAAATGATAGAAAAATCATAAATAACCTGAAAGTTTTACCATTTTCGATACATATGCGTAGATCCCAGAGAGTTCCTTATACGACACTGCCCGCAGGTCAGTGCGTTTTTAAACTCAAAAACAATCATTCTCCTGGGCAGCTTACACCCCACAGGACTCAAAAAGAGTCGCAATGATAAGCGTATTTGTACATTATGGAATGCCAAAAGAATATCTGATTATGGCTAAATTTAGAGATTTATGTAGAGGATTTTAACAAGAGTGTCTGACCCCCCCCCGGTCTTAACCTTTAGAATAAGGAAGCTACGAGATCTGGGTTAGAGTGCCCGATAGGAAAGTGACACGGAAGTGAGGTAGAAAGGGGGAGGAAGACGCCTTTATGTATAACCGGGGGACCAGTACCTGGGTCCAACGGCTTAACGTGCCCATCCGACGTACGGCGGATAGTTAGTGGTTCGAGCGTTCGTACCTGCCAGGGATCGATTCTGAGACTTCCCATGGCACTCACGAACGCCGACTCCTACGCCAATCCGCGGCCCTATTATGATTGAATAAAGGTCTTGATGCTTTAAATATCTCCCGGATGCATCTCTGCGTTAGTCTTAAACATAACCACGGAAGTGCTTTGCCTCCGGAGACACGTTTACATCAACATTTCCGGGGCAGTCTATAATTTTTCCTTTTCATTTCGAAAAGTAAAATTACTAATATCTTCGTATATGCTTGATTCTTTCGGAGTAGTTTAAAATGCATCAGGATCAGACTGCTCAAGGAGTAAAGGATTCTCATTTCCACATCACGAATGCCGTTTTTATATTGAGATCGCCAACGCCGGCTGCTTTAAAAGATGAAAATATTGACAATAAGAGATCATGAAGTTTCAATTCTTCTAACACCATTTCGCTGTTTTAAGAAGAAGTTTTGGCAGCTGCAATTAACTTCCAAGCAATGCCATGTTTTTGCGTGAAGTAGCAAGTTCATCACGACAAATGTTGAAATACATTTTTCTAAAACCCCAAGCTGTAGTTTACTTAATTTATTGGTATGTCTGGTCCTGTTTGCAGAAAACAGCACCTCATCAGATTAGCAACCTTTTTCATTTTTTCAGTAATTTCACGCTATTCAGCCAGTAGCATCGTAATCTCTTCGAAGTGATATTATGGGAAGTACTCTACACCAATTTCAAGAATTGCCTTAAATCTTGTATTTTAGGGATCACAGAAAAAAACTCAGTAATATTCATTCCAGGAATTAAATGTCTGTTCATACACAGACATTTTAATTCCTTGCATCCGGCCATATTACTTCCGGAATTTCCCGTAATATCTCTGCTTCTAAAATACACAGTTGTTCAAAATTAAGAAAATTTGCACGTTTTGTCGAATTTCTGAAAACCTAATGGACACATTTTAATGAAATTCGGTATGGATACACAGTTATATAAGAGAAAAAAATGATACCATACAACAGTCATGGTACGCACTCATGATCGTCAGTAAAGCTCATCAGCGCAGAGATATCCAAAATCCACGTTGCAAGATTGAACATAAAATGACTAATATGGGGTATGGTCCCCTCTCACAGTCATACAGCTCTCGCAGCGTGACGTCATACTGGAAACGAGGCACTTGAGTCCCTGTGGCAGTCGGTCGCACTCATGCAACAACGCAGTTTTCAGCTCCTGAATGGTTCTCGGAGGGGGATAGAGAGCTGCAATTGTCCTCCCATGAGCGTCCCAGACATGCTCGATAGGGTTTAGGTCTTGTGATCCGGCTAATATACTCACTTTCAAGATAATCGTCGACCAAGTGAGCCCTATGTGGACGAGCGTTGTAGTCCATAATATGGAACCGAGGGCCAACTGCGCCCCTGAAAAGTCGAGCATAGGGCTGTAAGATCTCATCCCTATACCTCTCAGCTGTCAGGGAGCTTCTGTCAACTAAATGGAGAGGTGTGCGGCCGTCCAACATGATGCCTGCCCAGACCATGACACCTCCGCTGCCATAGCGGTCCCTTTCTCGGATGTTGGAAGAAAGGTATCAGGTCCCTTCCAGATGAAGGTACGTCGAGAATCAGTGTCCAGGCTGAATCGCGACTCGTCTGTGAAGAGGACGTTACCCCACTGAAGTCTGGTCCAAGGCTGATGTCTGCATCACGCTAGACGCGCTCTCTTGTGTGCTGAAGTGAGCGGTACGCAAACAGCGGGTCTTCTGGCAAAAAGCCCTCTCTCATGAAGCCTTCGGGAAAGAGTAACCCTTGAAACTCG
The DNA here is from genome assembly GCA_039090855.1 of Macrothele yani. NCBI lineage: Eukaryota > Metazoa > Arthropoda > Arachnida > Araneae > Macrothelidae > Macrothele > Macrothele yani. The sequence continues at coordinate 57,336,329 of CM076994.1, read as the reverse complement.
GGTTCCAGTGGCGGCATGCAACTCACGAGATAGCTGTGCAGCTGTAGCAGTCCTGTGGCGGCTCGCTGAAAGTGCCAAATAACGATCTTCATTGGCCGTCGTGGCTCTTGGACGACCTTGTCCAGGCCTTCTCGATATGGATCCGGTGTCCTTAAGCTGTTTCCACAAATTGCAGACAACACTGGGCGTTACATTGAGCTCTGTAACAACCTGCACTTGAGATTGCCCTTACTCCAATCTACCGACGATACTCCGCCTCATTCAGTCATCAATACGTTCGTGGCAACTCATTTTACCTGATTGCTTATGAAATTGAACCAACTCTTGCAAGAAACACAACGAATGGATTTTTTTTTTTTGGGTTGGATTTTTAACGACCGGCGTGAGCAACTCAATGGGCTATAAGCAGTTGCCCGTCCCTAATTTAGGGTCACTGGTTCCAGGGAAGGGAGAGAGCCAGTGCCGTAAGACAAACACAACATCCATGCCTCAACGGGATTCGAACCCGGACCCCGTTCGGACGAATGATCAGAGGCCATCGCTTAGACCACTGCGCCACCGGGGGCGGCCCACACAACGAATGTCGCCGAGGAATACGCTTCAGTGCCCTCCGCTGTCACGCACGTGTACGCTTACGTATTCGACACTGCAAATTTGCATTCTTATTCGGGGGCATAATTTGTACCTTTGGTTCCGTACTTTTTGTGAAAATCGACAAAATGTGCAAAGTCTCTTAAGTTTGAACACCAGTGTATATTTCTTGAGCATTCTAAACAACTGTTTAGCTCACGAACAGAAATGAGGCCTTTGAAACAGCTGACAATTTAAAACATTTGTCACATTGCCTCACAGTTTCAAGTTTTATTTTTAATTATTGACTAAACATACAAGTTTACATACGCAGAAGGGCTTTTTGTTTCCGTTATTTGCTTGAAAATATATCTAACGTTAACGTTCTTGCCCCGTTAATTTCGGTATGCCTTTGGTTTATGACACTACACTCTTCACCACCCGTTCATACGGGCTGTCAATTTCATCAAATCCTAACTGGTTCGAAACATCCGCATGCAAAATCCACCACAGCTTGGTCCGATACAAACATTTTCAAAATCGATCGTTCAAGACTGGAAGGCAATTTTCCATTCAGGGGTTTGTCCAGTTAGGTAATCATGAGATCTAAATTTTAGCGATGGTAATGTTTCTTTCGTACCTATTTCTAACTTTCAATCGTATACCGACCTTTCGTACTGTATCCGAAAAGCCACAGCACAACGGTAAGATCACGATAGCAGCCGTGTTTTTATACTTAAAGGGAAAGTTCCGCTCTAAAACAGAGATAAGATCTGCAAATAGTAGTTCTTATCACAGTAATCTGTCATTTGGGGTGGAGCCAAGGATATTTCATCATCTCACAAGGACTGACACTAGAATTTGTGACGTCACGATCATTGTTACTTCACAGCATTCCTCCTCTGTTACTTACTAAAGTGTTTTTCTCTTTCACTGTGGTTTATCACTGACTGGTTAAAAGACTGATGCATTGCACTAAGTTTGCCACGCCACTGGAAATAGAGATTCTCTCCCCTTTTCCTCCTCAATTTGCTTTGTGACTAAGACTTAACGGCAAACAGGAAAAGTAGACAACTCACCCTAACCACAAGGAAACTTCCGAAGATGACACATATGACATAATGATGAAATTGACAGGCATAAAAAATATCTTTGTCCTTAAACTAGTAAAAATAATAAGCGTTTATCAACAAACTTACAAAAATCATTTGGACAACAGTAATTTTATTTAGAAAATTTTTCGAAAATTTTTAGGATGCAATAATTGTGCTACCAGCCTATGGAAATATTTCCCAATTCATTACCATGCAACATACAGCTTGCTCCCTACCCCTAGAGACAGATTTTTAAATAGGCCAACTAGGCAGGGGCCAACGGCGACACAATTTAGGGACTGCAGATTTTAGCGTTAGTTAGAATAATAATAACAACGTTTCGCACAATACATCGACTATAGTGTCGCAGAGCTTTTGGATCGGTTTCCTCAGGACGAATATCTCCCAGACCATTCGTCCTGAGGAAGCCGAGCCAAAAGCTCTGCGAAACGTTATTATTATTCTATTTAACACCGCAAGCTTAGTAGTCAAATTATATTTAGCATTAGTTATAAATAATAGTTAAAAGCTAACACAAATGAAAGGAAAATTTAAAATTAAAGTGCAACTTAACATTTGGTCAGAAAACTTCTGCATACAAGATTTTGCTTCCGAATTTCTTTCTCTTAGAACTGAAATGAATACGAACGTTTGGGGACGATCTGTAGTGTAAATATACATTTCGTATTAGTCTAATCAAACTACTATTGTGTTTAGTAAATCCCGTTAATCACAGTAAATTATTAGCGCTGCTACGAATTTGTTCTTCGGGAGTATTGGAATATCCGAGTGAAGTATTTATGAGATATTGACGGAGCAAAAGAACAGTAAGTAAATCTTCCTTGCTGTTTCACTTAAAGTGAGCTAATACGAACAAACTTCACGTAGTGTTCCCAAAGCAACCTATGCACGTTTTAAACATTGCGGAACGCCACATATTTCGCAAGCTCAAATCATGAAAATTCGTTTGGTGCGAATCCTGATATTTGCACAGACTGCTCCATACTTTGCACCAGGGACACACACACACAGTGTTTTTAAAATGTTTGTGACCTTATAAAATAAAGTGAACAATCAAATTGTATGGTTGCATTAAAACACATTTCAAATTTTATACAGCTGTGGCGTTTTAAAATTCAAAATGTAATGCAAATATACGATACTCCAAAGAATCAATTGTTCGTTTCCGTGCAGCCAGCATACGCTAGCCGAAATATTAAAATAAAAAATATTACATTTTAATTTTCAGGGCGAGAAGTCAAACTTCGAGTAAATGACAGTTTGCCTTTAAGTACTGCATTTAAATACACGGTACGAATCGAAAGATGAAATATTGTGTTTTTATATCGCCCAGATTACTCAGACATATCTGCAAAACCTTTTCAGGAATAAGTTACCGGCATATAATTGTGAATGATAATTACAACCACTCAGAACAAGAAAACGTAACACTCAGAAAAATCGTAACACGACACGACGCATGCTGATAATTTTTGAAGCCTATTTCAGCTAAATAAATTCTTGATGAGAATATATGGATTTTTTCCCTACATCAAAATTTTATTGAGAAACTAATTAAATCTAATTAGCAAACACTTATGTTAATTATTAGAAAAAAACTTACGATTACGGGAGAAATTCTCACTCCGCCTACGCCTAACTTCCGTTTTCGGAAATTTTGAGAGGCTGAAAACTTGCATCTTAGAGAGTCTGCAAGATGGTTTAATCGGGTTCTGGGGATGTCGCTTTTGCCTGCAGGACCAAAATAAATCGTCGCCGCGATTCTGCTACGAGGGTTAGTAGAAAGTGAATCTGCGATGTACGTCGGCCGTCGCCGCGATTCTGCAACGGGGGATAAGTACAAAATAAACCTGCGATGCACGTCGCAGTGATTCTTCAACGGGGAAGAGTATAAAATAAACCTGCGATGTACGTCGCCGCGATTCTGCTACGGGGATGAGTACAAAATAATTCTGCGACGTACATCGTCCTTCACGAGGAGAACAAAATTAGGATTACGGAAGAAATATTCACTACGCCTAACTTCAGTTTCCGGAAAATTTGAAAAGGGGGAAAACTTGCGTCTATGATAGGGAGTCCGCAGGATGGTTTAATAGGGTTCTGGGGATGTCGTTTCTGTCTGCAGGACCAAAATAAATCTGCGACGTCCGTCGCCGCGATTCTGCTACAAGGCTTTTGTATGAAAAGGGAAAAAATGGGGAAAACATGACTATTTAAAAAAAAATCGTATTTTTGGCTGCAAAATCGTATTAGCGTACCGCAGCATGATTTATCGTACTAAATACGATAAAATCGTAATAGTTGGCAGGTCTGCAACTACTAATAACTTATGTCGTGCACAAACCGGCAATTAATATTTAAAACATCCCGTTGCTATGGATTAAAGGCAGTACGAAGCTGGATTTCACAATACAGTGGAACCTTGATTATACGTTTCTCAGTTATAAGTTTCACTTTTACATGTAATACAAAGTTAGGCCCGATATTTTACTGTAGTTTCTAACGCATTTTTTTCTTTTTTTAACGTGGTTACACGTAATTCATTTATACGCTTTTTCCGATTACATGTAAAATTTTGAATTTCGGATTATCAAATTTACGCGTTTTTTTTTTATTCTTTTATACGTAACTTGGCGCAGCCAAATTTGATCCCAATTACAGATGGGGATTGTTTACACACACACACACACACACAATTTAAAAACTGATAAATCTCTGAGACGAAACTTTGTGGCTGCACTATTTCCTGGCGTGGTAGAATAGAATCTCAAATGCATCGTCACTATATTCAACATTTCAGTTTCAAATAGATACTCAGGATCCGCAAAAAAACAACTGTCAATTCACGAGTCCCATACTGAAGCACTAGTCTTAGATACTTAGTTGTGAGGATTTCACTTAATCTACAATCAGGATTTTTATAGGGAGAATAGAATCGTCAAAACAGAAGTACGATTTTCATACGCATTTTTGAGAGAAGTACGATATTCATACGCATTTTTGCAATGCGTAAAATATAATTTGTAACCTTTTTCTTTTCTTTCGCTACCAATTCGACCTTAAATAAATCATTTTTAAGGAACATTTTATACTCCTTTAAAGCATAAATTTTATTTAATAGTTTGAAATTTCGTTCATAAGTTTTTTTAAGGCTATACCCCTAGAAAAACGTACAACTGAAGTTTCACTGAAGTAACAAAACTTATTACTCAATGAGAATCCTATTATATAAACCCGCCCTCAGGGGTTGCGTTGGATTTTCTTACGTTTTCGCCAATTTAGCCTCCAAATTCAATTTGTTTTCTCCTAGGTGTTATAACACTGTGAAAAGGTAATCGCAAAAGCTTTTTTCCATCGCCAAAACGACTTCTTTTTCGCAAATTGCGAAGATGGCGATCGGCAGCGCGACCCTTGCGCCCTATTGAAGGCAAGCAAATTCAGATACATAAGATGTGATTGAGAGACAGTGACGTTTCGGCGGACTTCTGAAGTGGTAATATAGTTTTATAAAAATGAAGCCATTGCTGATCAGACTTTGAAATTAAATCACGTGTAATGAACTGATGTACGTCGCCGGCCTTCTTGTGTGAAGATATGGATATTAGAAAGAACTAGGGGCTCTTGATTCGTGGTAAAGATATGGACATTAAAAAGAACCAGGGGCTCTTGATATGTGGATATGAAGATGAATGCTGAAGATTTCAGAGTGGAAAAACAAGGAGATAATCGAACAAAAAGGGACGACGAAACTTAAGTTCAATGGTGTAGTGAAGAGGGACGCTTCCATGGAACATCTAATGGGAAATGATAAAAAAAAAAAGTATTATCCAACTAATACTGGAAAGGTGCATGGAAGGGGGAATCTGGAAGATTACCATCATGGCTAGACAAAACTGAGTGAACAACTCTGATTCAAATCTTGTGATAAAATATTAGCCTACGTGGTCGCTGAATCTCTGCCTTTGGACAATTTAGCTTTTGCGAGATAAACAGTTTAATTACAAAATAATCCTTCGACTTTATATCTAGCGGAACATTTCACACAGATTACTACAAAATTGTCTTTTAAAGTTTAATTATTACGAAATCTAGTTTCTTCTTCCAGGTCAGTGAGCACCCAACTAGCTTTAAACGCTCTTTAAAAATTTTAATAACACACTTTTAGAGAAATTTATCACTCATGACCTTAACCTAACCAGTCAACGTACCTGAACTAAAAGGTACCCCAAATTTCCTGCGCTCCACAACAGAAATGCTGAAATAACGGACGGGTTTTACAAAAGCCACGGCAATGCAATTTTCCCCCTCTTATCTCAGCAGTACTAACCATACACTTGCCCTGGTGATAAGCACTCTTCTAGTACATTATTCTCTTCTCCGTCACCTAAGGCATGATGGGGAAGGCTAGTCCTCCTGGCACGGACATCATGCCAATGGGTAGAAACAAATACCTCAAATATCTATGATTTCTTAGGTTTGTCGCCATTGTTGTAGCCCTTTCCAAAACCTTTCGACAAGGTTTTGGAACAAAGCTAAGAGGGGAGAAACAACACGTTCATGAGCTGGTTCACTCGTCCCAGAAGAGTTTGGGCCACTTCTTAGAAAGCGAATATATTCATTTGACCTGATTTCAGCCCATTTTCTAGCCCCAAGTTAATTTGTTCTAGTCGGTTATACTTTCACTCTGGTACTTGATTGATCACAGGAAAAAACAGGTGCTTCTATAGTATGAACTAAGTACCAAGACAAAATCAGATGGATCTTTTCACAGTTTCTTAACCCCATCACCGGTGCAGATGAAAGTACGACTGAATGATTTCGTAGAAGACTCCAACAGACCACAGTCAATTAAGGTTTCTGGAATATGTGTATGAGTGTTCATGGCATTCTACGTAACCACGAAGTAAAATGAAAGTGGTATAATAAAAGAGAATCCCGAAAGAAAAGGTTAGTCTATTAAGGCTATTCTATTCTAGTACGGTACATTCTGTTTGACCGTGGCACATCGTGGCTAGAACACTTTGGCCAAATTAAGCGGCTGTCCCAAATGAGTGAAGCTTCATCCCAAAGAACTAATTTAAAATGTTCAAGAATCGTCCTAAATAAACGGTTGACCCGATTAAGCGATTGCTCAATTGACTAAAATGTACTGTAATTCCTAAACTATAACTTTATTAATAGAGGAGAATTTCCGGCAGAAGCGGTAGCCTTTCTGATGAAGAAATTTTCGGGTTGCTTCACTCGGCATTACACACCACCATAAGCTAAGGAATTTTTTTTTATTGCAGGTTTACGACCACCGTGAGCCACTCAATAGTCTATAAGCAGTCGCCCGTCCTTAATTTAGGGTCACTGGTTCCAGGGAAGCGAGAGAGCAGCCAGTGCCGTAAGACAAACAACATTCATGCCTCACCGGGATTCGAACCCGGGCCCCTTTCGAACGAATGGTCAGAGGCCACCGCTTAGACCACTGCGTCACCGGGGGGGGGGGGGCTACGGAAAACACAACCTTTTTTTTGTGTGTGGTTTAATGACCACCGTGAGCAACTCAATGGGCTATAAGCAGTCGCCCGTCCCTAATTTAGGGTCACTGGTTCCAGGGAAGGGAGAGAGCCAGTGCCGTAAGACAAACACAACGTCCATGCCTCACCGGGATTCGAACCCGGACCCCGTTCGGACGAATGATCAGAGGCCATCGCTTAGACCACTGCGCCACCGGGGCGGCCAAGAATAACATTTCAGAACGAACTACAATGAGGATCTCAACAGCGGGCATTCGATCTCTAGATAAGGTGAGTTTTTTTTAAGTTTCAATGAATTGCATTTGGAAGATAAACATCACTCTTGCCGAAGTTTCAGAATATTTTATATTTTTCCTAGGTATAGCATGTTTCAATTAGCAGTTCTAATTCCCACATAAATCTGACTTCACAGTATGTGCTTTCTGCCTTTTCGTGAACCAAATGGCCGACAGGCCTTCAAAGGCACCCGTCTAGCCATTTTCTTCTATATTAGAAAGGCCGTTCTGTAAAAAACTGAAAGTAATTTTTTTTTGAGTTGGCAAACAGTACGAAGGGTAAAAATTACTACGTAGACGATTAACTGAATTAAAGAAGTACCTATGGCAACAGTTATTAGCCGTGGCAGACGATTCTGGATTTGTTATTGCGCAGTTGTTTAAGGTACGTCTGCATTTCGCCATACAGCTATGGAGGTGAGTGATTCAAGAGTTAAGTGAAATGCGTTGTGCGATAAAATTTTGCTATCGTTTGGGTAAAACGACTCCAGTAACAGCTGATTTAATGAAAACAGCTTAAAAAGATAAATGTTTGGGTGAGTCAACGATTGTTTTTTGGCACTATTTCAAAAAAGGGCGCTTGTCGGCAGAACTTGCTCCTAGGCCTGGTCGACCTGAAAGTGTTCTTACGGAGCGTATTGTTAACACTGTTTGGGCAATCCTGCAAGAAGATAGACGAATAACGTGTGAAGACATACCGGCGTCAACTAATATTTAAAAAATGTTGGCATTTCCCATTCTAGGCGACAAATTACTGCTGCATCGTGTGTGCTCCAGATGGGTACCTCCTCACCTGACGAGAGAACAATTGTTAGACAGTTCAGGTGTGTCACAAGTGGAAACAAATCATTGCAAAGGATCCAAATTTTCTAAACACAATAACTGTCGATGAAACATGGGTCGACTAAATAGACTCCCTCACGAAGTGTGCAACGAGTGTCTAGAAACACACAGGCTTGCTTTCTCCGGAGAAAGTCCGCCAAACCAAATCAGCTGGGAAGGTGGTGATAATTTATTTTGATCATAAGGGTGTAGTCAACCAGCATACCGTTCCTCCACAAATTACTGTCAATGCTAAGTATTACATTTCAGTCTTGAAGCGTCTGCGACGACACATATCAATTAAACGACCGGAACTGGTGGGCAAGTAGACCCTACACCATGATAACGCCCTCACACATGTTGCTGCTTGTGTTCAACAGTTTCTTACGAAATGTAGTATTGAAATCATGTCACAGCCTGCCTACAGTCCTGACCTCGCCCCGTGAGATTTTTGGTTGTTTCCAACAATAAAGGAGAAATTCCGTGGCGCAACATTCAACACAGATGCTGACGTTATTCAAGCTGTACAGGGGTCGCTAAAGCAGCTTCCACAAAATGCCTTCGCCACATGCTTTGAAAAGTGGACTGAACGATGGGACCGTTGCATATAAAGAATAACATTTTGCTGTACCCATATTTCTCCATTTTGTGTGATTTTACTGTTTTTATGGAACGGCCGTTGTATGATACTGTTCTTCATAATCCGTCTTTTCTGTATATGCGTGGATGAAAACATACTTGGAGTTGTGAAAACACAAATTTGTCCGTGACGGGGATTGAAGTCGCGCCCCCCCCCCCCCACACACACTCCGGAGTAAGTTGCTCTCCCAACTAAGCTACACGGACGGAATGTATCGCTGCAGATTTGTCGTCTTGACACGTGCTTTACACCTATAGTACGTCACAGAGTTTTAAGTGAGTATGGAATTACTCAGCAAAAAATTAATGCGAAAAATATATTGCTGGAGAAAATGTTCTGGTACGAAATGTAAGACGAAAAAACGCGACGTTTTTGGAATTATTTTAATGGCTAAAATGCACAAAAGCGCTAAGTATTTTAAAACACTAAATGATTTATGCCAGAGAGAGGTTTTTCCGCTTGAAGGGTTCTTGACGGCAATCTCGCGCTTTTGTAACCAAATCGTGATTCAGTATGTGTAACAGTTCCTAGTACAAACACTTTCGCCATGTCCAGACGTCATCGTTTTCTATTACCTGATGTTTGGATAGTTTCCTATCTTTACGATAGGAGTCTGAGGCAATTCTGATCAGGAAGTATGGGAATGTTTATCGGCTGCGCTGTTCTCTATGTGAATGTCAAAGTAAAACATCCTGATTTCGTTCACAAATATTTATTTAATACCAGAAGATGGTGCTCCAGTCCTTTTCTCAGAGAAACTCGTGCCCAACAGATAATAGGTTTAAGATTTAAATACTCAAGTCATATACACGGCGGAGATGATTCCTTATGTAGATTTAGTTTCAATGTCCTTTATCTCTTGGAGATTTTATTTTATTTATTATGTTGCCGGTGAAACGGAAATATTGAAATAGGGCACACTGACTGGAAAGTGTTAACAGAAAAAAAAAACGCGAAAGAATAAGTATGACATTTTAAACTGCTCGAACGAATGAACGTGAATTAACTTAGTAAAATCAGCTGACATCAGCTCGACCGAACATAATCGCTGTCTAAGAAGTGCGCTGAACGCGGCAGGAACGAGTGAACCTGAGCGTCAGAAAGCGTTGCTTTCCCTTAGCTTTGTTATTCAAAGTAGTCATTTAAAGTGATGATTGAAACTAATCCTTTCAGACTCGATAATTTCGTACAGCGGCTATAAGAATGGGGACGAACTTAAAAGATGCTTGAGTTGCCCGTTTCTACCCAGGGGCATGATGTCTGTTAGAGGCAAACCGGGTAGGGCTTATTTTAATTTCGAGAACAAAGCAACGGGACGGGCAGGGCTTTTCACAGACAGCCGGGTCGGGCCAAGTCGACCCTTTGTTTTTATCGCAATGGTAAAACAGAAGTCATGTTTCCCGCATTTTCTCGTCCGTTTAGCTGTTTTACTTGCTTTACTTCCATGACATAGCCCAGGGCGTAATCAGAGGCGAGGAGAGGCACGCAGTGTTTTTACCATCTGTAGGTATTAAGAAGGTAGAAACACTTTGGGACTTGTTGACAAAAAGATTCGACCCCGAGCGCTTATGTGTGTTGCGGCCGCCGATTGCCTAGTGGTCAGCTTCCTGACTGCCACGGGGAATACCTCATGTTCGATACCAGGCAGGTACGAACCCTCGAACCACTAAACATCCGCCGTGTGTCGGATGGGCACGTTACACCGTCCGACCCCGGGTACAGGCCCCCGGTAATAGTCTTCCTCCTCCTTTCTACCTAGCTTCCGTGTCACTTTCCTATCGGGCACTCTAGCCCAAATCTCCTAGCTTCCTATTTCTAAGGGTTGTTTAAGATCTGGGGGTAAGACACTCTCTTCCTAAAATCCTCTACATACATATGATTGTGTGTGTGTTGTGTGGGGTAGGAGGGTATACGGGGTGCCTGCAATGGGGTGGGATGTGTTTTTTGTATGAGAGAAGGAGACGACATCGATTGTTTCTATCCCTAATCACAGTATAGGGGTTGACTTTTGTTGTGTTATCGCTTGCTAGTTCAGAGAAAGGGTTATTTTGAACGCGCTTAGTCTTTTTTCTCTCTTTAAAGGCTATATTCTTTGATAATTGCCAAAGTTTAGTTAATATTTTTAGGCTTACATTCAACTAAATATTTTCAATAATCTCATTTCATTTCCACAATTAAAAAAAGTACAGTAGAAAGACAAAATAATAGAAAATGGCACATCACGGTACAGGTCTAAATTATAACTGCAATTGACGGGCGAAGCCACGCCAGGCTCACCAAATAAGGCCCGTGTAGTTGACGGGCCAAGACGTGTAGTTGACGGGCCAAGACGGGCCAGGGCGCCAAATAACGCCCGTGCAGACCTCTTAATGTCCGTGTCAAGGGAAGCAGTCATTCTCATCACGCTTTGGGTCATGAAGCAGAGAATAAAGGACTAGAACCGACAGTTCATCAGCAGAGTAATGGCGAGTTCTGATTGCTGCATATTTCTGTTAAAATCCGCTTACTTCCAGATTTCAACATAAATACTCGTTTTGGCCTCTCCCGAGCATGATTTGACCCTTATAACGTACAAGTTTGTACCCGCCGGGCATCGAAGTCGCGTCCTCTCACTCCCGGAGTACGTCGCTCTCCAACTGAGCTACGCGGACATTTGCTCTCACTGCAGATTTATGGTCTTGACACATACTTCTGTAGTACGTCACACCCTTTTCGTGGTGGTGTGCCGTGTTTGTGTGTGTGGGGATGGGGCGGTTGTTGCCGCTATAACTCAAAAACTATTACAGCTATCAAGACAAAATTTAATACTGAGGGCTTTTGTGATACCATCATAGGGACGAAATGAGTACTTTAACATGTTACGGTAAGGTTAGCTTATGGTACTGCTTTAATTGACATTTCCGTTACATTCGGTGTCTGCTATCGCATATACACTGAAGAACAACTGAATTAGAGACAGCTGGCGTTATGCAAATGTCTGTGGGCGGCCCTGTAAACGGAAACGACATGATGTATGCAGCGATCCGACAATATAAGGACTGATGCGACGGGAATCAGTAAGAGTAGGATGCAGTATGGGCAAGACGAAGGATCTAAGCGCATTTGATCGTGGGCAAATTGTCGGGGCCCGACGAATGGGTCACTCCATCTTGGAAGTCGTGCAGGCACTGGGATTTTCACGAGTCACTGTGTCACGGGTGCACCGTGAGTACATCGAATATGGTAAAACCATCCCTGCAAGGGCCAACTGCCGTGAACAACAGCGTGTGGAGGAGCGGGGTCATCGTCGGCAAGCTCGCATTGTAACAGCGGATAGACGGGCCACAGTGCAAGAAATCACTCTGCAATTTAACGCTGGTGCACAAAAACGTGTGAGCAGCCACACCATCCAGAACCATCTCCTCGCTATGGGGTACAGAAGCCATCGTCCCACGAGGGTACCGCTGCTGACCGCACATCACAGGGTGCAAAGATTAGCATGGGCGCGGGAACATCGCCACTGGACCCTAGACATGTGCAAAAATGTTGCATGGACCGATGAGTCGCGATTCACGTTGGTACATGCAGATGGCAGGATTCGAGTACGGCGCAAACCACATGAAGCGATGGATCCTTCTTGCCAGCAGCTTACTCTTCAAGCTGGTGGGGGTAGCATTCTCGTCTAGGGACTGTTTACGTGGACTGAAATGAGGACCCCTGGTACGTGTTTCATTGTCCCTCACAGGTCAACGTTACCAGGATATCCTGGACGACCATTTGCTCCCGTTTGTGCGTCTTCAACATCCCACTGGGGATCTCATCCTGCAACAAGACAATGCACCGTGCCATCGCTCCCGAATTGTATCCGAATGGTTGGATGAACACTCCACCGACGTGACCTCGCTTCCTTCGCCACCTAGGTCACCTTACCTCAATCCCATCGAGCACATCTGGGATGCCATCGAGAGAGATGTTCGAGGCTCTGACCCCCCTCCATCAAATCTTCATGAACTGTGGGAGCTTGTTCAGAGGTCATGGATCCGTATGGTTTCCCAACACTTCCGGAGTCTTGTCAAGTCCATGCCGAGACGAATCGCCGCCATCATCAGGGCGAAAGGTGGTGCTACACGTTAGTAGACAGGTATCGCTAATTCAATTGCTCTTCAGTGTAGTCAGATTCCACCCCACTGACCGTTCCCTTACAGGCAGTCCGAACGTAGATGAAATATATTCCTGTGCCTCGTAAAACACTATTTTTATTTTTTTTTATTAGAGGTATAACGACCACCGTGAGAAACTCAATGGGCTATAAGCAGTCACCCGTCCCTAATTTAGGGTCACTGGTTCCAAGGAAGGGAGAGAGCCAGTGCCGTAAGACAAACAACATCCCTGCCTCACCAGGATTCGAACCCCTTTCGGACGAATGATCAGAAGCCATCGCTGAGACCACTGCGCCACCAGGGCGGCAAAACACGTTTTTGCTTTTTTACTCGTACGATATAACAGTCTTGCGATTATCCCTTAAACTAAACTTAATTGGGGGGGGATTTTAAAGGAAAGTTGGGGAGTCATAAAACACTGAACTAAAGAGCTAAATGTTCACTATACTCTAAGAAAATTGAACAGAAATAATTTCTACGCTCAGTTATAATGTAGTGTTAAGTAATATCACCCTCAAAACGATATTTTGTGAGCCTGCTAGTAAATTCATATTTGCAGATGACGTACTTCGATTTCGGGCGGAATTATGCCCCCATATCTTCCCAAACCCAGAGCAGCGAATTTATTCCTCGTTCTTTGACTTCTCTTTTTTTAGGTGCAAAAATAAAAAAAAAAGAAAACTATGAATAATTATTTGAGGCCATCCAGCATCGCGGACCCGTGCGCCTGGGCTTCGTTAGCTTCCTTGTAAATCCGACCCAGACCGGTGCTCATTATGACCATAAGAAAAAAACAAAATCACGCGGAGCACAACGAGTGCTGGAGTGATAAATTTTGGGTCCTTTGTGTGTCTGTGCTACTAAGAAGACTCTAAATAACATTGTATCCAAGGAACCTGAGTGTCGACTGGACACGCTCTCCAGAGCAGACGACCCATCATGAGTCACCGAGTCTCGTATCTGTGTTCACACGAGGAGTTTAGACACCACGTCAAAGCATAATAATAAGTCGTTCATCATTTTTAGGGCGATTCCTTGTAGACACCCCGCCATGCGACATCCTATCGGATCACAAAGTCCTCATCACCATGAGAGTAGAGTTTATCCACCTCCCTGTACTTTTTTTCCATGAAATTCTCGAACGCTTCGCTCCCAAGCATCCACCTACAACGGAAAGGCTAGACTTCTCGGAAGTTGTAACTGGGCAAGTTTCTTAATAGCCTCTTGTAATCTATGCATGCAGTTGGGCGGCGATTATCTCTCAACCAGCACGTAAAACTCTTTCGGAGGTCCGCGCTGTTCGTTCTACGAATTACAAGGGGTGAAGATATCCCGTGTCTGCACGCGATCGTTGCCGCGCCCAGTCAGAGGTAATCCAGGCGCGCCTGAAACATGCGCGATCTTGTCAGCTGACGTAGTTGTCCGTTAAACTCAAATAGTTGGTTGGCTGTCTGCAGTTTAGTGGAACTTACGAATGGGTAAGTTGCGACTGTCTGTAACAAGGCTGCGTTAAAATGTTTATCTGCCACCAAAAACACGACAGACAAGGTACTCGATGCTGTTATGCAATTGTATGAGTATCTTAGGAGCAGAGCGGATTGGGTCGACGAAACCAGGCCGGGAACTTTTAAGTCTTGTGGTTGGTACACTACAGAAACACACGTGTCCACAGGGAAACACCTCATAAATTCAGTCATGAAAAAATTCTGTTAAACTCCTGGATGAAAGATAACTGTAGAAATATGCCTGAACTGTCGAATGTTAAATCTAATTCTGTCGTGAACAAATTTCAACAGCAATTTCAGAACGAAAGAATTAAAAAATCTACTTATTGATTGAATATACAACGGGGTGTTGTACCAGATATTTTATTTTGTCACCAGTCGTCTACTGCGCAATAGTATTCGTACCACTTCCTTAAAAAAAAAAAACCTTTTTAGGTCTACTTATTGTGTTTGACTGATGAACTATTTTACGAATCTCTCTTATGCGCATCTAATTCCCAGTACACCACCACATTTCCCAACACCATCACCCACCAGCTCCCAAGGAATAATTAAATCAATCGTGAAATTACCACTCTACCATTCCTTCATCGTACTTCTGCGGCTCGTCGTGGATCACTTGCCTTCCCTTGGCCTTTCCACTCTACCCCACGTCAGCGCAGATCCAGTTTATTCCTGTTAGGTAACTTGAAGCATTCTACTTTTTCTCAACTGTCTAAAGTGCCACTTGTTCCGTGTTCACTTTAACAGTATATACCTTAAAACTCTAATTTCCTCTTCTACTTTAATAGCTTTCCAATTAGGGGACCCTCCCCGAATCTATTACTTCATCTTTCGCTCCATACAACCGAGTGTGAATTGGGCCTGAAACCTTGGTAGTGTTATGTTAACTATTATTTTGATCTATGAACCAGTACCAGTAAATCGTAGTTTCTTTTAAGACAAATGTGAGTGAGACAAGGATTTCGGAACATGTCTGTCGGAGAATCGCTTTGTGTTTCTTTAGCCTAGAGCTATTTCTATTATCATATCTTATAGCATTTATCAATTTGTCTCCCCTTTCTACTTCATTCTTCTGTTCCTCTCTATTATAGTACGAGGGAGCGCGATAGGTCTAAGATTCCTGGTCGCTCTCTCCCGATTCTTCCACTTCTCTAAATCAATAAGTATACTAAATTTTGATAACCATTCTTCTTCCAATTAGATTATTTCCTCTATTAAATCTCTCCTTAAAGCAAACTTCCATCTTAACCTCCACATAGTAATCCTCGCATAAACCTTTTTTACTCCCTCCCCTCGCACAACTTCTTGTATCAATTCTAATGACTGCCCCGGTGGCACAGTGGTCTAAGCGATGGCTTAGAGCCATTTGTCCGAGAAAGGGTCCGGGTTCGAATCTCAGTGAGTATGTTGCGTTTGTCTTACGGCGTTGGCTGGCTGGCTGGCTCTCTCTCTCTCTCTCTCTCTCTCTCTCTCTCTCTCTTTTCCCTGGAACCAGTGGCCCTAAAATTAGGGACGGGCGACTGCTTATAGCCCACCGAGTTGCTCACGGTGGTCGTTAAAGCCCTCAAAAAAAAAAAAAAAAAAAAATTCTGATTGACCATCGGAATTGTTACTAGTGCCTCCTTCAAAATTACAAAAGGAGAGTAGGGCCTGCCAACGACCTTTTGTCTCCAAGTCTAAGGATCTACGAATAACCGTAGCTAAATTTATTTTTAACAGCGTGCTTGTTCAAACAGCAAAAATTTCACTGAAGTAGAGATCATTTTAATTTAACATTTTAGAGCAAACGCCCAATGTATATAGATAGTAGGAAACGCCATTTTTTTTACGCCATTTTTTTTTTTTTTTAAAGAAAACGTTTTAGACAGATAACGAAGTTCAAATGAAGTTAATTCTCATTCATAAGTACTGTGGAAACAAGTTTGTCAGCGACGAGCATCGAACCCGTGTCCCCCTCACTCCGGAGTAAGTTACTGTCCCAACTGAGCTATGCGGACAGAATATCTTGCTGCAGATTTGTCGCCTTGACACATGTTTTCACCTCGGTAGTACGTCACAGTACTAAAATAATTATCCGTTCTTTCCAAAGAATCCAGACAAAGAAGATACGAAAAGTGGGACATTTCTCGTGTGGTCCACCGGGAAATGTCCCAGTGTCGCAATCTGGCCCTGCTTAGGAGTAAATCCCAGTGTCCCAATCCGGCCCTGCTTAGGAGTAAATCCCAGTGTCCCAATCCGGCCCTGCTTAAGAGTAAATCCCAGAGTCCCAATCCAGCCCTGCTTAGGAGTAAATCCCAGTGTCCCAATCCGGCCTTGCTTAAAAGTAAAGCATAACGCAGTACCTCACACAAAAATAAGGGCAACATTTGAAAAATACACTCCTAGTTCGTCAGTTAACAAACATTTAATAACTGAAACAAAACACTTTTAGATATAAAACAATTTTTCCTTTAACAGAATTTTAAAATTTACTAGGTTTATGCCACGTTTGTAAAAAATATATATATATATTTAAGATCTCCAAATTTTGTTTTATATAATTTTCTGTTCAGTTAAATATTTCGAAGACACTTAGATTTCTCGAAAAAAAAACATTCGGTTGCAATTTATACATCCGGGATTCCCTATCCTCGGCTTTCGCATCTCACGAAACGGAATAAATCAAAATCTATTTCTCAGTTTTGCCCTGCGGCACGATTTTTAAAATTGCAGTTTTAATCCTATTTCATTGGCAAACACGCCTACGCAGATCTCATTTCCGATTTAATTGCACATTCCGCATGTAATGTTTCTTCACACGCTCCGTTTATATCATTCATTTGATCATCTGGCGCTATTTATTCTCCTCCCTCGACTTATTTTCAGCTACTAAATGAGTCTCTAGTGGCATGAGAGGAACTACTTTCTTTTGAAGCTGAGTATAACGTCTTTTCCTATAATTTAGCATATCTTTTGACAGACGAATATAGATCAAAAGTGACCAGCACACGGTACTTTGCATGTACGTTTTCCATTTCGTCTACATTGAAATGGCGGTTTTTTGTGCAATCTTGGGAATGAGCCACGCAATTCCGCATTTCTCAATAAGCAGTTTTTGCACAGGGAAAATGCAAATTAGTACTTGCCTTTCACATGGTATCTCCATATTTAGAAAGCCAGGTTAAGAACATTCATTTTCTTGACCATGACTGGGGAAAAAAACGCATTTTTTCCCAATATTTCATCCAGTACGACGTCATCCGTTTGATTTGAAGGCCGGAGCTTGGCTCTTCAGCCACTAAGCCCTAAGATTCAACTAAATTTTTCATATGCACAACGCCGCTATGTGACAAACATATTAGTTTTCAGTTAATTGCTTCGGTCGCAGGAGCCTAAGCAGAAAAAGTTGATTCGTAGAGCCATCACCATGATTTTTTCCGCCCAATTTTTTTCGCTTTTCCTAAAATAATAATCTGTTTGGACGTCTGAAATCCACACCTGTGTTTCAGGTATCATAAACACTCTTTCCCATGTTCTTTGTCTCGGGATTTGATTTAATCATCATGAGCAACTTGTACGGCTATAAGCAGTCACTGGTCCCACCAGCGCCATGAGACCAGTACACTACCCATGCCTCATCTTTGACAAATAGTCAGAAGTCATCGCTTAAGACCATCTGGTCACTGGTCCACCTTTCCTTATACCGACTGCCGCCCCCCCCCCCGGTGGCGCAGTGATCTAAAGCGCTGGCCTCTGATCATTCGTCCGTAAGGGAGGGGCCCGGGTTCGAATCCCGGTCAGGCATGGATGTTGTGTTTGTCTTACGGCACTGGCTCTCTCCCTTCCCTGGAAACAGTGACCCTAAATTAGGGACGGGCGACTGCCCATTGAGTTGCTCACGGTGGTCGTTAAACCTCCAATTTAAAAAAAAAAAAAAAAAAAAAAAGACTAAGGTTCGTGGCCTAAACTTAAAATTCCTTAAATTTGGAATAATGACACCTGCAAACTCAATTTAGAAGTGTCTTCAGTTAGTTCATGTATAGCTTTTAACTAGATATTAGAATACCTTGTACAATGCAAAAATTCGAGAAGCTGCCAAAAGGCACATCCGAGAATTCATCATCATAGATCCTATGCAGAGGATTTGAGGAAGGGAGTGTCTGACCCCAGCTCTTAAACAACCCTTAGAAGTAGGAGAATCGGACTAGAGTGCCAGATAGAAAGTAACACGGAAGCGAGGTAGAAAGGGGAGGAAGGCGACCTTATTTATGACCCCCGGGAGGGGTGGGGGAGTCAGTACTGGGGTCCGATGGCTTAACGTGCCCATCCGACGCACATTTAGTGGTTCGAGGGTTCGTACCTGAGATTCCTCCGTGGCAGTCACGAACTATGCCATCCGCGGTCCACATCCGGGAATTTCGTGCCATTCTCGATTTATATTGTCTCTCTCCATGTGCCCACTCACTTTCACATTTGGCTTCACATTTGATTTCACGTGTGTTTTCATGGTTCAACGACCATCTCAAGCAATTGTCTTCTCAAACTTAGGGTAACTGGTACCAAAGAAGTGACTGCCTCACTACCGTAAGAGAAATACCATTTCGTACGCCGTTCGGGACTCTAACCCGAGCCTAACTCGGATAAATTGAAACCCCCGCCTCCGACCATTCGGCCACCGGGGCAGCTAAAATTTCACTCGCTACTCACTGGAATCACGAAAACGGTTCCACTTCTGGAAATTTGATTAGTAGATAGAACTGTGACAACCGAAAGAGAGAGCACCGACTAGAAACACCCCGAGTCCCAGATCCAAGAAAGCAAAGGTTCAAGCAAGTACAGGAAAGGTCATGGCATCTGGCATTCTTCGATAAAATGGGAATTGTGCATGTCCATGTTCCATAAGGGGAAACTGTTATCGGTGCTTATTATTCTGAAGTCCTTAAAGGTCCTCTAAAGAAAAGAATTTCCCCAAAACGCTCAGAATATGCACGAACTGGTTGGATTTTGCATCAAGATAATGCCTCTGCACATTGTGCTTTGCTTACCCAGCAGGTCATCTAAGGGCTAGGCATAGAAATGATGGCACACCCTCCGTATTCACCGGATTGACACTGTGTGACTTCCACCTATTCCTCAAAGTGAAAGAACTTCGTGAGCGTCGGTTTGCATAACATACCGAACTGAACAATGCCGCGATGGGTACGCTAAACCACATGTCGAGAAAGGGCTTCGAACACACCATCCAGAAGTAGGCAGAAAGGTGGGATCACTGCATTCAGGGAGAGAGAGAATACTTTGAAAATATATTTAGTGCATTACACTTCTCCCCATGTAAAATCGATCTCGTTATTTTTTTGAGCGACACTCGTACAAAACTATAAACCAATTTTGAGGCCATCACATACTGACAAATTTTAAATAAAAAAATCAGAACTATCAAGAGTATCTACTGCAAAAATTTTCAAGACTGTACATGTATGTGCTCATAGTACTTGAATATTTTTCATATTAACCCCCTCAGTAACTGTCAATACTCATGGCAAAACAGTGGGAAAAGAATAGTACAGTATATCATTTAGTGTTGAAATTTTACTAAAACCTCGCATAAATGCAGTAAAATAATTGGATATCTTAAAATGTAAAGGTTTCCCCATTTGACGCTTTTACTATCGTGAAATAGGAATTTTAATTTAAAATTCAGACGTAAACTAAAGACATACCTGTGACAGCACGTTCTGTAATTTAACAGGGGGGGGTAACCGTGGCATTATTAGGAACATTTTTAGCTGAGACATACCTTTGCTCCTACAAATTGAAATCTGAACACGAATGTTTTGTCTTCAAAAACTCAGGCGTTACAAACGGAAGCTGTGAAATGTATGACCGTGAACAACAGCTGTTCGCGAATTGTTTAACCAAAAACTGGGAAAATCATCAAGATCTAGTCACCTGATCTTTTCACAGCCACACCAACGAGAGTGTCTCGTAATTCAATATCTTTATTCGGCCCTTCTTTCCTTTCCCCTTTTCTGTCCATTTATGACTTTTTTTTCTTTAAAACTTCCAACGTTGCTGACGTTTGTACCGAGCCATCCATCCACGGTTGTGTGCGTGGGATGCAATGTACATTCATTGTCTTGCCCAAGACATGTGCAACGACCGACGTATCTGTGAGGTGATTCACACCGGGCCTCCCGAGGTCGTCGCCATTTGTAAACACACGCTGCATGTTACAACATCTGCCAGAACATATTGCCTATCCCACTTTTTTTTTTCTTCTCTCTTTTTCTCAAAGTACCGGCGTAGTCAGTTGCTCAGTAGAATGACCCACATCGCATGCATGGGGGAGGGGAAGGATGTGTTGTTTGTCCTCATTACTACATATAGAACGACTGCTGTCACCAAGAGGCGAAAGTAAGTCGCGGGTGGGGGTGGGGGGGGGGGCACCGTCTTCACGACAATGACGTAAATCCATGACGTTACCCACGATCTACGGAATGCCATTAAGCTTCAGCCAAATAAATGTCTCTTGATAACATATCTTCTTGGTGGCCAAGTGCAAAAACGGATCCCAACTGAAAGCTTTGTACTTCATATTGTTTTCCCCTTAGATGCCCATTCTTGGAATTCAACTACAATAGTACACAGATTTTCTGTTCACACAACTGAATCTTAAATATGCGAAGTAAACAAGTTTCACACACGTCCCTAGAAACAATAGATCACAACTAGGGTCTGATTTACACAGAATCGGGCTTTACGCACAGCACAAGATGAGACCCCCCCTTCCCCTCCACATTCTTGAAAGAGTAAATACATATGTTGCCACTAAATTTTATCTATTAATTTAAAAGCCGATTTAATGAATAGTAGTACACTGTGCGGGGGGGGAATAGGAAATAATACCTACTTTTATTAAATCGTAATATTAGCAAAAAATTTCGCACTTAGAAATACAGACGGGTAAGTAAAACACTAATAGTTTAGCATTGCTATTTTCGCATTTAATTATTTAATAATTCAAATACCCACTGATGTAAAGTTATTCATTCCTTTATTTTTTTACCGATGAACATTATGTAAGACTTGGTGCAGACTGATTTTTTGGGGGCAAGGTGAACTTCCATGAAGCTGATTAATCATCTGTGATGTGTTCAATATTATATAGTAGAATAATTCTATTAACAGAGGAACGATACTTAGATTTGAGCAAACATACATAACTGGATAATTCTCACACTCATAAAAGCACATTATTCAGTTCATTAATTCACTTAATTCAGACCCAAGTGATTTATAAAAATCTGATATTTTAAAATATGAAATACTCAAAGCTTCTTTCTACAAGGTATCTTAGAAATGCAAAACCTCTCAAAAGGTGTATAGTATAAAATAAATAAGTTAGTAAAATCTTGCAATGCACTGATTATGATACGCTTTCCAACATACCAGAAATCGCGCACGGGAAACCTTCCTCTCTAACCTGACTATTGATTCGTTCAGTATACCTCCGGGACAACAAAGTTTTGTCGCAATAAAAGCATTTTTACTCAAGTTATTACGATAATGGCTGTGGAATAAATCTCACTCCTGTGCCCTGACCATTGACCCCATTTCGATTACATTCAACAAAACCGGGTCAGCATGCCGCCGGAACAATATGATAAAGTTTTGTCGCAATCGAAGCAGTTTTGCGAAATTTATGACGCGTAAGAGTGATGGAATGGATCCCGCTGTTATGTCCTGACCTTTGACCCCATTTCGCCCATTTTCAATAGGATTCCTTCCCAGGTGGTCCCTACCACATACTAAAATTTCATCGAAATCGAACCATTTTTACGCGAGTTATCGTGCGGACAGACAGACGGACAAAGCTGGAACATATTCGCTTTTTCAACCTACTGTTGGAAACCGTAAAAAACAATGCAAACGTGCGGCTATTTATAAATTAGCATTACTTTGAAATTCCTTCACAATGTTCTATTCCTTTGTTTTAAAATATTTAAAGCAATTAAGACCCTGAAATTGCTATTCGTTGCAGCTTTTGCGAGAAGATTTTGAATTACACGCTTACCGTAAACCCATTTTTAGTTACCGAAGATAACTTTCCGGTTTCGATCCCATCAAGGCAAATAAGGAAATGGATGACGCAAAATAAGTCTTTTGCTTCCCTAATTTTCATTGAAAAATCCGGATGTGTAAGCAATGAAGCACCAACCTCAAAACTTGAGTCGCTTAACATCGTCGTTAAGTACGTATCGACATCGATGAACCAATACATTATGACAACCTACCTAATTAGGCTGTAGGACCCACTTCTGCCCGCAAAACAGCAACCACTCAGCGAGGCATCGATTCGATAAGGCGGCGATAGGTATCCTGGGGTATCTGGTACCATAATGTCAACAGCAGGTTCTCCAGCTCCCGTACGGTTCGAGGTGGCGATGATTTAGCGCGAACCCGCTTTTCCAAGTCAAACCACAAATGTTCGATTGGGTTTATGTTATGTGAATTTAGAGGCCAGGACATTAACAGAAAATCACCAGCATGTTCCTTTAAACCACTCTTTGACGATCATGGCAGTTTTGCATGGCCAAATTTACCCTGTTGCTAATGGCCATCACCAGCAGGGAACACAGTTGCCATGAATGGGTGAACTTACTCTGCAACGATGTTCAGATACCTGACAGCTAGCTGTCAGGGATTGTGCTATTGGGATAATGGGGCCTAAGGCGCCCCAAGGAAACATCGACCACAGCAGCATAACACCACCGCCGGCCTGTTTCCGCCCAACAGTGCATCCAGGTGCCATAGCCTCCGTTGGTAATCGGAGTATCCGCGCTCGGTCGTCTACGTGATGCACCAGGAATCTTGATTCGTCAGACCAAGCCACTTTCTTCCAATCATCCACGGTCCCATCTCGATTATCTTTGGGCGGCCCATTGCATGCGTTGTTGGGGATGGCGTGCAGTGAGCAAGGGGATCCCGACTGGATCTTCCGTTACGCAGGCACATGCGCAAAAGGCTGCGATGAATTGTGTGCTGTGAAACATTCCCCTGATCACTACAGTTGTAGCTGCGGGTGATTTGTCGTAGTGTGGCCCTGCGGTCGCTGTGAACAAATGCTCCCCTCTGGGATCAAAGTGCTGCGGACGACACAGGACTGAACGACGGCTCGTCGTGTGGTCACATGTGCACCACTTTTGATACGTACTCACTAAAGCGGCACGTGAACAACCCACAAGCCGTGCAGTTTCCGAGAGAGTGTTTCCCTGTAGTATGTACGTTTAACCTGCATACACCAACGAGCCATTCCATTATGGCCAGCCTACAGAAATGAGCGCGCCTGGAGACCGAACGGTGGCACAGGTGAAGTTCACAGAGCAGTATACATACAACCAGAGGACCGGCTTTCGGTTAGTATATAATGCTCGGAGTCAGAATGGGAAGAGCTGCCGATTTATCGGAGTTTGATAAAGGACAAATTGTGATGGCACGGTGCCTCTGAACTACGATCTCGGAAACGGCGCGGCTTGTTCACGTGCCGCTGTAGTGAGTACGTATCAAAAGTGTCGTCCGCAGCTCTTTGATCCCAGCGGGGAGCATTGTTCGCGCATTGTTCACAGCGACCGCAGGGCCACAGTACGACAAATCCCCCGCAGCTACAACTCTTGTGATCAGGGGAATGTTTCACAGCACACAATTCATCGCAGCCTTTTGGGCATGTGCCTGCGTAGCCGAAGACCCAGTCGGATCCCCTTGCTCACTGCACGCCATCCCCAACAAACGCATGCAATGAGCCGCCCAAAGATCATCGAGATTCGACCGTGGATGATTGGAAGAAAGCGGCCTGGTCTGACGAATCAAGATTTCTGGTGCATCACGTAGACGACCGAGCGCGGATACTCCGATTACCAACGGAGGCTATGGCACCTGGATGCACTGTTGGGCGGAAACAGGCCGGCGGTGGTGTTATGCTGTGGTCGATGTTTCCTTGGGGCGCCTTAGGCCCCATTATCCCAATAGCACAATCCCTGATAGCTGTCAGGTATCTGAACATCGTTGCGGAGTAAGTTCACCCATTCATGGCAACTGTGTTCCCTGCTGGTGATGGCCATTACCAACAGGGTAATTTCATAAATTGTTGCTAAATCGTTATAGTCATTCTTTCTACCACTAGATGTCTATAACATACTGTTAGGAAATATCTGTGAAGCCGAGGTCACTGATGTGTACAGGTTGTCCGTAGTGTAGTTTCGTTCGTTGTGGAGATGAAATGTCTTTCCCAGACGCAGTGAATTTTCATTCTGGAAAGTTATTTCGCATCTCGTTCATACGGATGTGTTGCAGAGGGCTTTTGCAAGAAATATCCGCGTACAGCAGTCCTCAACAGGTCCAAAATATCGCGATTAGTGCAGCGTTTTCGTGACTATAAAGAAGCAAATTTTTTCGTCATTTTTGTCCACGCCGGGCATCGAACCCGGGTCCCCTCATTCCGGAGAAAGTCGCTCTCCCAACTGAGCTACGCGGACGTATGCTCTCGCTGCTATCTGCCTTTATCTCATGCGCGTCCTGCGGTGCGGGCACGTCACAGGACCTGTTGCGGATAAAAAAAAAGACCCTCCATTTAGACTGATCATTAAGTGGATGAGATAAAGCGAGCACTGCTGCAGTCGCCACGAAGAAGCCTCCGGAAACTCGCCGTGCAGTCATCAATCTCATACGGTAGTGCTCATAAAGCTGCGAGATCGTTAAATCTTCGTCCATATCGTATTCGCGCAGTGCATGAACTCAAGGCCCCAGATGAAGGCAAACGAATACACTTCTGCCGATGGTTCTGCTCATTCCTTGTACAACGTGGAATACAGGGTCTGAATACAGTTTTCTTCAGTGACTAGGCCTGGTTTCACCTCGGAGGTTATGTCAACAGAACAATAGAATTTGGTCATGTGAAAATCCACATGTTTTTCTTGGAAAGGGTTTGCATTCGAAAAAAATTGGGGGTTTGGTGTGCGACATCGTGTCGTCGCATAGAGGGACCGAATTTTTTTAAACGACTGAGGATAGTTCCGTCTACCATACCAAGACATTATCGCACAGTTTGCGACACTCCTTGATGTCAGCGAATGACGTTGTTGGCTCCAGCAAGACAATACCATAACGTCGGTCAGTACAGTCAATTTTTTGCGAGATTGACTCAGTGAACGCCTTATCTCCAAAGACTTGTGGTTCCCAGATTTATCGCAACTAGACTTCTTTCTTTGGGGGTATCTCAAAGGGTGTTTTGTATCACAATAATCCTCACACCTTGGAAAAACTTAAAATGAACATCCCAACAGCGACTGAAAACATCAGTGTAGAGGTGCTTCACAAGGTGTCATCAAACTTGGTAAAAAGAGCGCGCGTTTACATTTGCGAACACAGAGACCACTTTGAACATATGTTATAATGAGGTTCCCCTTCTTTTGTTGTTATAAAGGTAAATATTAAACTATATTTCACGATGTTTATTTTTTTTTAACAATTGTAATTAGCCTCGAAAAAAAAATTTCTGGGTTGCACGACTTTATGATCACCCTGTAATTAATATTTCAACGCTTCTATTTACCAAACAGACAAACAGCTGTAGTGTTTCAAATCTCCCAAGCTGTTTCGTTGGCCGTGTTTATTATTTTGTCATGAAGCTGTTGGAAACTGCTTACCCTTTCTTAAAGAAGAAAAATAATAAAACTCAAAAATTGCCAAAATTTAGATTGAAATAGTAACGCTATACTAATAATCCCTATTTATTGGCATTAAACAAAGATCAAAGGTTCCAAGCTTTCGCACATCAATTAGACGGATTTTTCAATGAAGGTGGACCCCTAGAGGTAAAAAAATGTCATCCACCCGGTAGTTTCCAAATCATAACCATCCTACCCCATAAACTATCCTACATGGAAAGCTTAGGGGCTCAAACAATTGTGATACAAAAAAACATTGGGCTTTCTGAAAAGAGCCCGAATTCACTCAAACAAATATATCCTAACTAGTTTTGAGTGAATTAAGCGTTTTCCCCCCTTCTACCCCTCGTTCAAAGCTTCTTTACGAACTTGGTTTGGATAAATGCTTGGGGGAGCTTTGAAGGTCATAACTAAAGTTCTGCACAAGTTAATCTGAAACGGAAGCGGATGATGCAATTGGGAAAATTATTGCATCATGTCAAGGTCAGACTCTCAGCAACGCAGTGGTGTCAGAACGACGCGCTATCATTTGCTGTGTGGACGTGAGAGGGTTTTGAATTGGAAGTGTGCAGCTACTCAGGTCGAGTCACGGCGTTAGACCAGCGCTCGTACGGGAAAATAGAAACTCTGCTGGGGAAAAAACGCCGACACAGATCCCCAACTGCCTTACTAGAAGTTTGTGGGGAAGCAACTCTTGATTGAAGCAAAATTTCTTTGTGAGAACAAAGTTGAGACCGAAAATTCGTCAAAATCTGCCCAACTTGTTGCAAGCGGGAGCAATCTTGCTGCATGACAACGCACCGTGTCACGGTGGAGCGTCGGTACAGGGACTTTTGTCGAAATATGGCTGGTGGCTGGGAAACTTTTTCCCACCCACCATACAGCCCTGATCTCAGTCCACCCGATTTTGATCTTCTCCCAAAGTTAAAAAAATCGGCTCCGTGGCATCCGCTACGAATCGCTGGACGAACTTTCATTGGACGTGACCCGAGTAATACAACAGCTGAACAAAGATGGCGTACTACGGGGCATCCAGGACTTACCTCACCGCTGGCGAGCTGTCATTAGCAGCGGAGGAGAGTACATTGAACGGCAATACGATAATTTTTTTCAGTTACATCACACTTTTCTCAAAAATAGACAGTGCGCAGAACTTTTGTTGGGACCCCCGTAATACGTTGTGCCATCAAAACACGCAAATAAACTATTCGCGCAATATACGTAAAGGCAAGACATTATCTAAACAAGTTAGTAAAATCATGCAATGCATTGATTATGATATGCTTTCCAACATACCAGAAATCATTACCCCAATTATTACTCAAGTTATGAGGATAATGGCTGTAGAATAAATCTCGCTCCTATGACCTGACTTTTGACCCCATTTCGATGATATTCAACAAAAACGGTAAAGTATACTTCCGGAACAACATGATAAAATTTTATCTCAATCGAAGCATTTTTACGTAAGTTATAACGCATAAGGGGGACGGAATGGATCCTAAGCCTGTCCTGACCTTTGATCCCATTTTCCATAGGGCTCGTCCCCAGGTGGTCTCCTACCACATACTAAAATTTCATCGAAATCTAACCATATTTACGAGGCATAAGGGCAATGGAATGGATCCCTTTCCTATGTCGCGACCTTTGACTCCATTAACCCCATTTTTAATGGGGTTCGTCCCCAGCTGGTCCCCTACCACATACTAAACTTATTGAAATCGAACCATATTTACGAAGTTATAAGGCATAAGGGCAGGACAATGGAGTGGATCCCGCTCCTATGTCCTGACCTTTGACCCCATTTCACCCAGTTTCACAGTACGGTTCGTCCCCAGGTGGTCCCCTACCACATACTAAAATTTCATCGAAATCGAACCATTTTTACGCGAGTTATCGTGCGGACAGACTGAAAAAGCTGGAGCATATACGCTTCTTCAACTTACGGTTGGAAAGCGTAAAAAACCTTAACAATTCAATAATAAGATTTTGATGTCTAAGCCTATACAGTATTTTAAGACAATGTAAAGGAAGAATGCAAAATCGTGGAATGGAATACCGCTATAAATGACATGTTTTTCCATTTAATTTTTGCATGCCGACATATAACGTGCACGTGCGGCACTGGTTATACAACACAGCTTTACTTTTTTTTTCCCTTAAACCTGGAATTAGTCAAATCATTTTGCTCTGATTTGAATATTTAAAGGCTCTGCTATATTATTCAGGGCAAATCATAACTGATAACAACATTCGAAGAATCCGATGTAGATAAGTGAATGAGCTGGCTAACCACATAAAAGTGAATAATATTGCTAACCAATCTGTGAGACATGTATTCTGTCCAACAAAATATACGTACCTGGGGTCAAGTACCAAAAGCTGTGTACAGCAAAACATATGATAGACCCTTTCCCTTTAACAGATGCAAAAACAACGCTCGCTGGCCGGGTGGAGGGGACAGAGATGGAAACGGATCACGGGTCAACAATTTCTTGCGGGTCCAACGGGTCGGGTCAAGGTGTTCCCTGACCAGATTTTATTCCAGTTTTATTTTTGAAAAGAAAAAAATATATTCCAAAGAAAAATGCGCGTTGTGGAATTCGGCAGTCGATACTGGTACCCACGGAGTGAATAATGATTTGCCATGCAAAATTATTCTCGTTTTTAAAACAACGAAGATTTCCACCGACCGACGTCAGACACACCGACACCATATCGTAAAAAGATACTTCCTTTGCGTTCTTTTACAGTGCGATTGTCCAGAGCAAGGTACAGGCAAACGTCATTCGCTTGCTTCTCAGCAGATTCACTCTCCGTGCGAAGTTCACTGTATGACTAAGAGTTACTTTTCACATCGCATCTTTTACATTGAGGGTTTCGACTGATGTGCTAACATCCCGTTCCCATCACATGTCATGTCGAAATTAACTCCTTATTTGTTAATATGGATGGATTTAATATTAAGGAGGTTGAAAAGGCGTCGAGGCCAACAAATACGTGCTTGTTGAAAACCACAAGGCGAAGAGTATGCTGGAAATTTTTTCATCTCATTAAGGAACCGGTGAATAATTCTGTGTTGTTTGGTCTTGCTTGTTGTTCAAAATGTGGAAAGCGTATAATTACGAAAAAAGATGTCGACGGTGTTATTAAAGAATATGGAACCAAAAATCTAACGGGCCATATCAAAGTATGCGCACCTCCATCAAAGCGTGGAAAGAGTGAAAAATCTAAATACATTTTAAAAAATGCATTTGTGTAATCGTAAATAATGATTCCCATTTGTAATATACTCACTCCATGGTCACGGTCATAGTCAGCCATTACTTCTGGATTACGCAAAATAGTGGCACTAAAAATGGCACTAAAATTTAGCAAGTAACCAAATTTTATTTATTAAAAGATGATTTCAGTTATTAAATATCAAGCAGTTATTGGGATGATTACATATATTCCTTTTATATGTCATCATCATCACCATTGTCAACCATTATCAATCCACTGCTGGACGAAGGTCTCCCCAAGTTTCCTCCACAACGGTCTGTCTTGTGCCAGTCTCCTCCATGTCACCCCTGCATACTTTCGAATTTCATCCACCCATCTCCTATGTGGTCTTCTTCTGTCCCTTGGAATCCAATCTAAAATTTCGGCTGTCCATCGATGATCTGTCTTCTGGCAGTATGTCCAGCCCATTGCCATTTCAGGGATTTAACTCTGATCATGATGTCTTCCACTCTTGTCATTTTTCGGATCCGCGAGTTCCTCTTCTTATCTCTCCTGGTTACACCAAGCATGCACCTCTCCATGCTACTTTGAGTTGTCTGCAGCCTTTGTATGTCTCTTTTAGTTAAGGTCCACGTCTCTGCACCATACGTAAGCACTGGAAGGATGCATTGATCAAACACTTTTCTTTTAAGACATAATGGCATATTGCTCTTGAAAATTATGCTGTTTCTTCCAAAAGCTCTCCAGGCAAGTTTTGTACGCCGATTAATTTCTTCATCAATGTGACAATCACTTGATATCTGCTGTCCAAGATAAACGTACGTGTCTGTTATCTCCAGCTTTTCTCCATCAATCGATAAATCTTCATTTCTTGTAAAAGCATTGAACATCACTTTTGTCTTCTGAAAGTTCATTTTTAATCCCACTTCTTTACTCTTGTCAGCAAGTTCCTGGATCATACTCTGCAGCTCTGATGAGGTAGTTGCAAAAATTACTACGTCATCAGCAAAACGAAGGTGGGTTAGATAATCTCCATTAATCTTTATCCCCTTGTTTTCCCAGCTCAGCGACTGAAAAACACCCTCCAATGTGGCATTAAAGAGCTTCGGAGATATGGTGTCACCTTGTCTCACTCCCTTTTCAATTTTTACGTGTGTTGTATTTTCAAACAGCCTAATCTTTGCACTTGCATTTTCATAGATGTTATTAATATTATTAATGTATGCATCTTCAATACCGCAGGTTTTCAGAGCCATTGTAACTGCTGATGGTTTCACCGAATCAAAGGCTTTTTCATAATCGATAAAAGCCATGCACAATGGAAGTTCATATTCCCTCGCTCTTTCAATTAGTTCTCTCAGCACGTGGATATGATCTATTGTGCTGTAGCCACTCCTGAATCCAGCTTGTTCTCTCGGTTGAGCCATGTCTAGTGCTACCTTCAAGCGGTGTGAAAGAACTTTAGTGAAGATTTTATAAACTACTGATAGGAGGCTGATAGGTCTGTTGTTTCCGAGATCCTCAATGTCACCTTTCTTATGTAGCAGGATCATTGTAGCGGTGTTCCAATCCTCAGGAATCTTTCCTTCATTAAGGCATCGAGTGAAAATTTGGGCGAGTACTGTTTCGATTTCTCCACTTGCTTCTTGTATGATGTCTACAGTAATTCCATTTTCTCCTGGAGCTTTTCCTCGCTTCATGTTCTTGATTGCATGTGCAACTTCTGCTGGAAGGACTGGAGGAACTCTGGTACTGGTACCTGTCATGATGTCTGGAGTACATGTATCATCCCTTTCATATAATTTGGAGTAGAAATCTTTCACTCTTATCAAAATTTCGCCTCTATTTCTTGTTACAGAACCATCTTCTTTTCTCAGTGCCATAATCTGTTTTCTTCCCTTACTGAGATGTCCCTTTGCTATCTTTAGGCTTTGGTTGTTTTCAATTGCTTTCCTCACTAGTTCACAGTTGAATTTCCTTACGTCTTCAGTGATACTTTTTCGTACTGTCTTGCATAGCTCTATATATTCCACTTTGGAAGTCACATCTTTAGTTGTCCTCGTCTCTCTTCTTTTTTGCATCAACATTTTGGTTTTTCCTGATAATTTTTTCACATGCAACTTGTTCTTAGACCCAGCTAATTTTGTTGCTGTTTCCATAAGAGCTTTGGTTACTTTTCTATTAACTTCAGAGATGTCCACTTCTTCCGATGTTAGGCCTTCTAAAGCAGAGAACCTGTTCTTCAGTTCTAACTTGAAGGTATTATGGTGTTTTTTAAGGTTGGTTATGTCAATAGATTTTGTTTGTCTTATGAGCTTGCCACGTTCAAGTTTAGTGTTGAGGTGCATCTTACATCTCACCAATCTATGGTCACTACCTGTGTTGAACTTGTTTAGCACACTGCAGTCTTCTATGACGAATTTTTTGTTACACATAATAAAATCAATTTCACTTATCATCCCATTTGGATGTCTCCATGTCCATTTCCTGTGTGGCTTTTTCTTGAAGAAGGAGTTCAAGATGAAAAATCCTTCTGCCTCTGCAAACTCAACGAGAGTATTTCCACGCTGGTTTCTGTTGCCATGACCGAATTTACCTACTGAAGTTTCATTCTGTTGCCGTTGCCCTATTTTTGCATTGAAATCTCCCATAATTATTTTCAAGTGCTGCTTACCTTTATTATTTAGATGGCAAATTTCCTCATAAAATTCTTCAATTTCTTCTTCAGGATGACTTGTGGTGGGTGCATAAGTTTGAATAATCTGAGCCTGGTATCTTTTCGAGAGTTGGATAACAAGTCTTGCAGCTCTGTCAGAGGAACTTTCAACTTCTACAAGTTTATCCTTCAGTTTCTTGTTTATTATAAATCCAACACCACTAGTTCTGCCAGTATCTGTCCGACGATAGTAGAAGAGATGTCCACTTTTCAGTTCGATGAGATCTTCTCCTTTTCTCCTTACCTCACTTAGCCCCACGATGTCCCACTTGATCCTTTGTAGTTCCTCTTCCAATTCAAGAAGCCTTGAATCAGAAGATAGGGAGCGTCCATTGTAAGTAGCCAAGGTCAGCATCAGATGGCAGCCTAGTCCGGTCCTCCGGGGATTCTTAGCACCCTCTGCCTTCATGTCGCACTGGCCGCTGCCTTGGCCAGGTACATTCCAGCTGCCGGAGACTGAGGGCCAAGATTTAAGTTGTGGAATCATTTTGGAGGGGTTTGGCCATAACTCACCACGCTGGCCAAGCGGGTTGGTGAGTGTGGGATAGAATTTCCTCTGATCCCGATGGTATAGTTATACCGCTATGGGCGGTCGTCAGAGCCCCTTTAGTGGGAACAGGATGCACCACGAGAAGGCGGGGTTGACATTTGTCAAGGAGAGGCTGTGATGTTACGCATCACCTGACCTTGCATATGTACATATATATAAATTAAGTTTCGAATTTATAGTTCAAAGCAGATTTTTCCGGGTCAGTTACGGGTCCGGGTCGGGTCCAGTTATGGGACGTCCGGGTCCGAAATTTTTTATCCGTTTCCAACTCTGATGGGGGGAATGCAGTATTACTGAACATGAGAATTTATTTGTGAACGGCGCTAAGAAGCGTTTGAACTGATTTTTGACATGCTACCCTACATGCGAAGACATACACTGAGTTTCGTCCGCAAACGACATATGTAGAGAGGCAGATATCTCTGCAGTCTTAAATAGTAGCATTCGCAGTTCAGAAAGCAGCTTATCACGGTTTAAGCGACTTCGATAGCGGTATGATAGTCGGAGTCTGCGCCTGGAAGATGGGTCACTCCATCTCTGTGAAATTCCCACGAATGGACACACGTTTAGCATAGTCCGACGAATCGCGGTACCAACTGTTTCGGGCAGATGGCAGACTCCGGATGTGGCGACAACCCCACGAGGCAATGGATCTCCCATGCCTACAATGAACAGTACAGGCCGGCGGTGGCTCTGTTATGGTGTGGGGTGTTTTCAGCTGGCACTCCAAATATTGGACTCTTCATACGTGTGCAGTAGGCTCTGACTGCTGGAAAGTACGTAACCATCATTAGGGATCTTTTTCTTTTGGAATGGAGGTTTAACCGACCACCGTGAGCAACTCAGTGAGCGACAAGCAGTCGTCCGTCCCTACTTTAGGGTCACTGGTTCCAGGGAAGGGATGGAGCCAGGGCCGTAAGACAAAACACAACATCCATGCCTCACCGGTGTTCAAATGGCGGACCCATCTCGGACGAATGACCAGAAAGCCATCGCCTAGACCATTACACCATCGGGGCGGTTCATTAGGGATCATTTGCACCCGTTCATGTCACGCAACCACTCCGACGGGAGCGACCTCTTTCAGCACGACAATGCGCCACCGCACACGTCCACAGTTCCGCGATTATGGCTGGTGGAACATTCGACGGAGTTTGGCATCCTGACTTGGTCCCCCCTCGTTCGCCAGATTTAAAAACACCATCGAACACATTTGGGATGCTATTCAACGTGCCGTCAATGCCAGGAATCCTCCACCGGCGAATATTACGGAATTGTGGGACGCTCTTCAGGAAGCATGGTGTGCACTGTCTTCACAGTACTACAGAGAGCTCGTGGAATCCATGCGCCGTCGCGTTGCTGCCGTTAACTGACCGCGAGGAGGACCAACGCGGTATTAGAGAGGAATCCCAGTTGTTTTTTTGCACTTCATTGTTTGAAACTAGGGATTTAGGCAGTGATTATAGATAACAAACACACACTTCAGTTTGCTTAGCACTAAATGAGTCATCAAACGTGTACATAAAAATAATCCTATCGCCTCATTGGACAAGTTTTACCTTTCTAATTTTCTCGGATCTGTTGCTTTTATTGCGTTAATTCCGGTTAATTGTCCGTCAGTCTTCAAAATTTCGGGAGAAGTTTTCCTGAAATTACAAAAAGGTTTTCCATTAATTTTCGTTCGAATAATAAATTCAGAAAACAGTCATTTTTAAAATTAAAAATCAGAAAAATGCGTAGAAAAGGAATCGCGGAACTTTTGCGTGTGTACAAAACGCGATACATTTAAATCATTTGAAATGTAGACTGTTGCACTTAAGTTGCATTCTTATAAAGAAACAAAACAAAACGCACAATAAAGAATGAATCAGTAACAGAAGTCTTTCCTGTTTCTAGAATGAGATTAAAAAAAGTTGGAAAGAATGGTGGTTATTTTTTTTTTTTTTTTTTTGCACCTTTATGTCATGCCTGAATTAAATCTGAGACTAAAATCTACGAATTCGAAGAAAAAAATCTTTGTACAGGATCTAATAGCTCTCCATAAGCAATGGTGAACAGTAAAAAAATCTCTTAACTGACATCCTAATATTTTATTTCGTGCCTCAATGCTAACACCTCAAGATAAAACTGTCTTTGCACGATTATAAAAACATCCATGTAGTACACCACCATTCACATGCTAAAATATTTATTATTTACACTTAAGAACATGTACAAATAAAAACATCAGAAAATTAACTAGCCTAGTTAATTTCTGATGCTTTTATCTGTACATATTGTTCTTAAGTGTAAACAATAAATATTTTAGCTTGTGAATGGTGGTGTACTAGATGGAGGTTTTTATAATCGTGCAAAGACAGTTTTATCTTGAGGTGTAATCTCTTAACAAATATCTTAACTGCTGCAGCAACCAATAATACTTTTTTTTTTTTTTTGTTGGAGGTTTAACGACCACCGTAAGCAACTCAATGGGCTATAAGCAGTCGCCCGTCCCTAATTTAGGGCCACTGGTTCCAGGGAAGGGGGAGAGCCAGTGTCGTAAGACAAAACACAACATCCATGCCTTACCGGGATTCGAACACGGACCCCTTTTGGACGAATGATCAGAGGCCATTGCTTAGACCACTGCGCCACCGGGGCCGGCAACCAATAATACTAAACAGTTTCAAAGTAATACATAGTATACAGAATTATACATATTTTCGGGAATAGACGCTAACGTGATGAACTCTAACTTTATCTAAATTTCCTGAAGGGAACTTACTCTTCAGGCAATTTAAACAATGTTTTTACTGACGATTATGAATCAAAAATCTGGCATCATGGAGTTCACACCAATAAAAATTTTACCATGGATGATGGCACGTAATTTCTCTTGTCTAACGTAAGCGTCCTTTTGAAGAAAAAAACGAAACAAAAACGAAGTTAGCATTCTGAAAATATTTTAAACCGTTTTCTATAAGCAGATCTAGTTAACATGTAACCAACGATGTTTCCAGCTCTCCTACGCAAAAAGAATATTTAAAATCCGCTGAGCAGACGCTGGTAAATCTTTCGTTTTAACACCCTCCTTTTAGGAACAAGTAAAACATGTCACATGATATGTAACTCGTAGTGTTTTGTGAAATAAATTTCGATTCAATGGAGGGGGACGTGAAGGCATGAGACTTCAATAGAACAAAAGTGGTTTAGCGTCGTTCCCGTATCGCTAAGTCTCCTACTAACACCGAGAAAACACTTTCTTTTCCAACAACCACCGGAACCCTCGTGCAATCTCAACAGTTCTACTCCCAGCATATACACTGCCGGACAATTGCTAATGACGGATGACAATAGCAACCATAAAATGGAAGGCAGGAAAATGTGGAAATTAGCATAAGTGCGGGATACATTAAGACGTGTTGTGCGTATGCAAATTTTGGATTGCCGAACTTGTTCGTGACGTCATAGCGCTGATAAGAGATAAAGGATTTGACGCGTATTGACCGTTGTTGTTCAAACGCAAAGTTAAAAGTCAGACTAACAGATGTTGCCAGGGAGTTCGACGTCAGCCACAGTGTTGTTTCAAGGCTTTGGAAATCATTTCAAACAAATGGAGAGGGTAGCAAACGTCACGGGGGAGGTCGTGTTCGCAGTACGACACCTGCAGAAGATCGGTACATAGTGCATCAACAAAAAGACACCGGCGCAGCACAGCTAGTGAGGTAGCAAATCAGTTTATGGCTGCTACTGGCAAGCGGATCTCCCGAAAAACTGTCGCCAGACGTTTGCATGAAGGAGGACTATACGCCCGCCGTCCTGTTGTGTGCATCCCATTGTCCAGACGTCACCGTACCGCCCGTTTGCAATGGTGCCATCAACATCGCAATTGGACTGATAACGACTGGTCTGCTGTCCTCTTCTCAGATGAGAGTAGATACAGTCTATCGTCTGATTGTCGACGACAACTGATCTGGCGTGATAGTGGTACTGCATATTGTCCAGCAAACATACAGGAAAGGGACCGATATCCGACATGTAGTGTCATGGTATGGGCTGGCATCATGATCAATGGTCGTACGTCCCTCTATGTGCTTCCAACTGGGACTATGACTGGCCAACGATACATTAATGATGTTCTGCTACCTCATGTTCGCATGTTCCGTGGTGCTGTCGGTGATATTCATTTTCATGGACGACAACGCAACATGTCATCGAACAGTCGCTGTCCAGGAGTGTCTTGAGAGCGAGGATATTCAACACCTCGTATGGCCAGCACGTTCTCCAGATCTGAATCCCATTGAAAATGTGTGGGATGCTTTGGGGAGGAGTCTTGCTGGTCGCCAATGCCTTCCAATAAACAAGGACACCCTCATATGTGCACTGACAGAGGAATGAGATAAT
Organism: Macrothele yani; assembly: GCA_039090855.1. Lineage (NCBI taxonomy): Eukaryota > Metazoa > Arthropoda > Arachnida > Araneae > Macrothelidae > Macrothele > Macrothele yani. The sequence goes on along the minus strand of CM076994.1, from coordinate 57,299,162 downwards.
TTTCCCCAACAGCTGCTTGATAATGTTGTGCAAAGCATGACACGACGTGTGGAATCTTGCATCACCCTCCATGGTGGCCATATCCCGTATTGACATCTTACGCCGGAACGCCTGCGGACGGTAATTGCATTTTTTTCACGTTTACGTATTCTGCACAAAATGGCCTGTTCGTCCCTTGAACACGTTCCAAAGCCTTCTGGATTTCAGAGTACAATAAATTGTCTTTCTAGCAATGTCCTGGCATTCTGACATTTTATTTTACTTGGCATCCAACCACACTTACTTTTTTATGCGCTATATAGCCGTTTATGATCCGTCCTTAGCAATTGTCCAGCAGTGTATTTTCGCAATACATACAAAGTGTATCGGTAAAATTCGTTGAACGCTCAGGGGAAAATGAACAGCTAGTAACATTCAAGAAAACTTTCTTTACAAGTCTTCAAAAATAACATCCATTCCCCACAACCCCTCTTCGGATACAATACAGTTTTGGCACCGTTCGTATAACTGCTGAAACTACGAGAAGTCTTTTTGTTATCGTCTGTAGCCGAGTCCATAGGCGTGTGCAACGGTTGTGGATGACGCAGATTTAAAAAAAAGAGTCAGAAAAAAAAAATACCCGGTGAACTAATGAGGAATTCAGATTTCGGGGACAGAGGAGCTGTATTTCAAAAGCTAATGATATGTCATAAAAGGTTGTTCTTACTATCTTCTAAAACAAAATTTAAATTATATTGTTACAATCATAATTGCCTATACAGAGTGAGTTTTTATACACCTCTCCTTCATATTTGTCTAACTTTTGAATTGGTGGATGGATTTTTGATATGATGCTGGATTTGGATATCTAACGAAATAAGCTTTCTAACGATATGCCACACAACATCCCCTTCCATTTAAAACTGTAGAGTCTGTGTGCGCCGTAACGCAGTGGTTCGTCAAAAACTAATTCATTAGAATGCAGATGAAAAATTACTAGAGATATGGAAATTTTATTTTAAAATATAATCGAATGATCCAGTCAAAAATAAAACCGAGTGAGGTTATGGAAAACTATTTGTACGTTATATGAAATCCCAAAGAAAAGAAACAAATGTATTCACATTGTATTTACAACTACACTCGTCGGTCAAATGCAAACATGTTTCGGAATTCGTCAATCGCATCTTCCAGCTGTGTAGAAATAGTGATTGTTCAATACATAGTAGCATCAATGAGCTCAGCCCTTCCTTGTCATCGTAGAAACTGAAATCTCTCAAACAGAGAAATAATAGTCATCCACTACGTGATTCAATGCAGCACTGGTTAGATGGAGCGACACAAATCTTTAACGTAAATGGCGCTTCCCCCAAATCCGTTAAAAACCGTACAGACTGTTACATGATTAATACCCAGTTTCTCGGCGGTCATTCGCTAAGGACTCTAGCACTTTTTCAATGTTTTCAGAATTTTTGGTGGTCGCGCGGCCCTTCCAACTGCGGTGGATGTTCCCGGCCGAAAACACACTTCATCCCTGTAAACCTCTTTCCGAATCGCATGGTTTTCCTCATGCGGATTTTCTCAATTTGAAGCAAACTTTGATATTGGTCCTTCGCTTTATCTTTTGCCCGCTAACATATGCACCTACGTCATTTGCCGCTGCTACACACTCTATGGGCCGTAAGCTTTCTTACAGAGCAATTGCGAACATTTTCGCTCGTGTACTTGACGGCGTCATTCAAGTTACTGCGCCTTTCATAACCTTTCCTTGTACGCGTTACTACAGCATTCACCGAACTTTGACACCTTGAACAAGCGCGCGCGCGCGCGCGCACACACACACACACACACACACACACACACACACAACCTTAAATTATTTTTTAAAGCTGATTTCGTTCGCTTATGTTGTACAACGCTTCCGACAAAGTTCATTTGCATTTCCCAAAGTGCGAAGACTTCACGGCATTGCTGCTGCAAAAGAATGGAAACAGAACACAGCACGCGACATCCTAAGAAAATTTAAAGGCATCGCGAAATGAATTAAGACATCCGACAGGAGTAGATAATAAAGGCGTCTTCTGGGACAATGAAACGGCTCCGTTTTTCAAGGTAATACGAGTCACGAGGTGCTTCAAGAACAGAGAGCATGTTACGGACCATTACCGCTCTCGCCAGCGATGTGTTCAGTAAGTTCTGAGCTTAACACTAGTACGTGTGCCGTTAATTCGGGCCAATTATTTTTTAAAGGAATATCACAGCTAAATTCTATACATTTAAAATATCCTTATTCCAGTTGTCTCAGGCCTTGGTAGCAAGTAGTTTTCCACAAAACGATGTTCTGGGGCGTTCTGGAGGACTTTCCGTCGCTGAAACTTTGTGTAAGATATGCAAGGAAATCCAGAAACAAGATCTACTTGAACTGCAACTGATTTGAAGTTACAGCTTAGTTATTACTACTAAATCATGCAGTTAGGTTCTGTCAGCAGCCAAGAGGTTTTTGAACCAAACTCTAGATCAGAACTTACTGAATTCTCTCGTATGTATTGGTATGACATGTTAAATGAAACTGCTCGAGCGCTGTTTGAGTACGAAGTAAACCTATGGTGGGGGTAGGAGGCTCCAACTATAGAACACTGTAGCCTGCGACAGACTGTAGTTTCGAGAGGCGTCCTTGTGTGCTTCAAATCTGGCAGTGGGCTTTCAAGGTCAGCATGTGTACGTTTAAAGAAGTTTTATGAAAACAACTAAACAAAAAACCCTTCGTGAAAGGCTATTTCAACTATCAGAAAGGTTTAATAACAAAATGTCAAAATGGATGCACTGGGAAACTTAGAAGTCGTAAAAACGAGTGATTTTGTATTTAAAAATATCACCAAGTAACTACCATACAACCGGAATACAAGACACGGAAATGTTAGGCTTAGAACTCATTGACTCCGGTAGTCAGTTACAACCATGTTTCTCACTGATAGGCAAGAAGTTCGAATTTTGGAAATTTAGATTGCCTTCAACGCTCAAAATCTATTTTCGACCTGTTCGTGTATAGTGCACAGAAGTATCATTGTTTCATCTGAGCCTTCAGAATACGATAAATGGCCAAAAATCTGTCCAAAAAATGGTAGGGATTATGAACAATAGGAAATAGAACACAAAAACAGACAAACAATTAATAATACAAAAGATGCACTTTCGAGTTTCGAATGAGACCATCTCAATGACTCAAAAGGAATGATAAGCATACCATGCTTACTTTCTTTTATCCGTCAGTACCATTGTGACACCTGCTCGGTTATTCCCACCCACTGTAGAAGGGATGATTCAGCTAGCTTTAAGGTGGCAGTACCACCCGTAGATAAAATAAAAAGGTCACGAAGTACTGAAAGTGTCGTAGGAGCGGGATTACATCCTACACGCTCAGTATTCCCGACGCGCTCAGCTGGATTACGATATGGGGACCTTGGAGGAAGCGTTAAACGTAGAATATACACGGCCATCATATAGCGAATGAGCTTTTTGCCGGTGGTGGCATTCGAAGTCACGCCTTCCTACTCCGGATCGGAATATTCTCCCGACTGAACTACGCCGGAGATGCTTATCCATGCAACTGACCGTGTCGACTCATATCTCAATAGTATATCACGATCGAGTTTACGAACCACGACACTAGCTCGATATGGTCGCGCATTATCATCCCCAAAAAGAAACCCATGTCCTATCGCAATGTGGAAATATCACAGTAGTCCTGATTACATTGTCGCAGTAAACCCTAGCATTCATAACCCTCAGACAGACATGTGCTACCATCGAAGCAGATCTCTTCCCACACCATGGCTCAGCCACTGCATGTTCCTGATGTTCTTCGGACACGGAATCCCGAGTACCGGAATTTGGGAATCTGGACTCGTCGCAGAACAGCACGTTTTGCAACTCTTAGTGATAAAATTGATGTTTCAGCGCTCACTCATCTTTCTTGGAGATATGTTGCAGACAGTGACACTCGGCACAATGGACGTCTCTGCCACTGACCTTCCCGATGTGTCAATTGCTGACAGCTTGACTATCTAGTGCGACAGCATTGCTCAGAGCATCGCGGATGTGACTTCTGGACATTGTATGGCTTTTATTGCGATATACCGATCTTGTCAGGAAGAAGTTGTCCTGGGATGACTTCTACGTTGTTCTACGATTCTGTCGTTCTCCTGAAAACACGCATCGAGTAGACTTATCAGGTTTGGGGTATATAAAGATCTACTGCAAAATCTGTCAGTCTAAGCCTGGATTGCAGCATTCCGATGGTCTTATTGCATTCTCCGGCTGTCAAATGTTTATGCTGCATTCACATATGAGCACCACTAGGACTTTTTTCGGAGGAGTTAGGGTTAACGACCACCATGCATAACTCGTGGAGTTATAAGCAATCTCCCGTCCCTGATCTAGGACCACTAGTTCCTGGTAAAGGAAATACCCAGGCTGTATGACAAACGCCACTCGAATCTGGGCCGAAGTCACATGAATGGTCAAAAAGCCAGAGTCTGAGACCTCGGCCACAAGAGTGTCTATGACACACATTAGTACAATGACTGCTTCGAAGTCCAGTTATCACACGTATGTCTCCATGGCGCCTGCGCATACGTGGCAATTTGTACACTGTTGAGTTTCCTATTCCCCAGTTACTATTCTGATCTGGTATTTTGTACAGAAGAGAGTGCGTGCCTGGAATTCAGAATATTACCAGGACTATTTTTTTTTAGCAGTTCAGTTTTAGAATACATGGCGTATACTCTAATTTAACTTCCCTTTTTAGTTTTCTTTCTCTATATAAACGTTCAGTTCGTCCTCTTAAGAGTTTCAACCTTAACGTTATATCTTCTCACTCATTGAATGTTATGTTGGCAGCTGTCTTGAGGTCAAGAGTGAATGACGTGTGCATACGTATTTGACAAGCTAAAGACGAGATATTGTCCGGAGCTGTCAGACAAGGTGTGGTGCGTTAGTGGTAGTCGTGGAAGTTGTCCTAATATGTAAGCGATAGTATCTGCCGATCTGTGGTGTGTGTGTATATATACAGGGTGTCCATAAACGTAGTATATAAAAACTACAATAAATAACTTACTTTTAATGTCAAAACACATGGTAACAGTGAAAGTTTTTTTTTTTTTTAATGTCAGTAGGTCTCCACGTGTGCTCTGTTGGTTGCTCGCAGGATGTCTAAACGATAGTCCAGTTCCACCCACGTATGCTGCTGCAGTATATCAGGTGTAACAAGGTGAAAGACTGCAGTAATGCATTCTTCGAGCTCAGTGATAGATGCAACCTTTTTCTTTTACACAATGTCCTTAAATAAAGTCCCCCAGAAAAATCGCATGGGGTCATATCAGGAGAACGGGGTGGCCATGCTGTCGGACTCCCACGTCCAATCCAACGCCCTGGAAAATGGTGGTCTTAAGATCTGCTTACATCCAAAATCTAGTGCGGAGGCGCTCCATCTTTCTGGTAAATGATGTCTTGAATATCCTGGAGTTGTAAAATTACGAATCTTTCTGGTAAATGATGCCAGTAGTTGGTTCAGCGAAGAAAAAGAGCCCTATCACTGTCTTCCATTATGCCAGCCCAGACATTAACTTTCGGGCCGTCTCTCTCGTGTGCTACAACCACATGGGGATTTTATGCGCCCCAGATTCGGCAGTTATGTTTCTTTACTCTGACAGAAATATGGAATGTCGACTCATCGCTGAAACAGATCAGTGAAAGGAATGTGGGGTCTTCGTCAATACGATTACGCATGTCTACCGCCAGGGGTCGCGCTGCCGATCGCCATCTTCGCAATTTGCGAAAAAGAAATCGTTTTGGCAATGGAAAAAATGCTTTGGAGATTAGCTTTTTATAGTGTTATAACACTTTGGCGAAAACGAATTGAATTTGGCGACTAAATTGGCGAAAAGTTTAGAAAAGCCAGCGTCTCCCGCAAATGCCTTTCGACGTGGTTGATCATTTGGTCGAGGTTTTTGCACTAACTGCACTTTATATACATATAGCAGTAGACTTTTATGAAGAACCTTGTGAACCGTTGCTCGCAATATTTAGAGTTCACGACTGGCGACGCGGACTTCTTCGAGATCCTTAGACAAGCCTTTAGCACGTCTTCCACCTTTTTGTCCGAAATGGAAGATCTCCCAGGGCTTTTGCCTTTCAAGACACTTCCTGTTGCTTTGAATTTGTTTACCCATTGTCCGATGCCCCTTCACGTCGGCGGCTGTCTCTTGTACTCTGTTATGCACTTTTAGAGATTTCGACTCCGCAAGCAAAGACGCACACGCTGGTTTCTCCACTGGTGAAGCCATGTGTGTTGTATTCCGTGTTTCACGATATCTTTCATTACACGAGACACCTGGCGCCATCTATCATCTGACTAAAACTTTAACACTTGCCACGTCTCTTGACGTTTAAAGTAAGTTTTTCTGTATACAAAAAAATATGTTTTTTTAATAGCATAATGAAGTTGAATACTTCATTTATAGACACCCTGTACATTTCGTGTTAGCATTTTCAACTTAAGATTGTGTTTACTAATTCACATTAATTCGACTAAGTACCTGTTATTGGAACTATGAATTAAAAGTTTCATTAGTGAAGTGCTGCTGAATAAAACGCGAACTAAGCAAAACTTGAAGTTTGAGTGACTGTTTCACTTAAAGTGAGTGAATAAGAAGCACAAACTTTACGCAGAGTTCCTTAAGCCACATATACACGTGTCAAATACTCATAGTGAAGAACGCTACAAACAGAATATTAAGACAACTCACTAGCTGGTTCTCTAGTGAGAAGAGAGATTAAAACTTCGATTGGTGAAAAGTTTTCAGCTGCTATGCATGCATACATGCTTTAATTTTGAATGAAAAGGAATTTCTTGCACATTGTAAATCTCTGATGATGTCAAAAATTTACTTCACTAGTCTGCTGATGAATATGCTAAAGATTTCTCATAAGGAAAACATCACTGTATCGCCGCTGTCTCTGCAAAGTTGCTTAAAAACTACGTCACTCGTCTGCTGATGAATATGCTGAAGATTTCTAATAAGAGTAACACCATTGTGTATCTCCATTGTCTCTGCAAAGTTGCTTATCCTTCTTAACGCACAGGAGTTTTTATAAATACTAGAATTCAAACGTGAATTCTAACGTATGTATGAAAGAATACCTTGAATTCCTAATGGCGCTAGAAAATTGCATTGAAGTCAGTTTTACACTTACATAAGATATTTTTCTCTCCTTAGTCCTGCTTTAATTACAGGAGATTAATGAACCACTACAAGTTTGAGAAACGTGTGTTCTTAAATTTTCGTAAAATGAATTACATTACCACTCTTAACATGGTGCAACAAATTATTTAATCCGTCACACAGGAAAATTATTAAATAACTGATGAACATAAGAACGAAGGACACGGAAAAATCAGAAGGACACGTAATGATATAGATAGCGACTAACTACTTGCGATGCCGGAAGAAATCTTAGAACAATTCGCCGACGAAGAGGAAACCAGTTTTTTTTTCCCTCCATCACAGATGAATGGATTTTTCTCAAAGTTGGTTTTCCTTGTAGACGGGTCATTTATATTTTCGCAAGAAACGTCTGAGAAGCGATTTCTTACTAGGAAAATCATTGACACCTTCTGAATACTAATTATGTAAAGGTGAACGTTTTAAATTCGAGTGTATATTCTGTGAACTTATTTTAGGAGCTAACTCCTCTAGTGGTAGTTAAAGCCGACGTAAATATACGGCTTTTCCACAGCAGCTGGAACTTATTTAACATATACATATAGGTCAATACTGTTTGGAGGATAGAAGCAAGGTGATGTACACATACGGCATTGCTTCTCAAATGGTTAAAAAGTCCGTTTAATAATTCCATACAGGGTGTTAATAAAAAATCTAGATACCGTACGTGAGGAACATTTATTTACGAGGCCGTGCTGATTGATAATCATGAAAGATATCCATAAGCAAGTTTTTCAACTGAAGATATCCACAAGAAAAATTCAAGATAATATAGTTTATCGAAACAACTTGATTAAAGGAAACACTTTTTAAGGTCCCACCGTATAAAAGGGGGAAGAACTGGCACAATCACGGAAAAGAGTCAAGTTAGGTGTACGTCTACTTTTAAAGACCACAGTTTAAAAAATCTTCACGCCCAGAAGTTTTATCCGATTTGAATCCATGCATTTTGCAAACAGAATTGTAGGAAAATATTCATTTTCTTACAAGCCGAAAATCATGGTTATTTTAAGAAATAACTAGTTCTTTTTATCTGTTTAAAAAAAAAAAAAAAGAACGTTTACACTGATCTGCTGGCTGAATGGACACCCTAAAGTTAAGTTTACGTACAATCTAACTCTAATAACTACCTTACTGAAGAATAACGTCAAAATAACGAATAAATGAGCAATTAATTTTAGTTTTCTTCATGAGAGCAATTATTCTTGCTGCACCCTGCAGTACCTTGTTTGTATACGGATCATCAGAACATGATCTTTGGGCCAAACGGCTTGGGCTAAGAACTGATTCGGCTTTGGCCAGTTCAATTTTCTAAATGAATAGTATCTACATAGAAGAATAACAAGCGTACAATTTCTTGCACGTCGAGAGCACTCCGCCAATCTTTTCCTACGTTCCTCTGATGCAAAAATAAAACTACTCCTCCAACGTGAATTCGACAGCGTTGACGTCGCAGGTGTTTCGTGGATGGGGTCTATCAAGGAAATCGTTTTGCATTAGCTTACATAAGACTGTTCAATTTAAATATTAATATTTGGATTTTATACTTATGCAAATCATATTTAAATAAACAGAGATATGGAGCTTTTGGCGTTTAAGCATTTTTGTTTTGTTTTTGGAACAACTGGATTACTAATTTAGTGAATCCCTACTCAATAATCCCATTAAAGTCGACTTAAAAATGCATATGTACATATACATTATCCCAACATCAATATACGAACACCCTCTATTGAGAGTGAATTAGTTTCCACACAAGCACACGTCACAGACCCAACTGTAAATATGCTCATATTAGGGGGTCGCGCTATCGATCCGATCTTATTTTCTGCAATTTGCGAAAAAGAAATCATATTTTCGATGGGGGAAAAAAAGTTTTGGCGATTACCTTTTTGTACTGTTACAAGACTGGTGGAAAAAAATCTATTATAGGAGCTCTTAACTTTATTTCTACAATTGTAAATATGCGAGGGCGGGGGATGTTAATAGAACGAGTTCCTTTGTTTGTATGGTCTGTATATTGATTACAGCTATTTTGTCATTGTCTTCGCGAACAAGTTAGAGATAACTTTAAAAGAGCCAGAGCAACCCCTGCTCATATGTATCATGCGACAACAGCACGGCTGTGAATGCACGGCTGTGAAAAAAATCAGAACCATGCATTACACACTCGATAAAAAAATTGCCAGAGCAGCAAAGTGACAGTGCAAATTCATAAAAAAGCGAATTTTTGCTTAAAAACTTGGCCATAAATTGGAAGACATTTTGTGAGAAAAACTCAATGGTTCCGATTTTTTTCACAGCCGTGCATCCTGGCTGGATCGACAGAATTAACTGATTTAAAGCGTGGATTGAAAATACGGTGCCACATAAACAAGCGCTCCGTACTTGACTTTAACCGGCAGTAAAGATGCCTATGGAGACAGTTGGTGATATGATATTCGAACGGAAGCGGAATGGGGCTTAATCTTCCGAAAAACGATCAGGTAAGCGTCCAAAGCTAACAGAAGAGCGCTGCAACAGACCGTCCTGTCGGAAAGCAATTCAGCATTGTCTCAAATCACGCAAACTATGAGATTGTTAAGACTGATGTTAGCCAGAGATTCCAACCCTGATAGGAAATTTTCAGTAGTAAAAACTAAAAAAAAAAAAATCCGTAGTTTTTAGCTTTTCCAGTAGTGCAAACTATAAAAATCCGTAGTTTTCAGAGTTTCTCAGCAGTAATGAATAAAATTGCATTACACACTCGATAAAAAAATTGCCAGAGCAGCAAAGTGACAGTGCAAATTCATAAAAAAGCGAATTTTTGCTTAAAAACTTGGCCATAAATTGGAAGACATTTTGTGAGAAAAACTCAATGGTTCCGATTTTTTTTTCTATGTTACCTCAAAAATCGATGTATGTTTCAATGGGAACCTTTAGTAAACATAGTGTGTTCACAGATTGGAAGTTGATCATGGTCGTCTTCAAACACCAAAAAGAATGCGGGAAAATAAAGTTTTTTTTTTCTGTTATGAATAAAAAAGTTTTGTTCATTGCAGGAAATAATTCTAGTCTCCAGGACTTTATGCAAAAAGACGAAAAATTAAAGACTTCCCAAGATCTGAAAATGGAAATAAAATTCCCGGACGTTTCTGGAATTCCATGCACCATAACTGCACGTGGCCAGAGACTCTTACACATTCAAAACATATTGAAAAATCACTTAAGAAAAGCAACGATATTGAAAACATTCAAGAAACATTCTCCAAAATGTTTAATAAATGTTAGAATTTAGGAAGCAGCAAACAATTCGTGCTTAAATAATATAGGCAGGATAAAAAGCTATCCAAGCACTATTCACTCAATGCACGATTCGCCAAACCACATGAAACAAGTTAGTAAAATCATGCAATGCATTAATTATGATACGCTTTCCAACATACCAGAAATCATTACTCAAGTTATGAGGATAATGGCTGTGGAATAAATCTCGCTCCTGTGCCCTGACCTTTGACCCCATTTCGATATTCAACAGAGCCGGTTCAGTATACCTTCGGAACAACATACTCAAGTTTTGTCGAAATCTAAGCATTTTTACGTAAGTTATGACTCATAAAGGCCATGGAATGAATCTCGCCCTTATGTCCTGACCTTTGACCCGATTTCGCCCATTTTCAATAGGGTTCGTCCCCAGGTGGTTCCTTACGACATACTAAAATTTCATTGAAATCAAATCATTTTTACGCAAGTTATGACGACGCATTAGGGCAATGGAATGGATCCCGTTCCTATGTCCTGATCTTTGACCCCATTTCCAATAGGGTTCGTCCCCTGGTGGTCACCTACTATATACTAAAATTTCATCAAAATCCAACCATTTTTACGCGAGCTATCGTGCGGACGGACAAAGCTGGGGCATGTACGCGTAAAAAATGAAGTTATTTACAGCTAAAAACACAGGTTAAAAGAATCTGAAGACGAGATCTTTCTGGGTCACCGTGACCCCATCCGCAGGCCTAACACTGTAAGGAAAGAAACTACGATATATATATCGTGAAGAACCGAAATGCAAAAATAAAATGACGAAATGAATTTAGAAAACTGCAATGTCAAAATGCGAATGAAAAAAATGCCAAAATGCGAATGAATTTAGGAAACAATTTTTTACGCACATCATTAAAAAGGTTATTTCACTCGTATGTTCGATTTCCGTAGTATATCCGATGTTTTCCGTAAGCAGTAGCGGACCGACGACCTCCGTAGTGACTACGGAGAAGCCACAGTACTTGAAGTCTGTGTGTTAGCACCAGTAGAGTGCGCAGGACGCTACACTATAACGAAGTGAATTTCTCAGTCATTTTTATCCGCGCCAGGATTCGAACCCGGGTCCCCTCATTCCGGAATAAGTTGCTCTACCAATTAAGCTACGCGGACGTTTTATTCTGATTCCTATCTGCCTTTATGTCGTGTGCGTCCTTCTGGCAGGTACGTCACATCTCCTGGTACGTTACATCATCTCCCCCTAATTTTTTTTTTTTTTATTCGAAGTGCTCCTCTTATTTTCCTATCTCGCGGTGTGGAAATAACATCACATCAATGCGAGATTTTGAACGGTCGGGTCATCCGGATAGTTCGGGCGCCATTATAACGAAGTAAATTTCTCCGTCATTTTTGGTCTACGCCGGGATTCGAACCCGAGGCCGCTTATTCCGGAACAAGTCGCTCTACCAATTAAGCTACGCGGACGTTTTATTCTGATTCCTATCTGCCTTTATGTCGTGTGCGTCCTTCTGGCAGGTACGTCACATCTTCTGGTACGTTACAACACGACGCGGATTTTAACTCTCGAGCAGTTATCCACAAACCGGAACGTCGATCTTTGACTATAGACCAATGGAAAACAATGCTTGGACTGACGAATCGTGGAACGCAATCTAACCATACCAGTCTGATGATCGTACGTGGTTGTGACGGAAGCCGGAAGGACTTTGCGGATTGTATCATCCCGAAAATGAACTTTGGTGGAGGCAGTGTGATGGTATGGAGCTGTTTTTCGTGGTTCACATTGGGCCCATTAATAGTCTTGGACAAAACAAATCCTGACTTCTGTACCTAGACATCCTCACAATTATGCATAACCAACGTCATGGCAAAACTTTCTGGGGAAGGTCTGTGCCTCTATCAGCAGGACAACTCATACAGCTTGCGTTGTTACAGATTGGTTAGAGGACATAGTCGTTGGAAAGTTGGATTGGCCAGCCCAGAGTTTGACCTCAACTCTTACGCAGAACTTATGGAACGAACTCGATAGTCGGGTGAGTCGAAGAAGAGATCTCCGCACAAAGCTGAACTGGTTGTTTGAAAGGAACTACAAAGCTTCAAAGGCCTAACGGCGAAACAAACTGCAAACAAAGTTTTGCATCCTATGCCGAACATATCCGCTGACATTTACAATAACTGGTGGAAAGTATTCTAAGACTAGACGGGCGCCATGGTGAAGAAGTGGTCTAAGCGCTAATTTGTGACCATTCGTCAGAGATGGTGTCCTGGTTCGAATCCCGTGAGGCATGAATGTTGTACTTGTTTTATGGTACAGGCTCTCTCTCCCTACCCTGGAACCAGTGGCCCTAAATTAGGGACGGGCGACAGCTTATAGCCCTTGGAGTTGCTCATGGTGGAGTTAAAAACCCACAAACAAAAAAAGACTAGATGCCATCATAAGGTCAAAAGGTTTCAGCAAGCAATATTAAATTCTGTAAATAACGATTTTATGCAGGTGTCCTGATATTAATGGTAGGGCAGTGTATAAATACATACTAAAATGTAATAAGCACTGTTTTTTATACAATAAAAGTGCCTAAAACCATGATAAAGGTTTAATAGTCATTATGCTAGACTAATACGTTACGACACGACATTCATAGATCAAAGCAGTATGATCTACACGGTCTGGTCTGTGTCGCATTTGCATAAATAAACATACAGACCCGAGCCATAAAAGTCTGACGAAATTTTACCATTGTCGACATAGAAAAAGTCACACAAAACCCGTAAAACGCCGAAGTACAAGGTTTCCAAATATTCTTAAAATCAAACTTTTGACACGAATTTTGTAGATGAAAATTCAATTCGCTTTAATTGCTGAAAAACTGCGCGCAACTTTTCCTTGAGGTTTTTTTTTTTTTATTTGCTCTTCTGTTTCGGGATTTATCGACCAGATAAGAAAGTCGTTGGACATAAGTGGTCGCTTATCCCTAATTTAGGGCCACTGTTGCCAGAGGCCGCAAAGGGCTACTAACGCCCTAAGACAAACACAACCCATTTCTTTTCGGAGGCTCAAACCCAGCATAACGCCTCGCACAGCTCCGACCACAAAGGTGGCTGGCTCCCTGGGGGGGGGGGGGGGTTCAACGATGCTTCTATAAGCATAGAAGTCCTGCATCCTTAATTTTGAGCAACTAATTCCAGAAAAGGGATAAACTCTGGAAGGAATATGAACAACATTCGTGTTTTGTCAATGTATCCGGACCTGTATTTGTGCTTTAAAATGCTCGATAAGTGAAACCGATAGATAGAAATGTTGAATATTTGCTACGACACGCATCAGATTTGTCGTTCGATCAAAAATGTTGGAAGTTTTTTGGCGCAATGGTCTCTCCACAGGCCAAAAAACGCTAATAAAAAATGTTCAGAAGAAATGGAGTCTGTGAAGGTAAGAGATCGGGTCTGAAAAGATAAGTCCAGTTTTGTAGTGAATGTGCGAGTTACACATTAGAAAGTAGCATTACCAGAAAGTTTCCAAAGGTGCTACCATTATGAACCAAAATGAGGTGAACTACTTGCACTACAGACATCTCCCTCTACAGGTTTTCAAACCACTGTAGTGAATGTTGTGAGTTACACATTTGAAAGTAGCATTACCAGAAAGTTTCCAAAGGTGCTACCATTATGAACCAGAATGAGGTGAACTACTTGCACTACAGACACCCCCTCTACAGGTTTTCGAACCGTCATAGTGAGGGTTTGCAAACCAGTTTTGTAGTGAATGTGAGAGTTACACATTAGAAAGTAGCATTACTAGAAAGTTTCCAAAGGTGCTACCATTATGAACCAAAATGAGGTGAACTACTTGCACTACAGACATCCCCCTCTACAGGTTTTCAAACCACTGTAGTGAATGTTGTGAGTTACACAGTAGAAAGTAGCATTACCAGAAAGTTTCCAAAGGTGCTACCACTATGAACCAGAATGAGGTGAACTACTTGCACTATAGACATCCCCCTCTACAGGTTTTCAAACCGTTGTAGTGAGGGTTTTCAAACCAGTTTTGTAGTGAATGTGAGAGTTACACACTAGAAAGTAGCATTACCAGAAAGTTTCCAAAGGTGCTACCCACTATGAACAAAATGAGGTGAACTGCTTGCACTACACACATCTCCTTCCACAGGTTTTCAAACGTTGGTATCTGAAAGTTTTTCCCTAATCTAGGGTTACTAGTTGTCAAGAAGGCTAGCCCGAATCATATGAACATACGACAGTCTCTAAAAATGTATGACGAAGCTGACGCCCATAGCGGTACATGTGACAGGCTAGATGTATTTCAGAAAATTTTAGTTTTCCCTATGCAAGAATCGCATAACAGAAACATTACACAGAAATTGGCACACAGTGACATCTGCTGCATGCCTATAACTCGCGTTACCGAACAGGCAGCGAAACTGAATAGAGACCGATGTTTTGAAACAGTAAGAAAAAAAGATCGTGCATCGGTAGTTCCGGGAATTTGAGGTTACCCAATTGATCAGATTTGAGAGAATGCTATTCCTGTTAGTCATCTTGAACTATGACAGAAGATTAATGTCTTATTTTTCCGAATCACAGTCGTGACACTACGGAGCATAATCGTACACGGCGGTTTACCTCCATATGTTTAATTCCATAGCACTACAGTTGTCCGGCTACTGTTTTTTTTGGGGGGGTGGAGTTAACGACCACTGTGCGCAAGTCCATGTGCTATACAATAGGGGAGATTGTGAAGGTGAACTGTAACGTATATTCTATTTTAACTTTCCTTTTGAGTTTCTTTTTCTATGTAAATTTGAGTTCGTTCTCTTAGACGTTTTCAAACCTTAACGTTATGTCTTTTCCCTCAAACGAGATTGATGTTGGCAACGCACTGAGGTCGTAACAAGAGTGACGTATGAATGTAATAAAAACATTAGATAAAAAGACGATGCAGAGTTTGCTTTGTGTGTGGAGATGTTAGAACTTTACCGAGTTTTGATCGAAAACCTCTTGACTAAAATATGTGAAATGATGTGTACCTCGCGTGCTATGGTTTGGATTTCGTCTAATGTTGCTGGACCAATAAAGAGTTGACGTAAGTTGGACTTCTGTATATGTTTCGTCTGGCCTTTGTAAAGGCCTTACACTAACGTAAGCTATCCGGCACAATTTTTATTTATTTATTTTTTTGATTGGAGGTTAACGACCACCGTGAGCAACTCAATGGGCTATAAGCAGTCGTCCGTCCCTAATTTAGGGTCGCTGGTTCCAGGGAAGGGAGAGAGAGTCAGTGCCGTAAGACAAACACAACATCCATACCTTACCAGGATTCGAACCCCGACCCCTTTTGGACGAATGATCAGAGACCATCACTTAGACCACTGCGCCACCAGGGCGGCACACAATTACTTGCATCGCATATGTCCTTAGTTTGATATCTATGGAGACGGAAATCTTACATGACGTAAAAAGGGTTACGTTATAGAACAAAAAATCAGGAACAAGCCAAGAAAAATCAGGAAATATACGAAGCGTTGAAATCAAATAAGGTAGCCATTTAAAGTCATAAATTATAAATTACCACGTGCGTTACATAGTACTACTTTTATATATATATATACTAGCAGTCATGCCCGTTCTTCCGAACGGTGAATCTATAAAACCATTGTTTGAACATAAAATTAAAGAAAGAGAAAAATAGTTTAGGGAAAGAAAAGTAATTTAGATACTTAACTGTTTTAGGAATTAGAACAGGATCGTGACGTCAATGCATACGCGGTTGGTGTAAAACGGACCAGGCTTCAGCGTCCCTTAATTTTAAATAAAAATTTCGTGGAATTTTTTACAGCATTTCGAATAGTAAAACTAAAGCCACACTTTTGAATTTTTTCGTTTTTAGACTTTTCTACGTGTAGAAGTGGTAGGAAAATTCAAGCAGACAATTTTTATTTCTTTGGTTTTCGGACTTTTTTATGCATCCGGACCTTAAGACTTAATCAACATGTCAATTTTAAGATCTGTAGGTCATTTTTAGAAGTGGTCGAACAATTCGCGGAAAATTTAAGCAGATGATGTTCCAAAGCCGCCATTTTTTTTTTAGAACTTTTTGCGGTATCCGGAAGTTAAGACCTATCAGCATACCAATTTTCAGATCTCTAAGTAATTTAGAAATGGTCGAACAATTCGCGGACGGAAACACTCGCGCTTTTCCAATTTTGCTTAATATACAATCACAATTGTGGCCAAAAGTCCTGCACGAGTAGACCGCAAGTTAATTTTTGATGTCATCTTATACAGCGTAATGGTAAAGTCAGGAATGCATTTATACATCCCTTTAAAGGACATTTTATGCTGAATTCAAATATTTTTACAGAATGTTATTATCACGAATAGAAGTGAAGTTACAAGCAAAAGTACAGCGTCTAGTCATAAAACGCAAAAAAATAGTGGAATCTGTGAAATTAGTGTAAATGCATTTAACGTAAAATCACTGTACAGCACATTATTGAAACTTGCAGGACACTTGAAATAACTTACCAACAAGCAAATTTAATTGGATAACCACGGTTTCTAAGTAACAAAGTGCACCTTCTTGGCATGGAACTAACGAGCTTCTCTAGTTGTCCATTGGTGATAACACGGTGCCAAAATTGCTGTTAAAAATGGTTGTTTTCATTCCACTGTCTTGTGCATCATTAAAAGAGTTGCAGAAACTGAATGTGTGGGAAACAGAAAAAAAGAACAGGTCGACCAAGGCTGTGTACTGAACATCAGTGATGATCGCATGTTGATTCATAGTCCCCTAAAATCAAGGCTTAAAAACAGCCACTAAATTAACAAGAAAGATGACACCGAATTTTCGGGTGTAATAAGTACGTTTTTTGAATCCGTTCTGACGCAAATTAAATTTATCAAAGCTATTCAAAGGCAATGGAACCGGTATGGAAAACAATAGTATCTGACGGAAGAAAGATGTTTTTCAATCGGGTCTTTAATCCCTCAGATATTGGTGTAAACGGAATCTTGAGCTTACGAACTCTTAAAAACAGAGTTATCGACAAAAATAAGATGTGACTTTACGTCCCCTGGTGGGAAAATCATGCATTATTTTAGAAAGAAAGTATTCTCAAAAGGTTTATCCATATGAGCGGTATCGGCCTAAGAAAAAAAAATTTAGTCGAGTTTTCAGCAGCCCAGATTTTGCTACAAAAACATCAGAAGCAGAAATTAACATTTATGACCCCAGGTGGCCAAACCATTCTTTACAAAACATTAGAAATTATGTGAAAAATATTTTCCATCAGGTCTTGTATGCGATACAGGAAGAATTTTTCAAATCGGAGTTTTATAGGAGCAGAAAATGCAATTTACCTTTATGCGCCCTAGCGGAAAGTCTTAAATGATTTACGTGAAAATTTTGAATTTATAGGAAAAACATCTCGCATCGGAAACACTATCCAACAACGAAGGAACTTTTCAAATTGGACTTTTAGAAGTAGAGATGTTGACAAAAATAAGATATACATCTACCTGGCGTAGAAACCATGCATTATTTCAAGAAGAAAGTGTTCCTAAAAGGTTTGTCGACATAAGTAGCATCGGTCAACAAAACTTTTTTTCAATCGAGATTTCAGAAGCTCATATTTTGCTGCAAATACATCAGAAGCGGAAATTAAGATTTACGCCCCTAGTGGCCAAACCATTTTTTTTTTTTACAAAAATTAGAAATTATGCGCAAACTATTTCCCATTAGGAGCTGTATCAGGTGCAGAAAGAATTTTTCAAATCGGAGATTTAGAAGCAGAGATATAGGGGGAAACGCAATTTACCTTTACGCCCCTAGCGAAAAGTCTATGAGTTACTTTAAATTTTTGAAATTATATGAAAAAACATGTCACACGGAAAACACTATCCAGCAAAGAAGGAATTTTTCAAATCGGACTCCTAGAAGTAGAGATATTGACAAAAATAAGATATACATCTACGCCCCCTGGAGGAGAAACTGTGGGATATTCAAGGAAGAAAATATTCCGATAAGGTTTATCGATGTGAGTGGCATCAGTCCACGAAAGGATTTTTTCAATCGATATTTTAGAAGCTCAGATTTTATGGCAAATACATCCGAAGCAAAAATGAACACTTACGCCCCCTGGTGGCCAAAGTATTATTTACCAAAAATTCGAAATTATATGCAAAAGATTTTCCATTAGGAGATGTATCCGCTGAAAAAGATTTTTCAAATCTGAGTTTTAGGAGAAGAGTTATCGGGAAAAAATGTAATTTACTTTTACGCCCCCTAGCGGAAAATATATGCGTAATTTGAAAGGGAAACTATATTTAAAACTCTTAGACATAAATGGAATCGAAAGATGAAAGAATTTTTTCAATCGGATGTTTAGAAGCAAATATGCGGATTAAAACGTAATTTTGAATTCGACATCTGCATTTACGCCCCCTAGCGGCAAAATTGTACATCGTAAAAAAACGAAATAAAGGATCATTCGCATATTTCAAGCTTCCGAATGCAAAAAGAATTTTTCAAATCGGACTAATAGTTGCAGAGATACCGTGGGTACAGACGGACGGACAAACAGATAACAGAAGCACGATCTTTTTTACAAAAGACGTGCTAAAATCGAGTCGGAGAATGAAGTAGGCATTATTATATTTGCACGTACAGTTCGTCGTAGGCTACTAGAAAATGGACTGACTGCACGAAAACCTATCCTGGCTGAACATCTACGGCTCAAAAGAATTGCTTGGGACAAGCCACACAAGAATTGAACTGCTGATGAATGAAAAATTTTTATTTTCAGTGATGAAACAACTTACTATTTTCGCTAATAATGGAAATAATTATGTACGTCGTCTGGCTGGTGAAAGATATAAAACATGCTGCACCCAGCCAACAATCAAGCACCCGCATTCGGTGATGCTTTGGTCCTGTATTTCAGCCAGTGGTGTTGGCAGTCTGCACATTATTGATGGCACATTGAATGGATCGAAATATGTGGATATTTTGGAGTCGAAACTGCTACCATATGCACAAGACATGGGTTTCAGGAATTTTATCCTTCAGGACTATTACGTGCCATGTCATATCTGTCAAAGTTGGTTGACGCATGGTTTAATCGAAAAGTTATAAGAAAACTTTCAATGGCCGGCGACACAGTCACCGGATCTTAATTTCATAGAGAAAATGTGGGTGAGATTGAACCAAAAGATCCGTTAACAAGGACCCTCATGTAAAACAGCATTAATTGAGTCCGTAAGGGCTGTATGGCACCGTGTTTATCACCAATGGACAACTAGAGAAGCTCAGTTCCATGCCAATAAGGTGCACTTTGTTACTAAGAAACCGTAGTTATCCAATTAAATATTAAAGCGTATTTTGCTTATGAGTAAGTTATTTCAAGTGCCCTGCAAGTTTAAATAATGTACTGTACAGTAACGTTACATTAAATGTGTTGTACACTAATTTCACTATTTGTTTGCTTTTTATGACTAGCCGCTGTACTTTTGCTTGCAACTTCCCTTCGATTACTGGTAATAACATTCTGTAAAAATATTTGAATTCAGCATAAAATTTCCTTTAAAATGGTGTATAATATGTATTTTTGACTTTACCATTACGCTGTATAAGTTGACTTCAAAAATCAAAAAGTGACTTTCGGTCTAGGACTTTTGGCCACGACTGTATATAGATATACGTATATAATCAACTATTATCAATCAAATTTGATGCTGTTTAAAAATAGCAGATCTTTCCAATTTTTAATTATAAAGTTTTCTGAAGCGCCGATAAAAAAAAAGTGATTTTCTGTATTTAAAAAACAGATTTTTTTTTATGATTTTGTTGAGTGTAGTTACATGGCTTTTTTTCAAAAAGTTATCAATACATTTTTGAGAAAAACCATTGACCTTTTCATAACTGATTTTGCCATCAAAATTTCTAAAGTTTTAATTTCTGTGAAAATACATGGTTTCCCATTGCTTAGTGAACTTCTTGCTATATCAACAGACAAAAAGAACAAGCATTTTTCCCCTTAGTTTCAAAAAAATTTTAAGTTCAAAATCGGAATTTCGTTACAGTCTTCAGTTCCCTGTAGAGTCGTTTTATATGCAGTGAGCAAACAAGTAGCGGGTTTACACATTGATTTCGCTTTAAACTAATAAAAAAAAAAGGCTTGCTCTGTTCCTTGACACAGCAAAAAGTGACTAACGAATGGAAAAACACGCGTTTTAAGCGAAATTAAATATCAAAAAAACAATTTCACTGGTCACGGAAATGGATCGGATTCCATCACAAACAGATTAAGTACCAATTCTGAAATTTATTTTCGCTCTAAAAAGAAGGAAGAGGGAAGTAAGTGCATGCTCCAACGATTAATTTCGAAGAAGAGACCAAGACATACGAAAGAAAACGTGCAGAGAAACAAATCGGAGAAATATAGATATCAAATGTACAAATAAGTTTTAAAACTAGGCAACTAGTAAAGATTCTTTACCTCGAAGCCTACGTTCTTGTGAAACATATACTGTATATATTATGATAATACAAAGTAGTTTGTCACAAATGTTTATTTTTTGAAGCCGACCGTGGTTTCGTTGGGTACTGACCTAGCTTCATCAGGACGAATAGCACGTAAATATTCAAGTTGTATATGGCATCATAAATGGTGTTTACAGTCTCGTGTTTTGGTTAAATGATTCCACACGCGCTTGATAGAAATGGCGTGGATGCCATGTCATTAAACAAGTTGCGGAGACTTCTGATATATATATGGAAAGCTTACAAAATATCAAGTTTGGAACCGAATCTGACTTGTCAATAAAAGTTTTGCTTCTTCAAAGAGAAATTTGCGGTCCTTTTCGTAACAGTGTTTAGCCATCGATGACTCCTTTAGGTCACAATTCCGAATGTAGGTCTTGTGCTCCTTCAACCGAAAACGCAAGGCTCTACGGGTCTGTCCTATGTACGAAGCGCCACATTTACATGGAATTTGATAAATTCCCCACGAGTTTTTGTCTTCAACATAGTCCTTTGATCCTAAAAAGCTCATTTTGTTTATGGGTTTAAAAATCTTAAAATTAAAAAG
Source organism: Macrothele yani (assembly GCA_039090855.1). NCBI lineage: Eukaryota > Metazoa > Arthropoda > Arachnida > Araneae > Macrothelidae > Macrothele > Macrothele yani. The sequence goes on along the minus strand of CM076994.1, from coordinate 57,277,534 downwards.
GTTTTGAGAATTTCTGAAATTTTGAAGTCAATGTCACGGGAAAATGGAATAATGGCAAAATTCTCTCGAAATGGGCGCATCACAGGAGTTAATGTGGAGATAGGCTTCGGTTTTCGGAATTTTGTCAGAGCCTTGTCCATAATGGAACAATTGTATCCTCGCTGCACTGCAACACATTTGAGGAAATAAAATTCTTTTTCCAAACTGTCTTTATCTAAACATATAGGTATCGCGCGATATAAGCAACTGTAAAAGGCGCTCAATTTTTGTTGCCAAGGGTGATTGGACTTGGCATGTGGAGGTGAGAAAACAGCGAAAGGCTTCCGATAAAGTGTAGTTCCGAGAGATCCATTAGGTTTTGTTTAGATGCGTGGATGCAGCTCACCAAAACACGTGACTGTAAACCCCATTTATGATGTCACATACAATTTGAATATTTACGTGCCATTCGTCCTGATGAAGCTAGGTCAATACCCAGCGAAACACCATGGTCGGCTTGAAAAATAAATATGTGACAAACTACCTTGTCTTGTCTTATCTATCTATCTATCTATCTATCTATCTATCTATATATATATATATATATATATATATATATGAAAGGTACCAGAGTTCTTCCAGTCCTCCCAGCAGAAGTTGCTCATGCAATCAAGAACATGAAGCGGGGGAAAGCTCCAGGAGAAGATGGAATTACTGTAGACATCATACAAGAAGCAAGTGGAGAAATTGAAACAGTACTCGCCCAAATTTTCACTCGATGCCTTAATGAAGGGAAGATTCCTGAGGATTGGAACAATGCTACAATGATCCTGCTACATAAAAAAGGTGACATTGAGGATCTCGGAAACTACAGACCTATCAGCCTCCTATCAGTAGTTTATAAAATCTTCACTAAAGTTCTTTCACACCGCTTGAAGGTAACACTGGACATGGCTCAACCGAGAGAACAAGATGGATTCAGGAGTGGCTACAGCACAATAGATCATATCCACGTACTGAGAGAACTAATTGAAAGAGCGAGGGAATATGAACTTCCATTGTGCATGGCTTTTATCGATTATGAAAAACCTTTGATTCGGTGAAACCATCAGCAGTTACAACGGCTCTGAAATCCTGCGGTATTGAAGATGCATACATTAATATTATTAATAACATCTATGAAAACGCAAGTGCAAAGATTCGGCTGTTTGAAAATACAACACACGTAAAAATTGGAAAGGGAGTGAGACAAGGTGACACCATATCTCCGAAGCTCTTTAATGCCACATTGGAAAATGTCTTTCAATCACTGAACTGGGAAAACAAAGGGATAAAGATTAATGGAGATTATCTAACCCACCTTCGTTTTGCTGATGACGTAGTCATTTTTGCAACTACCACATCAGAGCTGCAGAGTATGATCCAGGAACTTGCTGACAAGAGTAAAGAAGTGGGATTAAAAATGAACTTTCAGAAGACAAAAGTGATGTTCAATGCTTTTACAAGAAATGAAGATTTATCGATTGATGGAGAAAAACTGGAGATAACAGACACGTACGTTTATCTTGGACAGCAGATATCAAGTGAGGGTCACATTGGTGAAGAAATTAATCGGCGTACAAAACTTGCCTGGAGAGCTTTTGGAAGAAACAGCATAATTTTCAAGGGCAATATGCCACTATGTCTTAAAAGAAAAGTGTTTGATCAATGCATCCTTCCAGTGCTTACGTATGGTGCAGAGACGTGGACCTTAACTAAAAGAGACATACAAAGGCTGCAGACAACTCAAAGTAGCATGGAGAGGTGCATGCTTGGTATAACCAGGAGAGATAAGAAGAGGAACTCGTGGATCCGAAAAATGACGAGAGTGGAAGACATCATGATTAGAGTTAAATCCCTGAAATGGCAATGGGCTGGACATACTGCCAGAAGGACAGATCATCGATGGACAGCCGAAATTTTAGATTGGATTCCAAGGGACAGGAAAAGACCCAGAAGACCACATTGGGAGATGGGTGGATGAAATTCGAAAGTATGCAGGGGTGACATGGAGGAGACTGGCACAAGACAGACCGTTGTGGAGGAAACTTGGGGAGACCCTTCACATCCAGCAGTGGATTGATAATGGTTGACAATGATGATGATATATATACACACACATACATGTAAGGCAACTTGTAATTTGAGAGAAAACAACAATACCTTTACAAATAAAAATATGCGCAGTCATTATCTATCACCTTCCGACATCGGTCGGGCAGCTGACGGATTCCAGCCATGAAGAATACTTCGTCGTGTGAGGAGATGAAGTCAACTCATTTTTGCACTTTATCACATGTCCAGAACCGTACAGCAGACAAACCATATTGCCTTGATCGGAACAAATGATAGTCTGAAGGGGGCTATGTATGTTAGGACTACACGCCGGGTGCTCCAAAATTTCCCAGCCAAGCGTCAACGTTTCCGTGACCGATTTCGCGACATGCGGCCTAGAGTTGCCATGCAGTAATTTCACGGGACGCAACCCTTTGCCTGCGAATGGAAGTTTCCGAAAGATTTCCTGGTTCAATTGCAGCAATTGTTGCTTGTAGCGATCTGCAGTAACAGTTTGACCCTGTTCCAGTAGCTCATAATAGAGAACCCTCTTCATAGCCCACCAGACGCAAAGCAGAACTTTCTTGGAGTGAACATTGCGTTTCGGTGTCGAAGTCGTTGCTTCACCGGGGTCTACCCAGTGTTTTTTGTGTTTGGGATTGCCGTACCATATCCACTTTTTTTCTTTTTTATCACCTGTAACGATTTTCCACAGGAAAAACTTTATTCAACAGATTAAAACACTTCATGACACCCTCATATTTGTTCTTCTGTCTCAGGTCATGTGGCACCTATTTTCCTTCCTTCTGAATCGTTCCCATTGCGCGTAAACGACTGGAAATTGTTTGTTTACCCCCAGTTGTTCAGTTAGTTCTTTGAGTTTGAAACGAATCTTCATGGAGCAATGCTTGCAGTTCCTCATGTGCAACCTTCTGCGGGGCGCCGCTACGTTCTCGATCGCTAACATCAAAATCACCTGCTTTAAACCGTCTAAACCAAAACTCACACGTGCTTTTCAGTACAATATTCTCCCCTAGAACAGAACAGATCGATGCAAATGCTTTTGCAGCACTTTTTCTTTGATGAAATTCGTAACGAATGCAGTGTCGAATAAATGCAGCACCGCTTGCCATCTTTCACCTACCTTATAACGCCGGAGGAGAATTTGTCATTTTCATGTAGGACTTCCGTCCATAGGTAGTAGAGTTTAGGTCCCAGCCACCTACAGCGAGATCGCCTTTTGGGCAGGACACAGAAACGGAAGGAATGAGAGCAAGTCTAGCGACTTTTGACAGAACAGTTTGTAGTGAGATTAGAGTACAGTAGATGGCGCCACCGTACAAGTACGATATTGCACATAGATGGGTGAGAGAATTTCAGGGAGGACATAGGAAAGGATGCCCATTTAACCAGTGGGTCCAGCCTGGGGGCCGTCACTTAACGTGCTCGTCCGATACACGGCGGATATTCAGCGATTGTTAGTAAATCACACCATCTCTGAAAGATCAGCCCAGGCTTGAAACTGGGGACCTAGCATCGATAGTCTGAAACACTAACCACTAAGCCATCCGCGGCTATCTTTCACCTACCGATATGAAAGTGCGTTTAAATGTTGGGAAAACTTCTGTGTCACATTTTATACTCTGGAACAGTTACGGTCACATGACAACAACGCGGGGGAATGTCGGATATGTAAATTAGCGGTATACGTCACACAAAAAAAACGCTTTAAAACTTATTTGTACACCTAATCTAATATAGTAAGACCACAATCAGAATGAGAAATGAGGGGCCCGAGGGACGTAGCTTTGTCAGAAAAATTCGAAATTCAGAAATCACGAAATTGCTACAACAATAATTTCTGGCCTTTCGAAAGGTCTTTCCGCCGGCGGACAGCATAAAACCGCGAAAAAGTGGCAAAAAAATATCGAAGATACTAAAAACTTGTAACAAACAACTCAAAAAATGCTTAATAAATGTCAGAATCTTGAAAACATGAAAATAAACTTTACACAAACATTGAATAACATTATTTCACTGATATTTCAAATTTCCGTAGTCGGTCAATGAGTAAACACACCCCATGCCATTACGGACCTTACACACACCAGCCGGTACAAATCCCTGTTGACAGGCGGGATCCATGGCTTCACGGTGTCTGAGCCACACACGAATCCTTCCACAATCGCCTGTACTCCCCAGTTTTCAAAGGCTGAATCATGAAAGTTGGTGGGTAGGACCTTCATTCTATTAGCTTCCAAATGATCATTAACACAGTTGCTTCTCTTTGCAGGTGAAGCGTAATGGATGGTGAAATGGACACCCTACTACGTCAACGGTCTGTAATAGAGTTTCTCTTCAAATCTGGGGATAGCTCAGCCGCATTGATCCACAGACAATTGTTGCTAGTGTATGGTGTGAGAACAATGGATTGCAGAGGTTCCAGAGAGGTGATTTTAGCATTCAGGTTAAACCCCGATGCCGCAGACCGACCACTGTGACAACCACTGCAACTGAGGAAGCCATTGAGAAGCTGATTCAGGATAACAGATGCATCACCACTTCCGCACTTATGGACCGCCTTGGCATGTCAAAGGGAAGTGTTTTAAAAGTTGTAGGACGCTTAGGATACCGGAAAATCTGTGCTCGTTGGGTACCACGGCTCCTCACAAAAGAGATGAAGAAACTTCGGAAAGAGGTGTGTGTGACGATCTGCTTGAACATCTCGTTGGTGACTTTCCACAACGTTTACATGGTGTGATAACAGGTGATGACATGGATGTTCCATTATGACCCACAGAGCAAACGTCAGCCAATGGAGTGGAAGCATGTGGGATCACGCGCGGAAGAAGCCACGACTTTCAGGGTCATCGAACAAACTGATGGCAACATCTTTTTGGGAACATCAGGGCGTCATCTTTTATCGACTTCCTGGAAAGTGGGACCACCAGTACCAAAGGGCGTTATTGTTTATCGTTGGAGAAGCTCAGGCGTGCCATCAGAACTAAGAGACCACACTTGCAAGCCGAGGACATCAAACTGCATTACTATAACGCGAGACTGCGCACATGACAGTGCAGAAAGTGGCTCGACGGGCCTGGAAGCTGGTGCCACAACCACCATACAGCCCATACTTAGCACCATCAGATTTTTATCTGCTTGGTTGTCGGAAGGCACATCTACGTGGAAAAGCATTTCATAGTGACGCAGAACTTATTGCGTGTACCAGGAAGTGGTGTGATGGCCAACCTCCGGAGTTTTACCAAAGTGCGTTCTTGTAATGATAACAAACACGTTGGCTGCAATGTAGTGAAGCCAATGGATCCTACATTGAGTGACTTATCTCTAAAGCCAAAAGGTCCAAGGCTGCTACCCACCAACTTTCACGATTCAACCTTTGAAAACTGGGGAGTTACAGGCGGTTGTACGCTACTTATTGGCCGACTTTTGTATAATTGATGCCTCCCGTACTCCGTACCGAACCAAAGATTCCCGTCGTGACTACGGAGAATCCGCAGTATTCTCTGTAGTCACGACGGGAATTTTTGGTCTAATATATGATCTAATCTCTACATATATGATCTAATCTCTACATATATGATCTAATCTCTACATAGCCGCCCCGGTGGCGCAGTGGTCTAGGCGATGGCCTCTGATCATTCGTCCGAACAGGGTCAGGGTTCGAATCCCGGTGAGGCATTAATGATTATTTTTTTTTTTTTTTTTGATTGTAGGTTTAACGACCACCGTGAGCAACTCAATGGGCTATAAGCAGTCGCCCGTCCCTAATTTAGGGTCACTGGTTCCAGGGAAGGGAGAGAGCCAGTGCCGTAAGACAACCACAACATCCATGCCTCACCGGGATTCGAACCCGGACCCCTTTCGGACGAATGATCAGTGGCCATCGCTTAGACCACTGCGCCACCGGGGCGGCGAGGCATGGATGTTGTGTTTGTATTACGGCACTGGCTCTCTCCCTTCCCTGGAACCAGTCACTCTAAATTAGGGACGGGCGACTTCTTATAGCCCATTGAGTTTGCTCACGGTGGTCGTTAAACCTCCAATCAAAAAATCTCTACATATGATCTAATAATCTGATTTAAAGAATCCGCAGGAGCGTCTGTAATGGCAGTATATAGGAGACATGTTGCAGTAGAAAACAAAAATTGCAAATTATTAAAATTCCCCCAAAACCGGACATTATTCTATTAAATAGGGACACTTGACAGCTATGGATATATATTTTTCAGTAATAAGAAATCTGCATACCACTTCGAAATTCGCAATGAATAAAAATCGGGAACGTCACAGCTCAAAAATCCGGATCACAATAAGGCCTGCATAATCAGTCGCCCGTCCCTAATTTAGGGCCATTGGTTCCAGGGAAGGGAGAGGGGCCAGTGCTGTAATACAAACACAACAGCCATGCGTCACCGGGATTCAAACCCAGACAAATCTCGGACGAACGGGGGAGAAGCCCGCGCGTCTTTAGACTCCTTTTGTTTGGGGGTTTAACGATGGGTGGTAAAAGAAGTCGCCCGTCTCGAATTTGGTCCAGTAAAGTCACATGATACAACAAACGGAGAAAACTCGCACCCTACGACATTTTCCTCCGAGCCACCAATCTACGGACTATGTTACGCCCTGCCAATAAAATGAACGATTGTGTGTTTAAACTGCGGTGACTGATGATGCTGCTAATAGTTGCACGAGTTTTAATCCTGCAACGCCGGAGTGAACAGTTTTTGTTGTAAATTTTGAAGAACTGTTGGCCTTTGTCAAAAATAGTGGGGACAAAGGTGTAACTAGTAAACGACATAAAATTTAACTGAACAAAGTGAGTACTAGCTACACGTAATCGCTTGGTCTGATATTTCCCTCAGAGAACAAGACTGCGTTTAAACACGACCTGGGTATGGGATCGTACGCCACTTTCAGACGTGCAAACGTGATGAAAAATGGTTGACATCTGGAAAGTTAGAAATTCAGAACATTAACTTCGAAGTTGTTGCTTTTAAACAACGATACAGAAGGAAGGTATACAAAAAGATGGTGTAAAAAAAAATCTCCCAGATATATTAGTAGTTATTTAGAAACTATTTCCTCCCTTTCCCCAAAAAAGTAGCACTGTTGAGACATTAACCATACTAACTTTACCCTACATCACGTGACTTACTTCCTGAAACAGAAAAATACTTCAAATCAGAAACTTTAATGGTTTCCAATGTTGTTTCCAAGATGCGAATTTTAAGATGTGCGCATATTGTTAGAATACTTGGACGGCGACATCAAAGGACGATTAAAATATTTTCAGCAAAACCAATCTGGTTAATTCATTGCCTGGCCTAGAATACGTGAGAGCTCGGAGAACAGGGAGGAGGCGTTGAGTTTTGGAGTTGCTGGCAGTTTTTCGAAAGTTGAGATTACGGAAACATTGCATTTTTTTTGGAGGGATTGGATTGGATTTTCTGTTCTTCGTTATTAAGCGCTTTAATTATTGAAAGGAATTCAATTATAATCTTACTAAGATATTATTTTACAAATAAAAACAAAATAAATGTTTTCAAGAGTTCTGCATGTTCAAAGTTCCAACCTCGTTGATATGCTCTCCCGGAAGACTTATATTGCTGTTATCCTTTCACTCAGCAATATTACGACACGGCCTTAAGTGCACCTGCACTAAGTTTTATCCACATACGAATATGTTGTCCAGGGTTAAAATTTTCTCAGAACAGTTTTAAACGCAATGTCGACGCAATCATGAAAGTATACACTTGCAGATAGTTATAAAGATCGCTCTTTAAATAATATAAAAAATATCAAACTCAAAAGTTATCTATAATGAGTATATTACAATGATGAGTCACAAAGTACGTCACACCAAGATCCACAGGGTAATAAATACTTCAGCTCAATGGCGTAACTACCACGCTTGAAACCCTCGCAGCTGCGGGGAGGGGGGGCGCAGGTAAAGAAGGGGCGTACTACAGCTGGCAGTTATAGTTTTATGGAAAAATCCGGAAACGCACAAAAACAAACAAATAATTTACCCGAAAGATTAATGTTTTCCTTTAAGATTTACGTATTCAGCTTTGCAGGTAAATATCATTGGCAAATAAATGCCAATTTTCACTTTTAAAACACTGGATACCCTACAGATTGAAGTTATTCCGCTGTTTGGCTCTGGCATGTAATACGATCGCTTTTCAATTGCCCTCCCTCTGTGATGCTGAGGGAAAATGCGAAGCCACCCCGTACTGACAGCAGCCACAAATCTGTGATGTATAAGAGGGTGATTTCTTCAAATGTTTTATTTTGAAGAAAAAGTCGTTGGCATTGCTTCCTTATAGTAAGCATGTCTACCTCATTCAATGTGTAAAAACTTCAATACACAAGCGAACGACATCCATTTGCAAAATGTCACAAAAATGTTCAAGTGGAGAACAGTAACGGAGGAAAAGAAAAGGAGAGCGAGCGAAGAAACTTCCCAAGCTCTTTTTTACGCTGAGGCTGTCAAGCCCAAGTAAGGTTTCTCATGAAAAGAGTGATGATTTGTTTAACTCGTCAATTGTTCAAAGTTTAAAAGCTTCAGAAGCGAGTGAAAGTAAAACGGATGATTTTGAAGTCTTATAATTGTTAAATATATTTGCTAAATTTGCTCCTTGCGATAAAATGCATATTCATGTTCATGCATTGGCGCCCGCGCACGTGTGCTAATCCTGATTGGCTGATTAATAATTTTACACAATATTTCTGTTCCAAACATTATTCAAAAAGTTAAAAACTTCAGACACTATCTTCCTGACCCCCCTCCGAACAACACACACACCGCGAAAAACATCTTCAGTCGTGTTCCAAATCCTGGGAAAATTTTTGTGCTTAGGGGCGCTGAAATAAATCAAGAGGAGGGGGGACGAACGTTGTAATAGTTACGCTACTGCTTAAAGCTCGCCCAACTTCCATTCTAATTCTAGTCAGCGGTCTTAAACTCTGTAGGCGTTTCACTCGGGGAAATATCCCGGTATCCTCAGCAGACAAAATACACCTGAAATGACCTCAACGTAATTTCATATCAGTCGGTGTGCGTGTGCACATCAGGATTACGTGTAAATGTCATCAGCCTCAGTCTGGCGGCATCCATCGGATGTAATTTTATTCTCTAAGGTAAAGTGTTGCCCGATATTTTCTTGTTTTCGCTTTTTGACAGTACTTTCAATTTTAATCAGGCTCTTCCAAGGGAAAGGCAAGATAGTAGGGCTATTATTTTTACAGTTTAGATTGCACGTTTTTTCGATCATAATTGATTCAGCTAGTAGAATTGTCTTCCAAGTTTTTTTGCTGAGTTAATATTTCTGCATCTTCCCACACTGGTGTAGCTTGTAATCAACTGTGTCTGTCATTGTTTAATGAGCAATCCTTATAACTGAAAGTCTAATGCAGTATACCTTCATGATTGTGTCGGCATTATGTTTAAAACTGTTCTGAGAAGATTTTAACACTCAAGCAGTGCTGGACAACATATTCGTATGTGGATAAAACTTAGTGCAGGTGCACTAAAGGCCGTGTTGTAATATCGCTGAGTGGAAGGATAACAGCAATATAAGTCTTCCGGGATAACATATCAATAAGCTTGGAACTTTGAACACGCAGAACTCTTGAAACATGAATTATTTTGTTTTTATTTGTAAAATAATATTTTAGTAAGACAGTATAATTGAACTCCTCTCAACAATTAAAAGTCCTTAATAACATGAACAGAAGTTTGCGTAACGTTTATTACTAATTGTGTGAACTTTGTACCCACGTAAAACTTTCTTTTCATCAAAAGATGAAGTATAGGCAAATACATTTATGTTTACCATATTTATCTTACCTTGATGCTCTAGTACACGACAAAAGCGCTGATTGAGCAATTTCGAGACAGCTCGCAACCTTGAATTTGTGAAATACAGAAACGAAAAAAAAAAAAGATTATACTCACCTGTTTTCTACCATTCGCAGAACATGAATTCTCAGATAAACATCGCTACAATTGGTACCTATGTTATCATGCGGACAGGAATATGACCACACGATTCAAAGGCGAAAGTTGTGCGGCTTATTTCTTCAAGAATAAAGAAAACGAGTTGTCTGAGGTGAAAATCAATACGCATGAGCTAATCTGAAGAACTGCACTCACAGGAATTTATATAATTTTGAGTTAGTAATTCCATCTTCCTTTTTATTCGGGTGTCACGTCAACGCATACAAACTAATATGATCATCATACATCATCCTCATCGAGTAGCAAAAGTTCAAACACTTTCCCCATAAAGGTGAATTCGGTTCTGTTTTTCCGCCAAACTCCTATTTGTTCTGCCGTGACGTCACGCAGTCTGCCTTCTCTTTTAATTGCATTACATTCAAGGTTCTTTCCTGTCTGTCGCACGTTCATACGTGCTTAGTTGCTTTTCGCTAACAATTGAATTTCGTTTTAGGCGTAGGCGATGTGAAAATACTACGTTATCTTTTACATAAGTAACATTTAGTTATCTTACTCATTCGTGGAAAAATGAATGGCACTGCAACCATAATATGACTAGCTTACTTGCGGAAACGCAACATACGTTATCGCGTATAACCACACCCATTTTGTTGAGGCTTTCAGAAGCAAGTCATATTTAAAACAGATGATTACAGACAAAAAAAAAAATTAAACATTGCACCTTGCCTCAGCAATTCGATAAGTACTATAAAGCAAAAAAAAAATGTTTTTAATGGAATCAGTGGTTTTGCAGCACAAATAATTAAATTATATATTGTTTTATCACATGGTGCCTCGAGAAGTTCATTTGATAATCGTTTTAAAGATGAAGTTACTTTCTACTGAAGATTAGGAATATTTCTGGTCAAATATTACGAGAAACTTGGAGAATATTAACAGGATTTGATTCCAAGCAATGAATTCAGTACAGTAAAACTTATAATTTTGGGAAACTCTAGGGAATTTTTTTCCGTACAACAGAGGTGTCCTTAAAGAAGTTGTGCGTTATTTCTAGATTACAGTAAATTCTATCATTATGCGAAACTCTCAGGCCATGTCCATAAAGGAGAGGTGCCCTTAAAGATTACAGTACGAACAAAGAACGCAAAACTCACGTTTTTAGCAAAGTCAGCGCCTTATGTTTACTGGCCAAAGTAAAAAATAATCACAGAGACTCATGGGAAACTAATAGAAAAAAAAATTTCCGCGTGGAAGGCGAATGAGAAAGACTGGCTGCTGACCCGGTACTCGAGTGGTCAGATCCGCTGATTTCTGGCTAATGTCAAAATTGCGATCAGGTTAGAGTCCCCGATAAGAAAAAATTGTGTTCTTGTCAATTTGTTGTTGTTGATTGGGGGTTTAACGACCACTGTGAGCAACTCAGTGGGCTATAAGCAGTCATCCGCCTCTAATTTAGCGCTACTGGTTCCGCGGAAGAAGACAGATCCGCAAGACAAACAACTATGCCACACTAGGATTCGAACCTGGACCCATCTTGGACGAACCACGGGGGGAGGGTTCTTGTCTTACTTCTATTATTTCAGTCTATCCAGTGGCAGTAAATTATGGACCGGCTATTACTTAAAACCCACGGAGTTGCTCGTGGTAGGTGTCACGTAACCAAATCTCGAAATGGTGAAAGTATGCTCTGTGGGTTAGACTATCAGATAGTTCATGTATTATCTTTGGCTTCGAGCGCAAGTGCAGTCAACATAACTCGCAGTGTTTCGTTACCACTGTCAAATGTGGAAACACTCGTTCCCTTGCCGATGTGGTTCCACACCCCACTCAGTCAACCTGGAATTGCTGTTGTCGTATAATGTACTCTGAGATGCCATGATGTGCGGATGTTAAATTTAACAAGTTACAGCTTGCGCTGTTGCATCGTCATGGGCAACAGCTGTTACAGGATAACACAAGGACGCGGACGTCTCTAGTGACCCGTAAACCAAAATTCTATTAAGTCGCTCTATCCAAAATATACTTATCGTTCACAAGACTATCCAACTCTGCTCTTCCCTGCCCTACTACAATCAGCATTTACGTTTCATTGACATTTGGCCCACTGTCTGTGCTGCCAAACTTGTCTTGGAAAATAATGTGTCGTTAAGTCAGAAAACGTTTAACGAGAAGGAACTAAATTTACACAAGAACTCGAACGGGACGTTAAATTAGAGGCATAATACACAGACGACAGGATAAGGTCGTTTCACGTGCACAGCATTATTTCCACGAATAATGGTGCTTCTTTGTTAACACCAGGTGTATTTACGAGTACAACAGTTGGAACTTTTACGTGAGCTGCTATTTTCACAAACTGTTTTTAACTTAAAAATTTCCGTTGTCTAATTTGGAGCATTCATTTTACTGTGATTTTATGTATATATATTTTTGAACTTTACATTCTGAGATCAGACACAGAGAGCGGACCATCAGATGATTGTCTTCTATCAATGGAAATTATTTTAATATTGCAGGAAAATAATTCGCGTATGCAGTATAGGCCAACGGCTCAACTGATAAAAGCTCGTCTGTCGCAAGGGAACTGCTTGCATGCGCTGGAAGTCTCTTGAACCTGACTCAACTTTGATTTGGGGAACGTACTAACTATAACTTCAAGGTTTAAATGCTATACTTCTGTAAAAATATTTCTTTCTTGAGAACTTGCTTATGAACGGTGATTGATGGTTCGCTTGGACTAGGTACAGGTTCGTACACCACCCTTTGGACAAACATTAATTAGATTTTCTTAGCTTATGTAGGACAAACTAGTCTTCGATAAGTACCACCACGTTGCTTCAACTGAAATTCCGAACAGAAAGTAACGGGCATACTGTCTATACTCGGGGCAGAGACTATGGATTGGAAGCTGAAAAAACCTATTTGATGGAAAGATCATGGTTTCACAGTATTTCTCCGCAGTAATAAGATGCACTGTTTGTCAGTATGGCAAGTGGGATTGTCACCATGATGATGGCAGGCAGAACAAAATAAAACTTCACGCTCGTTGTACTATTAGCGATCCCCCCCCCTCAAGAAGAAAGAAGTAACGCTTAGCCCCGAAACACTTGACAGTCTATGACATACTACACAGATAAAGCACGTCTCAAGACAACAAATCTGCAGCGATTACATTCTGTCGGTGTAGTTTAGTCTGTTAGAACTCACTCTGGAGCGAGGAAACGCGACTTCAATCCTTGTCACCGGCAAATATGTGTTTTCACAAGTTCGCTTACCTATTGCCAAAATATACGCGTATTGTCTCTATAATGCACATGGACGACAGGCACAAATGACAAAGACGTCTTCAAAACGGAAATACAGTAACTTGTCTAATTCGAAAGTTTTAATTAGAATTATTCGTTTGGTCTCTTCAATTTTCTACATAAATTAATGTAAAAAAAAAAAAAACCCTTTAATTCGAACTTTTGTTTAATTCGAAAAAGAACCCATTTTCGTAATCTCGTATTTTCAACAATTACCTTTTAAAATAGATACGTACTGTTCTGGGTGAAGTTCCGAGTTCTGAATGAAGCAACAAGTTAAACCTGAAATTACAGCCAACTGCTTCGGAAAAGCAGGCTTCCAGCACCCCGATGATTAGTATGAACTACATCAATGTAATGGTGGCAAGGAGATCCATACCCACTGTGGAGTACTGGGAAGACGTAGGCCGTGATTTCCGTATGAGGCTTTTGTGAGAACTGATGACAATTTAGCTGTTTGTGGTGAGCTCGCAGATGAGATCTTGGCTGATGTTATGAATAAGAAGACCTATGTATCTTCAGATGAAAAACTGGAACGGCCAGAATTTCCTGAAGAGCGCCTTCCAAATTCAGTAGAGGCCTTGGTTAACCTCCAACAGTTAAGGAAGTTTGTTGAGAGACAGCAGAATGTAAGTGACTCTCTATTTCATTCACTCGATAAACTTGAGGAATTACACTTACCCATAACAAATTCTAAAAAGCACGCCAAAATTTCACGTTTTTTGGGGGTTTTTTTACAAAAAAAAATTGCAAATTTACCGTACTGTACTTTTTTTCTGTATGTTATGATTAAATGTTTTTTACAGTACTTGAATGTGCCCATATTCAAACTTACCTAATTCGAATTATTTTTGTGGTCCCTTTAGAGATTCGAATCATCCAAGTTACACTACCTGTATTTTTTTAGAAAAGCGACCCAAAATAAGACCATTTTTTTATGTACGTACGCACAACCTTTAGAATAATTACGTACATTTGAGTTACAGTTCAAGCTCGAATACGGTTTTTAAACTAGAACTATATTATACAGTGGCAGTACACACTTCGCATCCTCAATTCCTCAGTCAGGCTAGCTTTGCTGCAAGTACAACGGCGTGTTTAGCATTGTGTATATACATACGTTTCTTCCCTAAGCTTACAACAGATTTCAAAGGAGTTTCACTTCTTCAACCAACGGTATGAAGCACCGTAATGAAATACATACTGAATGGAAATACCAGAGTGAGGACCACAGGCCGGAATGAGTTCAAAAGAGCATACATAAGTTATTGCAAACGAAAAATGACAAAATTCCTTTCCACAGAATTTTTTAGAGTGTACAAGATATCTCCTGATAGTTCAGGAGATATCTTCTCTCCTGAACTATCAGAGACAAAAATTAAGACAAAACAACTTTAAATCAGACTTAGAAATGTGGAGATGTCCTTACAGGCGGACAGTATGATACCATAAGAAAGCACGTTTTTTTTAAAAGAGGAGTCCGAGAACACCTTGGGGATCAAAATAATGGAATATAATATTTTCCACCATCGTTTGCGTTTTAGCAACGTCTCAGACAGCGAAACCGGAAACAAAAAATGTTGGAAGCATAACATTACTATTTAGATTCAAAATATCCGAAACAATCGACGCGCACAACATGCAAATTATAAGAACTCTGGCTTCTTACCACATCCAGGGATTGCGCTGCCGATCGCCATCTTCGCAATCTGCGAAAAAGAAATCGTTTTGGCGATGGAAAAAAGCTTTCCGATTACCTTTTCCTAGTGTTATAACACTTTGGCGAAAACAAATTGAATTTGGAGGCTCAATTGGCCAAAACTTTAGAAAAAAACCCAGCGCAACCCCTGACATGTGTTTGCTGAGATTCGAAAATGAACCTAATAGTTTAAGCACTTCATAAGTACTGAAGAAGAAAAGTCATCGCTTAGAGGATTCTTTGAGATACGAATGGTGGACGAGTTGAAGACAGTCTCAGGCTAAAGTGCCATATGGCTTAGTGTATCGAGAAAAGTTCTTCTGGTAATATGAAAGCAGTACGAGAAAACGCAGACCATCACAAGAACTGATGGTCTAGATCGCTCATTAGAGATGTTAGCACAATCTGATCGTTATTTCGATCACATAGCAAATCAGAACACGATATTCCAAGCCAGGACCTGATTTACGCTCAGGGCCCCCGCATTTTAGGGGCCCCAGAATTGCAATGCAAAACAAAATACGCTTTTTATTATAAATTAATTATTGTGAACGGAAAAAAACATTGAGTATTACAAATCGCAAAGTATCAAATTTTAAAACTGCGTGGGTCTAAATTAAGTGAATTAATGAGCTGAATAATGTGCTTTCAAATCGCAAAGTATCAAATTTTAAAACTGCGTGGGTCTAAATTAAGTGAATTAATGAGCTGAATAATGTGATTTAATGAGGGAGAATGCATACTTGCTCAAATCTAAGTATCAGTCCTCTGTTAATGGAATTATTCTACTATAATACAGAACGCATCACAGGTGATTAATCAGCTACACGGAAGTTCACCTTGCCGCCCCCCCCCCCCAAAATCAGTCTGTACCAAGTCTAAATAATGTTCATCAGTTAAAAATAAAACTAAAAGGGGATGAATAATTTAACATCTGCGGATATTTGAATTATCACGTAACTAAATGCTAAAATAGTAATACTAAACTATTATGTAGTGTTTAACTTACCCGTCCATATTTTTAAGTGCGAATTTCCTTGCTAATATTAAGATTTAATAAAAGTAGATGCGATTTCCTATTTCGTGCTGGCTACGACGTGAGCCACACTTTTTGAATCGAGTCGTCACACATGTGATGAGACACCTTTCTCATCATTTCGATTCTGAAACAAAGCAACAGAGCCCCCGATGGAAATGCCAACAGAGTCCCCTGATCCAGGAAAGCAAAAATTCAAAGAAGTGCAGGGAAGGTCATGCCCGTGGTTTTCTTCGATAAAACGGGAATTGTGTGTATGACCAAGTAGTTCCACAAGGAAAACCTGTTACCGGTGCCTATTATTTTAAAGTATTTAAGGTCCACTAAATTTTTTTTTTCCCCAAACGCCCAGAATATGCACAAACTGGGTGAATTTTACATCAAGACAATGCCTCTGCACATCGCGCTTTGCCTACCCAGCAGGCTATTAAATATCTAGGCATCGAAATGATGGCGCACCCTCCGTATTCACCGGACTTGGCGCCGTGTGGCTTCCACCTATTCTTTGAAGTGAAAACACAACTTCGTGGGCGTCGGTTTGCATCAAATACTGAACTAAACAATGCTGTGATGGGTACCCTAAACCACATGTTGAAGAAGGGCTTCGAACACACCTTCCGGAAGCGGATAGAAAGGTGGGACGGCACATTCAAGTAGAGGGAGAATACTTTGAAAGTATGCTTACTGCATTAATCTGCCCTGTGTAAAATCAGCCACGTTACTTTTTGAACGACCCTCGTATTGCACTGAAATCTCATGATATCGTTAGGTGCGGGTACAGCAGCGCAGTCTCCAGTCGAGGTAGATGTTAAGGTACGATTTCCATCCTATTGGTTTTTGGGCATTCCCTCAAGTTTTTTTGTTTTTTTTAACCAGTTGTGTATGACATGCGATAGGGTGTAAAATTAGTAGTAACCATTTAAAGCCGAGTATTACATATATCTCACGAAAAGTTCCTGTCAGAAAAGTCGCTCGGTAAACTGTTAAGTTTAATCTTAAAATTCAATTATGAAATGCATTTGTCTTGTATGGTGGCATTGATGCTTAGTACTCAAATGCAGTAATATAAAAAGGTGCAAACCATTTATATCACGAGATAATCTCAGTTATGAGAATAACATACACTTTAACTGTGAAATAGGGTCCTGAATTTTGTTGATATGTGCTGTGTTTATGCTACCTCAGAGACTAATCAATTTTTTGTTGTGTTTTAATATATATTATATGCCTATCCTCTTGGAAGTATTGTGTTCTCAATCCTGAATTGGTTAGATAAATTTCTTATGCTTAAGGCCCAATTAGAATTCTTTCAAAATCTCAGCGAAATCTAGACGGTCGAAAACATTGCGGCACACGGCGGACCCTTTGATTCCCCAAAGAAAAATCTGCTGTGTCAATCACAACGCCCCCCCCCCCTCCGGTGGATCCTGAAGCTGAGTCAGCCCTAAATCAGGGAATCGCAGAGTCACCATCCACTTCATACCCCCTTGGATGCCAATATTACGTCGGGTGAACCCATAGAGCATTTCGCGCGATAACGCGTGGTAAAGCTATCATAGTTACTATGCACGTAACCTAAGAATTTAGTGGCAAATTCTTACATCAGCAGTCTGTTTATTTATTTATTTATTTTGAGGTTTAACGACCACCGTGAGCAACTCAATGAGCTATAAGCAGTCGCCCGTCCCTAATTTAGGGTCACTGGTTCCAGGAAAGGGAGAGAGCCAGTGCCGTAAGACAAACACAACATCCATGCCTCACCGGGATTCGAACCCGGACCCCATTCGGACGAATGATCAGAGGCCAACGCTTAGACCACTGCGCCACCGGGGCGGCATTTTGAGGTTTAACGACCACTGTGAGCAACTCAATGGGCTATAAGCAGTCGCCAGTCCCTAATTTAGGGTCACTGGTTCCAGGGAAGGGAGAAAGCCAGTGCCGAAAGACAAACACAACATCCATGCCTCACCGGGATTCGAACTCTGACCCCTTCGGACAAATGATCAGAGGCCATCGCTTAGACCACTGCGCCAACGGGGCGGCCTGTTTTTCTTTAGAGCACGATACAGAATATATATATATATTTTTTTTGTATTGTGCAATATATTTTGATGCAATCATTGTAGATGCTTTTTACACCAGTATGAGGAACTCGTTTCAGTGTTACGCAATACTGTACAGTGCTGTACATCATCGTGGTTTTAATACACTGTTAATTAAAAAAAAACTTTTATGATAACGTAATTTTGTTCAGGAGTGTACTTAAGCGCAGTAATAGACTTGTCAAACACCGGGTTCGTTATATTTTACAATTTGAAGTTATTTGTGTTTCGCTTTGAACGAAAGCCTTCAAAAAAACTGTTCGCTCATCCATATTATACGAAAATTTGACGATCTTGAACGGCCAACATCAATATATATACACATTTGAAAGCCCTGAAGCATCCCAGAAAAGCGCTTGACGCTTGAAAGCAAGCACTCTGACCCAGAATTAATCGCCTTTTGTGATGATACTACGCGAAAGTCACCACGAAAGGGTAAACTTCTCTTCCCGCGGCTTTCCTTTGTCGGCGTTTTCAAACATGTGCAACAATCAACATCTTAGCATCTTCATGGATCAAGTAACAACACTGGTAATAACAACAACAGTCCCTACCTCCGGCTCATTCGTGGGTCACGGAAGGCGAACCACGTAATCCGCGTAGCAATAAAATTTGCTTCACGAAATAATGCCATCTATCAATCCCTGGCTGGGTGGTCGCGATCAAAGGCATACGGGATTTGTTCTGCTGTCATTCCTCTGTACGTAGAGTCAAGCACGTGTGTTGTGAAATGTCGCATATAATATTTTCACTGCTCATGTAATGCGTGGAATTTCACGGAGGGAAATGCATTTGATTTTCCTTTTGTCTTACTTCCTTTCGGATCAAGATGGTGCTAACAAGACCGGGTGTCGACCTCAAGGGGGAAAAAGCAAAAAAATTCCTCAATAAATTTCCATTTTACAATTCATCGACATGAAATGGCTAAATTTTAGGTACAAGAGACAGGGACTCAAGATCGGTCTGTGCGACTCAGGTTCCTTTCCTTCCCTGGAGCCAATTTTAAATTAAGATGGCAACTTTTAAACGATTAGTCAAAACAGGAAGAAAAAAAAAATGGAGAGCCCGGTGGCGCAGTGGTTTAAAAGCGATGGCTTCTGATCATTCATCAGAGATGGGTCCGGGTTCGAATCCCGGTGAAGCATTGATGTTAAATTTTGTCTTACGGCATTGATATTTTCCCTTCCCTGGAACCAGTGTCCCTAAATTAGGGACGGACGACTATTTATAGCCCACTTAGTTGCTCACGGTGGTCGTTAAATAAATACACACACACACACACACACACACACACACACAAAAATGGAGAGCAAAAAAAAAAAAAAAACAGAAGACAGTTGTGGCTCATAAAAATCCCTCAAAAAATGCAAAAAATAAAATGAGAGAAGACACAGTTGTGGCTCAAACGTCCCTCAAAAAATATGCTTCTTCTGTAATAACGCTTCTCAGTCTACAAACGAAAAAACTAAAGCTCCACTGTCTGAAACAAACGTTAACCAAAGCTAAGTTTCTTTGAAATGTAGCTAAAACATGCAGATATCGTATTTTCCAGCTCATCAGTCGAATGGGCTAAATTGCCGCCCCAGTGACGTAGTGAGGCTAAGCGATGGCCTGCGATCATTCGTCCGAAAATGGTCCGGGTTCGAATCCCGGTGAGGCATGGATGTTGTGTTTGTCTTACGGTTCTGGCTCTCTCCCTTCCCTGGAACCAGTGGCCCTAAATTAGGGACGGGCGAAAAAAAGGGCTAAATTTCTCGATTTCCTTATCTTCATTATAGATAAGTCGATCCCGAGAATAAAAAGGTGCCAGAACAAATACAGTTACTGTTCCGAAATTCGGCAACTAGGTTTTTAAAGTTACAATGAATATTTAAAGGAAGAGAAAGTGAAGTCAGTTCTGCAATTTTCGTTTCGGCAAGGAGTTCAATTTCTTAAGTTTATTTCTCGCTTACGGACTGATGCTACCGTATTTCTTCCCCCTGACCGACTAGTAAGAGAATTCGAAGCACAAAGGTGTAAAAAAAAGGTCTCATAAGTATGACATCTTTGCAGTGTGAGTTATGGTTCGCTGCTTTCTCGCAATCCGATTGAAATCAGAAACTTTCATTTCAATCTGAAACATGAAATAAAATAAGCCAAGCGTAATAGACTGAAGCAATAGCTGATTTTAATTCAGTTGAGAGATACAATTCGAAATCGGAAGAAGACTGCCTTCGTTAGCAGCTGATCATTGCTATTCTTAAAGCGCATGCGCCGCTGGTTGAAGACAATTGTCACCTGCCACGCATTGTAACGTGATTCAGAAATTTATTCAGTGCACAATAATAGAGATACACCCATTGTATTTCTGGCGGCTTTGCAAAACCAAAGGTGAATGTCACCCACGGGGGGAGGGGTCACGATTAGCATACGAGAGCTCGCACTCCAAATCTGTTACGACTATTTTAATACTTTCAGCAGCTAGCGAAGCAAATAACCGCTTCAGCAGCTTTTGAAGAAGTTCTTAGTGAACGGAATTGCATTTCGTACGCTTTTGTAATGTTTTCTTATGAACTTAATTAATATTGAGTTTTGGGTGCTTGGATCACGACCGAATTTAAAGCACAATATTTTTTTTTTTTCATAGGCAAATTTCAATAGATATGTTGATGTGGCGTGTAAATTGAGGCACGAACTTCTGAAGAAAAAAAGTCTACTTATACGCCGAAAAAATACGGAACAAACTTACAGTATATAGCCGGAAATTATAATGCATGTCAACTGTTTATTTTATTTACAGCTTGAAAGCGTTAATCCTGACATTATCAAACAGAAGACATCGCTCTTTCCACGTTTATATTTAACGTGCACTGATTAAATCTCTGAGCGATGACTTCTGTTTGATGTTCAAATGTCTGCGTTAATTACTCATGACATTAGCTTGTGGCTGTAAAATTTTGAACTCTACAATTGGTACGTTACAAAAATCCACTTTTTATTGGCATAAACAACTGATATTAACTAAGCTTTTGCTTACAAATGGGGCTTTATCGAGCAGAGTGATATCAAAATATGCGGGAAAGATTTACAAGAAACGTTAATATTTGTTTTCAAATTGTCCATAAATTCAAAATTTGTACGTGGAAAACACAAAACAAATAAAACGTCTTAAAGCCTTAATACTTGAGGTATCTATCCAGAGGAGATGCAAGTCACGTGAGACAGAATCGTTACATGCATACTGTGTTGAGGACTTTGTGATAGCAATCCAATTTGGATAGTGTGTATCTGGGTAAATATTTACATCCTAATCACTGAGAAGTCGTATCGTTGAGAGGAACTTCTCTTGCAAGAGAAGTTAGTTTTAATTAATTAATTTTTTCTTTTGTTGTTATTCATGGTTCCATTTTTAACATTTCTTTTGGGGTTGCCAATTCATCTCTTAGTCATTTCCATGTACCATTTCTGCATTTTGCCAGGGTATTCCAGCTGGAGAGAATAAACACCTGTTATCTGCCCAGTGTCAATTTTCCTTCTGAGAGAAAGGATACTATTCATAACTGAAGCAGTCGTCCAGATGTCAATGCCTAGACCTAGCTTCTTTAAGGTGTTTTTTAGATAAAAATGTGAAGCCAGGAATGCAGTGATCCGATGAAATTTAACTGGGAATTACCGATCGGTGTTCCTTCATTTATGCGGCTTCTGACTTTATACACGACAGAATTTATCAGGTCTCTGTTGAAGACTGCAGACAGTTTTATTAAAATTATTTCTGATTTCTGTTTCTTTCCAGAGGAAATTAACAGTGCTCTCTTGAAACGCGCTCAAAACACACTGGACATGTATTCCATAGGTGAAAAAGTCTGAAGAAGCGAAATTCAGCACAGCAGATGGCTTATAGTAGACTTCATGCAAGTCTCCATATTCAGCTTTTTCCTTCCTGAATGTTTCCATAATCAGGAAGGCTTATATAGTAGGTATGTAAGTTCTCATATTCAGATCTGGAGAGCAGGACTTCAAGATATGGGAGTTTGTGATTTTCGAGTTCCATGGTGAAATTAATGAACACGTGTATTCCATTATCTTTGTCAAGAAGAAGTCTAGTGAATTTTTGTCGTGAGGCAAAATGAAGATAATGTCATCCGCGTACCTGTACCATACGGATGGCTACGCTCCAGGGTCTTGTAGAATTTTGTTCAAGTAGTCGTAAGGTTACTGCAGCTAAAACTGCAGGTAAAGGAGAACCCATAGGCGCTCCTATAGTCAGCTTGCTTTTCCAAGAATCCGGATTTCGTTCTTTTTATATATATATATATATATATATATATATATATATATATATATATATATATATATATATCATCATCATCATCATCATTGTCAACCATTATCAATCCACTGCTGGACGAAGGTCTCCCCAAGTTTCCTCCACAACGGTCTGTCTTGTGCCAGTCTCCTCCATGTCACTCCCGCATATTTACGAATTTCATCCACCCATCTCCCATGTGGTCTTTTTCTGGGTCTTTTCCTGTCCCTTGGAATCCAATCTAAAATTTCGGCTGTCCATCTATGGTCTGTCCTTCTAAAAAAAAAAAAAAAGTATATATATATATATATATCATCATCATCATTGTCAACCATTATCAATCCACTGCTGGACGAAGGTCTCCCCAAGTTTCCTCCACAACGGTCTGTCTTGTGCCAGTCTCCTCCATGTCACCCCTGCATACTTTCGAATTTCATCCACCCATCTCCCATGTGGTCTTCTTCTGGGTCTTTTCCTGTCCCTTGGAATCCAATCTAAAATTTCGGCTGTCCATCGATGATCTGTCCTTCTGGCAGTATGTCCAGCCCATTGCCATTTCAGGGATTTAACTCTGATCATGATGTCTTCCACTCTTGTCATTTTTCGGATCCACGAGTTCCTCTTCTTATCTCTCCTGGTTACACCAAGCATGCACCTCTCCATGCTTCTTTGAGTTGTCTGCAGCCTTTGTATGTCTCTTTTAGTTAAGGTCCACGTCTCCGCACCATACGTAAGCACTGGAAGGATGCATTGATCAAACACTTTTCTTTTAAGACATAATGGCATATTGCTCTTGAAAATTATGCTGTTTCTTCCAAAAGCTCTCTCAGGCAAGTTTTGTACGCCGATTAATTTCTTCATCAATGTGACCCTCACTTGATATCTGCTGTCCAAGATAAACGTACGTGTCTGTTATCTCCAGCTTTTCTCCATCAATCGATAAATCTTCATTTCTTGTAAAAGCATTGAACATCACTTTTGTCTTCTGAAAGTTCATTTTTAATCCCACTTCTTTACTCTTGTCAGCAAGTTCCTGGATCATACTCTGCAGCTCTGATGGGGTAGTTGCAAAAATGACTACGTCATCAGCAAAACGAAGGTGGGTTAGATAATCTCCATTAATCTTTATCCCCTTGTTTTCCCAGCTCAGTGACTGAAAAACACCCTCCAATGTGGCATTAAAGAGCTTCGGAGATATGGTGTCACCTTGTCTCACTCCCTTCCCAATTTTTACGTGTGTTGTATTTTCAAACAGCCTAATCTTTGCACTTGCATTTTCATAGATGTTATTAATAATATTAATGTATGCATCTTCAATACCGCAGGTTTTCAGAGCCATTGTAACTGCTGATGGTTTCACCGAATCAAAGGCTTTTTCATAATCGATAAAAGCCATGCACAATGGAAGTTCATATTCCCTCGCTCTTTCAATTAGTTCTCTCAGCACGTGGATATGATCTATTGTGCTGTAGCCACTCCCTGAATCCAGCTTGTTCTCTCGGTTGAGCCATGTCCAGTGTTACCTTCAAGCGGTGTGAAAGAACTTTAGTGAAGATTTTATAAACTACTGATAGGAGGCTGATAGGTCTGTAGTTTCCGAGATCCTCAATGTCACCTTTCTTATGTAGCAGGATCATTGTAGCTGTGTTCCAATCCTCAGGAATCTTTCCTTCATTAAGGCATCGAGTGAAAATTTGGGCGAGTACTGTTTCGATTTCTCCACTTGCTTCTTGTATGATGTCTACAGTAATTCCATCTTCTCCTGGAGCTTTTCCTCGCTTCATGTTCTTGATTGCATGTGCAACTTCTGCTGGAAGGACTGGAGGAACTCTGGTACTGGTATCTTTCATGATGTCTGAGTGCATATATCATCCCTTTCATATAATTTGGAGTAGAAATCTTTCACTCTTGTCAAAATTTCGCCTCTATTTCTTGTTACAGAACCATCTTCTTTTCTCAGTGCCATAATCTGTTTTCTTCCCTTACTGAGATGTCCCTTTGCTATCTTTAGGCTTTGGTTGTTTTCAATTGCTTTCCTCACTAGTTCACAGTTGAATCTCCTTACCTCTTCAGTGATACTTTTTCTTACTGTCTTGCATAGCTCTATATATTCCACTTTGGAAGTCACATCTTCTTTAGTTGTCCTCATCTCTCTTCTTTTTTGCATCAACATTTTGGTTTTTCCTGATAATTTGTTCACATGCAACTTGTTCTTAGACCCAGCTAATTTTGTTGCTGTTTCCATAAGAGCTTTGGTTACTTTTCTGTTAACTTCAGAGATGTCCACTTCTTCCGATGTTAGGCCTTCTAAAGCAGAGAACCTGTTCTTCAGTTCTAATTTGAAGGTATTATGGTGTTTTTTAAGGTTGGTTATGTCAATAGATTTTGTTTGTCCTATGAGCTTGCCACGTTCAAGTTTAGTGTTGAGGTGCATCTTACATCTCACCAATCTATGGTCACTACCTGTGTTGAACTTGTTTAGCACACTGCAGTCTTCTATGACGAATTTTTTGTTACACATAATAAAATCAATTTCACTTGTCGTCCCATTTGGATGTCTCCATGTCCATTTCCTGTGTGGCTTTTTCTTGAAAAAGGAGTTCAAGATGAAAAACCCTTCTGCCTCTGCAAACTCAACGAGAGTATTTCCACGCAGGTTTCTGTTGCCATGACCGAATTTACCTACTGAAGTTTCATTCTGTTGCCGTTGCCCTATTTTTGCATTGAAATCTCCCATAATTATCTTCAAATGCTGCTTACCTTTATTATTTAGATGACAAATTTCCTCATAAAATTCTTCAATTTCTTCTTCAGGATGACTTGTGGTGGGTGCATAAGTTTGAATAATCTGAGCCTGGTATCTTTTCGAGAGTTGGATAACAAGTCGTGTAGCTCTGTCAGAGGAACTTTCAACTTCTACAACTTTGTCCTTCAGTTTCTTGTTTATTATAAATCCAACACCACTAGTTCTGCCAGTATCTGTCCCACGATAGTAGAAGAGATGTCCACTTTTCAGTTCGATGAGATCTTCTCCTTTTCTCCTTACCTCACTTAGCCCCACGATGTCCCACTTGATCCTTTGTAGTTCCTCTTCCAATTCAAGCCTTGAATCAGAAGATAGGGAGCGTCCATTGTAAGTAGCCAAGGTCAGCATCAGATGGCAGCCTAGTCCGGTCCTCCGGGGATTCTTAGCACCCTCTGCCTTCATGTCGCACTGGCCGCTGCCTTGGCCAGGTACATTCCAGCTGCCGGAGACTGAGGGCCAAGATTTAAGTTGTGGAATCATTTTGGAGGGGTTTGGCCATAACTCACCACGCTGGCCAAGCGGGTTGGTGAGTGTGGGATAGCATTTGATCCTGCTACATAAGAAAGGTGACATTGAGGATCTCGGAAACTACAGACCTATCAGCCTCCTATCAGTAGTTTATAAAATCTTCACTAAAGTTCTTTCACACCGCTTGAAGGTAACACTGAACATGGCTCAACCGAGAGAACAAGCTGGATTCAGGAGTGGCTACAGCACAATAGATCATATCCACGTGCTGAGAGAACTAATTGAAAGAGCGAGGGAATATGAACTTCCATTGTGCATGGCTTTTATCGATTATGAAAAAGCCTTTGATTCGGTAAAACCATCAGCAGTTACAATGGCTCTGAAAACCTGCGGTATTGAAGATGCATACATTAATATTATTAATAACATCTATGAAAATGCAAGTGCAAAGATTCGGCTGTTTGAAAATACAACACGCGTAAAAATTGGAAAGGGAGTGAGACAAGGTGACACCATATCTCCGAAGCTCTTTAATGCCACATTGGAGGGTGTTTTTCAGTCGCTGAGCTGGGAAAACAAGGGGATAAAGATTAATGGAGATTATCTAACCCACCTTCGTTTTGCTGATGACGTAGTCATTTTTGCAACTACCCCATCAGAGCTGCAGAGTATGATCCAGGAACTTGCTGACAAGAGTAAAGAAGTGGGATTAAAAATGAACTTTCAGAAGACAAAAGTGATGTTCAATGCTTTTACAAGAAATGAAGATTTATCGATTGATGGAGAAAAGCTGGAGATAACAGACACGTACGTTTATCTTGGACAGCAGATATCAAGTGAGGGTCACATTGATGAAGAAATTAATCGGCGTACAAAACTTGCCTGGAGAGCTTTTGGAAGAAACAGCATAATTTTCAAGAGCAATATGCCATTATGTCTTAAAAGAAAAGTGTTTGATCAATGCATCCTTCCAGTGCTTACGTATGGTGCAGAGACGTGGACCTTAACTAAAAGAGACATACAAAGGCTGCAGACAACTCAAAGAAGCATGGAGAGGTGCATGCTTGGTGTAACCAGGAGAGATAAGAAGAGGAACTCGTGGATCCGAAAAATGACAAGAGTGGAAGACATCATGATCAGAGTTAAATCCCTGAAATGGCAATGGGCTGGACATACTGCCAGAAGGACAGATCATCGATGGACAGCCGAAATTTTAGATTGGATTCCAAGGGACAGGAAAAGACCCAGAAGAAGACCACATGGGAGATGGGTGGATGAAATTCGAAAGTATGCAGGGGTGACATGGAGGAGACTAGCACAAGACAGACCGTTGTGGAGGAAACTTGGGGAGACCTTCGTCCAGCAGTGGATTGATAATGGTTGACAATGATGAGATATATATATATATATATAAAATGGCTGCAGACAACTCAAAGCAGCATGCAGAGGTGCATGCTTGGTGTAACCAGGAGAGATAATAAGAGGAACTCGTGGATCCGAAAAATGACAAGAGTGGAAGACATCATGATCAGAGTTCAATCCCTGAAATGGCAATGGGCTGGACATACTGCCAGAAGGACAGACCATCGATGGACAGCCGAAATTTTAGATTGGATTCCAAGGGACAAGAAAAGACCCAGAAGAAGACCACATGGAAGATGGGTGGATGAAATTCGAAAGTATGCCGGAGTGACATGGAGGAGACTGACACAAGACAGACCGTTGTGGAGGAAACTTCGGGAGACCTTCGTCCAACAGTGGATTGATAATGGTTGACAATGATGATATATATATATATTTATTTATTTGATTTATAATTGGGGTTTCTACTAGTAGCTGGATAACCTTAAGCCAGATTTTAAGAAAACGCTCTTCCCTTCTGGAATAGAACGTTGTACTTCTAAATATTTCATATAAATGTTTGTTTTGGAAGTAATGTTAAATTGAAGAACTTGTGACATTCTAAATTAACTTTCATTTTTAATTCCTTTTCCTATATAAATTTGAGTTTCTTCTCTGTTATACCCAAACTTAACGTGACATCTCTCACGAGAATACTATTGGCAACACATTTGAGGTCAGAGAGAAAGTGACACGTATGACTGATAAGAACGATAGATAAAAAGGACAATACGACAGTTGCTCGTGTGTGTGTTTGTGTTCGATTGTTAAGTTAAATGTGAAATTAACAATTTCAGTGCCATGTTGTGGAGTTTCTATTGAATTAGTGCTGGAATAAAGAAAGAATTACCGTAAGTTGACTTCTCTTTATGTTTCTCGTCTGGCTGTAAAAGCTTAATTAGGAACTATTGCATCGTATTCTTATTTATTTCAACATTCCTTAGTCATGGTTTAGACATAACGTAAAACCAATATTGCTCACGAGAAATACATTACGTTCTGAACTTCAAGAAAAATACGAATTCTCGTAGCTGCTATTTAACAATCCTAAAAGACGTCTAAACTCTAAACATGCAAGCATAATACAAATTTTCAAAAATGAGATTAATATGTCACGAATTTCTGTGCGATTCCACACACTTTTGAATTTATTACAAAACTACATTTATGCTTGATTTAAAATTTATTTCAACATAGTGTCAGACAGTTTTACATACAGTTAATTAAATTTTCTAGTCTCTTATCCCGAAACTCCAGCAAAATATTTTTGTACAGACAGCGTTTCCAAGTATGGAAACTTTGGTTTTGGGGTTTGACGTTCAGTTCTTACGTTAGAGCAAATCTAGGGGTCATACATAGTCGATCGTCCCAAATTTTGGGTCACCGAGGAAGGGAATAACCCAGGTCCTTAAGAGAAACGCTATCCATGTCTCATCCTGGATTCGAGCCCGGTCCAAATCGGATTACCAGCCAGAAACGAGGGCCTCTGGTCACTCTGCCATCGGAAGAATCCAAGTATAGGAACCCGTCGGTCACGGGGACGATCCAAGTATAGGAACCCGTCGGTCACGGAGACGATCCAAGTATAGGAACCCGTCGGTCACGGAGACGATCCAAGTATAGGAACCCGTCGGTCACGGAGACGATCCAAGTATAGGAACCCGTCGGTCACGGAGACGATCCAAGTATAGGAACCCGTCGGTCACGGAGACGATCCAAGTATAGGAACCCGTCGGTCACGGAGACGATCCAAGTATAGGAACCCGTCGGTCACGGAGACGATCCAAGTATAGGAACCCGTCGGTCACGGAGACGATCCAAGTATAGGAACCCGTCGGTCACAGGGACGATCCAAGTATAGGAACCCGTCGGTCACAGGGACGATCCAAGTATAGGAACCCGTCGGTCACAGGGACGATCCAAGTATAGGAACCCGTCGGTCACAGGGACGATCCAAGTATAGGAACCCGTCGGTCACGGAGACGATCCAAGTATAGGAACCCGTCGGTCACGGAGACGATCCAAGTATAGGAACCCGTCGGTCACGGAGACGATCCAAGTATAGGAACCCGTCGGTCACGGAGACGATCCAAGTATAGGAACCCGTCGGTCACGGAGACGATCCAAGTATAGGAACCCGTCGGTCACGGAGACGATCCAAGTATAGGAACCCGTCGGTCACGGAGACGATCCAAGTATAGGAACCCGTCGGTCACGGAGACGATCCAAGTATAGGAACCCGTCGGTCACGGAGACGATCCAAGTATAGGAACCCGTCGGTCACGGAGACGATCCAAGTATAGGAACCCGTCGGTCACGGAGACGATCCAAGTATAGGAACCCGTCGGTCACGGAGACGATCCAAGTATAGGAACCCGTCGGTCACGGAGACGATCCAAGTATAGGAATCCGTCGGTCACAGGGACGATCCAAGTATAGGAATCCGTCGGTCACAGGGACGATCCAAGTATAGGAATCCGTCGGTCACAGGTACGATCCAAGTGTAGGAACCTGTCGGCTACGTGGACGATTTAAGTATGGGAAGTCCCGGTGAACCGGCTGACTAAAACTAGTTTCCCTAAATAACAATAAGTTTTCAACACATCCCAAACATTCTCCGATCAAACTTAAGTGTTGTGGCAGTAAAAATTCATACATTTTAAAGTGAAGCATTTAAGCAACGCAGAAGTTGGACTGCCGAAACAAAATAAAATAGAAAATCCATAAAATAATTCTTGTATTTCAAAAGCATATGTACTTAAAAAAAATAAGACAATTATTATACTGCAAGCCAGTTTCAAACTTAAAATTTTATTCTGGATAAAAAACGACGCATCTGTATTTTGGTGTATATCCAACCTGACCTGTAACACAGTTCCACCCCTCCCATGTGCTTACCAGCATTCAGAAGTAACATTTGAATTCTACAGACTCAAATGAGATTGCCTCGCATAAGCACAAAAATGCCCCATACAGTATATTTATCAAAGTCTAATCAGTAGGTGGCCAAAATGGCGTTAATTCAACGAAAAGTTGTTTTACGTTACGCAAAATTTGAGTCACTGATCGTATCCACCAATACTTTTGGTTAAATTATCAGGATACACTTCATGACGAATTTGTTAATCAGTTTTCAATCACAGGCGTTATTCAGCTGCTCTGCACATATTGAAGCGAACATAAAAAGGAGTTGAGGTACTAATCTTGCCATGCCAGATAACTTGAGAAAAGAAAAAAAGTGCACTGCAAACTAAATTATTTCACAATATTTAATACCACTGTACATTTAATAAAATACTTTTCATTAAAAATCTGCCATTTCGTAGAAACTGAACTTCGGAAATGAGAGGCTACACTAGCTGTAGCAGATCTTTCGGCGAGGTAAATTAACCTGATTTATCGCTGTTGACATTGTTGCAAACAGCTAAATGGTAATCCATGGATTTGCAAGAAATGAAGTTTGACACATATGAACGGTAATTACCAATTTCACAAGAATAATTGAAGTTTGACAGAACTACGAACAGATTGCGCGTTTTCTCAGAGTAAATTACATTATGTATCTAAAGCAAAGTACCTATTGCATCCCGTCAGTTTAGACTATGGATTACTGACATGGATCTGCAGATCTTTTGCAGTACTATTTCTAGAGTTATGTCGAGGCATCGGATCTCCTTTCCCCATTATATTGCCAGAGCATGGGCTAGAAGACATACCCTTTCCTCAGCGAGGTAACTAATAACTAACTGAAAATTAAGGAAAGGAGAGCGAGTTTTCCGAACTGCAACTAACAGTTCTTGCTATACATATTCTTGCAACTAACAGTTCTTGCTATACAAGCATTCTTACTTAGTAAGGCTGTGCTAAGAATACTTCGTTCTACATATCCTAATGAACATATACTGTACTCCATCCCAAAGCGGTCTTACCTCGTATAGTGGAAATTTCAAACTTCAGTCAATCTTGCTTTTATACCCTGATTCAGTCATTTCTTGCTACATTTTCGAAATCTGAGTCACTCTGGTTTCTATAGCCGTCGTTTCCTGTGACTTCTTCGAAACCTTAGTCACTCTGGTCCTTAGTTCAGTCATTCCTTGCGACTTCTACTCAGCCAATCTGATTTCAAATGTCGTTACTTCTTGCGACTTCTTCGAAATCTCAGATACTTTGGTTTCTAATGCAGTCGTTTTTGTTTGACGACCACCATGAGCAAACTCTATAGACAA
This sequence comes from Macrothele yani, assembly GCA_039090855.1. Lineage (NCBI taxonomy): Eukaryota > Metazoa > Arthropoda > Arachnida > Araneae > Macrothelidae > Macrothele > Macrothele yani. The sequence continues at coordinate 57,246,149 of CM076994.1, read as the reverse complement.
TAAGCAGTCACTCGTCCCTAATTTTGGGCCACTGGTTCCAGGGGAGGGAACAGCCAATAGTGTAAGACAAACATTTATGGCTCACCGGGATTCGAACCAGGACCCATCTCGGAAGAATGGCCACAAGCTAATGCGCTTAGACCACTGTGCCACCGGGCCGGCATGCCGTCGTTCCTTGCTACTTCGAAACCTCAGTCACTCTAGTTCCTAAATCAGTCATTTCTTGAGACTTCTACAAAACCTTGGTTTCTCGCTCGGGTTCCTAATGCCGCTATTTCTTGCGTATTTCATATTTCAACGCTAGGTCTTACTTTCGATCTGTTTTTCGTGATACCGCAGTCATATCAGAGTCTTCATTACGGCAATGTTTGCTTATTTTTCATATATCTATCCTCTAGTCAAGTATCGGAGTTGCCAAATATTACTGGTACGTTTAAACTTTAGTTCGTTAGCATCCTAATAAGTACACTGTCGTTTATCCTCAACATCATATTGCAACATAAGGCCGTACTCGCCTGCAAACAATGTTCACTTATAGTGAAAACCACACGCAAGTTTTACCTTTTGCTGAAATTTCAAATTACTTTCACTTTTCCGTTCTATCATATTTATTCTTCGGTGCAAGATTCATCAGGATTGATCTACTGATGCGTGGCCTGTCGACGATAAAAGGCTTTGTGCTTTGGAAGGAGGGGGAGGAGGACGGCTAACCTGAAATTGCAGCTAAACTGATACATGAAATGCTTGAAGTTTAGTTTATCTCAATACAGCTATCTCACATCGGATTAATTAAATGCATCGTACTATCGTGATTAAATTCTTCAAGCGTTTCAACTGCGGAGTCATTAAAATAATTCGATTTATATGAAACTGCGTGGAGGTATCTTGTAATGGGCAGGTGCTGTCGCTCTTTACATGTATTGTTCAGTGCATACAGGATGCCCCGGCAGCTGAGTGATCAGAGGCACGGGTTTCTGGCAAACCGTCCGAGCTGGGCATTCTTGCGTGCATTCTGATCTTACAAGGAAAAAGTCTTTGTCCAGCTCGGATTTGAACCAAACTTGGCACCAATGTTCATCGTCACCTATGACGCGTTCATGTACAATATTTCGTCGGAAATCCAATAGGTTAGGGAGATAAAGAGTCCTAGAAATTGACCAATGATTAAAGCGCCACACTCATCAGCGCCATTAAATCATGGTTTAAATGCTTACGTCAGAGGATGATTATTGATGTCAAAAAATAATGATGAACTGATATAAAAAGTTACGTGTTGATAGCATCAAGAACAGGTGTAATATCCAATGATTAAATTTACAATCATTTTTTTCCTTTTACAGGGAGACTACACGTTATTAATTTTCTTTCTTCCAATTTAGGACACGTAGATACAGAAATTTTATCAAGCAAGCTTTTTCTAAACCAGGCTTTCTATCTTCTCATCCAGGCCATTATGTCACACCACTAGAATATTGTTTCAAACCCAAATTAGACACTTGTAGTACTGATAATTGAAGTATTAGCCCCCCCCTCCCCGATGTGCTCATTGCGCATATACCTTCTGCTTTGAACATTCAATTATGAATCTTCATTTTTCATTTAATTTCACTCAATTTTTCAATAAAATGTTAGTCAAATTTTGTGCATTTGCGTACATTTTATGTGAAAAATTTCGCGCCCTGTATCTTCTTAACCTACTGCATTTCCGACGAAATATTTCACATGTGTCCTTCACTGGTGATGACCATTTGTGACAAGCTTGGTTAAAAAAAAAAAAAAAAAAAAAAAAGATACTTTTCTTGTTAGTTCTCAGCTCTTATTCCTATCGTTCTCTTGTTGATCTAGTTAGTACTTGAATTTACTTTCATTTTGTAGAAATTAATTTGACTGTTACTCCGATTTTCTTTTATTTTCTAGAAATTAATTTGACCGTCTTTCGTTTACTTTGTTAAGTAGGCATATTATTGCCCTGGTTCAAGTTATCTTCAGCTGCCCATTTCCTAATATGTTTTTTCTATTTTTCTCTTTTTTTTTTTTTCACCCTCTTGAACTAATCAGACATTTTGCAAAAACGCCTCCCCGAAAGTTCAGTACTGAAAAACTCGGGGAAACCCACACGTGACAGGATTTCCATGCACGTGAATCAGGAATTTTAACAGGTACGCACGACTACATTGGTAATGAGCCGACCATACAGATTCAAGAAAACCAATAATTCAACAGAAAATCCAGATAGGAATAAGCCAGAAATGACGTAAACAACAAATCACGTGACACCAACACCCACACAGCACAGAATATTTCGCATGTTACAAGTATGCAGCACTGAAACACAGACTTTTCAGATACGTTGCGCAATGTAAAGGTAATGTTTCAGAAACCTTACGGTTACGTCAAAATGTCCTCAAACCTTACAAAACTTTGAAACATAACGGATACGTTATAATGAAAGGTCTTTGTAACTTCAACATGCCAACTTCACGTTACTGTTACGCAGGGGTTGCGTTAAAGTTTTCGCCAATTTATTCGCCAAATTTAGTTTTTTATCGTCAAAGTGTTATAACAGTATAAAAATGTAATCGCCAAAACGATCTTTTTTTTCGCAAATTGCGAAGTTGGCGATCAGCAGCGCTACCCTTGGTTTCGTATTTGTAACTTCATTACATTACTGTTACGTATTTGAAAATATATTTGTGACATATTACTGTTACGTATTTACTACGTTGAACTTTATAGTTTTAATAAACTTTTTACAATCACAATAAAAATATTACACTCGACAGCTGTTTCAAAAGCAACAACAGTCGTATTACGAGTTGTTTACGTTTTCACAGGTTCAACGCAGTCCGCTGTGCGTTGGGAACAGTGGCGGCGTTTACATATTGATAACAAAAGAAATAAAAATCGGTCCCAAATGAGGGTGTCGAATTTCTATTATACATGTGGAAGAGACTATTTCAGCGAAAAAAAAATTAAATAAAATTCGTCCTTTCCCTAAATACCTACCAATATGAACTGTCTCAGCATTAAGTAAAAAAAAAACATGCTGGTGTAGTATACTAAACACAACAGCCATCTACTTAGATTTTATAAAATGCTTTTTAGAATTTAAAAATTATAATAATCAGAACAATTACTTTCAAATTACCTTGAATCACAAAAAAAAAAGGATGAAATATTAAATCAACTAATTAGCTAACACGAGTACGACAGTATGACCAAAGAATATCCCAGTAGCACGTGGACATACGACTACGAGAGTGCTTCGCGGAAATGGCATAAATGCGCATGCGCATCCATGCCGTCACCAAACCAAAACTCTTAAATATCGCTGTAATGTAACATCAAGGTAGCAATTATGCACAATGGAAAGTATAAAACAGTAGTATCGGTGAATGCTATTTTGAACGTAACCGTAATGTACAAACAGTTATGTTTCAAAATAGATGTTGGGTGGCGCAGTGGTCTGTCTAAGCGATGGCTTCTGATCATTCGTCCGAGAAGGGTCCGGGTTCGAATCCCGGTGAAGCATGGATGTTGTGCTTGTCTTACGGCACTGGCTTTCTCCTTTCCTTGGAACCAATAGCCCTAAAATTAGGGACGGGCGACTGCTTATAGCACAATGAGTTGCACATGGTCGGTTAAAGCTCCAATAAAAAAAATAGATGTTGCTGAAACGTATTAATTGTAAGATATCTCTAGAAGTGTAACGAAAATGAGAGATTGTAACATTGATACATATCTGAAACGTTTTGTGCTGTATGGGCACAGGAAAAATCAACATTCCTTTTAGCAGCAAATAACACTGGTATCTAAAAGTTAAGCATAATTGGTAAAACATACAAAATAAAGGGTTAAAATTGATACAACAGCAGACATTGGTACGTAGATTAATCACATACCTAAACCAATCGCAATGCAAGAGCAAATAATGTCCGCTGTCGTTCGATATGCAAATATCTCTTAGTTCCATAAAAACAGCCTTACCCTGTCTAATTCCATTTTCTTACAATCCCCGTGAGAAAAGTTGAACAGGAACTTAATATGGAACAAAGGCGCCAGGTTGACCATCTTTTGCAGGGTAGAATAATCGGAAGGCTTGAATCAGGACAGTCACAGACTGCGGTCGAGCACTGAATGTGAAGCAAAGTGTCATCTCCAGGTTTTGGAGAAGGTTCCAAGAAACAGGTGACGTTAGACGCCAACCAGTGCAAATTCGTCTAAGAGTCACAACCCCCTCAGAAGGACAGCATCTTGCATAATTAACGGCACGACGTCATAGGACGATGTCTGGCAGGCAAGAGCATGCAGCCACCTCAGGACCAAGAGTTCAGACAAACTGTTTACAGGAGGCTCAGGGCAACTGGGCTCTATGCCAGACGTCCAATAGTCTGTGTCAGGACCACCATTGCGAACAGGAGTCGGGAACATCGCAACTGGACACTGAATCAGCGGAGAAATGTTCTCTTCAGTGGTAAGTCGAGATTTAGTTTACAGACAGATTATCGTTGAACCACTCTATGGAGAGAACGGGAACCCGTTACAATCCCAATAAAATCAGGGAAAGATACCAATTTGGTAGCGGTGGAGTCATGGAAAGGGCAATAGGCGCACAGACATCTTCGACAAAAGGTAACGCTACTGCTCTGAGGTACAGAGACTAGATACTGGAGCCTCATGTGAGACTTTTAGAGGTGTCGTGGGTCCAGAGTTGGTATTCATAGACGGTCTGGTAATGCAAATCTCCAGAAAACTCAGCTGGGGGGGGATGAATTTCCCAAAAGTGAAGATATCCAGTACATGGACAGGCCGGCAAGATCTCGGGATATGAATCCGATAGAGAATGTATGGGATATAATAGGGAGGCTAACTGCATCCAATCAGCCTCCAACAAGGACCACTCCGGAGCTCCGAACTGCTCTTCGTCAGGAGTGGGACTTGTTGCCCACAGAGCTCTTGGATACCTTGATAAGCAGGCCAAGAAGTTCATGCAAGGCTGCAGGGGGGGGGGTCACCATATCCCTTATTGATCATAGTGCACCAGCCTTTACTCAACTTTATGTAATCAACACGAAAACACCACTGTGTTGTTGATTTTTGTAAATCTGCATAAGTAATACAATATAAACTGTTTCGTAACTTGTTTTGTCTCCTATTTGAATTTGCACTAGGTTATTACACAAACACACCCAGTTTCGTAACTTTACGACCATTGGGTCTTGAAATATTCACAGGTATATTTGATTATACTTAACTTTTTTTTTTTTGACACGAGTGTCGTAACAATAAGCTTTTTCAGCATTTAAGATGGCCAGAACTTTTTTCCAAAATCAACTGTGATTAAATATTGAATTTTGGAGAAGACGCTAAATATTTCAAATGCTGTCTATCTTCAACAAGAAATGTTAAAAAGGCCTCACCCGATTCATCAGCTAATGTGCTACAATCTTAGCGTTGGTTCTAGGAAATAAACTGGGAAATATTTCAGCCAAATAGTTTCTTCCTTCCCGAAACCTTTCTGTCGAAGGAGCATCGATTGAGAAATGACGCTTCAACATTTCCGCAAAACGTTATTTCCTCGAAGAAAAACCAATAACGGCACAGTATTTTGTTATTCATACCTCCCCCTGCTTCCCTTCAAAGAACTTTCATATATCAGCTGCAAGAAAAAAAAATTCTGAGAATCTTATGCAATTCTATTTTCACTTTCAGCTTTCGCCCTAAAGTTACAGGCCATTCGCTTTTCTCAGCATCGCTTACGAAATATGAAGCAAATACTTCCACAAAGCAGCCAATCGAGAAAATTTCAAGAATATTAATTAGGCTGCTAACTCAAGCTCTTCCACTACCGTTATTCAGCAAGTTTTTTAATGGACAAACTTTTGATGAAATACATCAAAATTTGCTGACCTAACTAAGTTAATGGACACACTTTATAGAAAGGCCATTAATTTTGCGCTTGTTGATACAAATATGCGTTCTACTTAAGAAGAATGCCTTTGTCACTGTGCATAAAAATTAAAATGCACTGGGAACTAAAAACCCTATCCGACGTAAACATTTGACTTACGAAATCACTTCCCTCGCGACAAGCATGATCCTGAAATAGGAGCCTCCTGTAAGACGTAGTACCCGACGGAACTGGATTTCTCATAAAACAAAAGGTGCCGACGGAATTTTCAGGTATAATGAGCACCACTTTCAAATCCTGTCAGACATAAAAAAAAAAAAAAAAAATTCATAGCAGATTTTTAGAAAAAGAGGAATCGCCGAAATAGACCATCTACGCCCCATACTGAAAAAACTGCGCATTATTTAAAATAATAATGTGCTCAGTATTCATAGTGAACAGAACCAACAGAAATAATTAAACATTCATATTCAGTTAAGTATATTAATATATATTAAAAATTTTACCGATTTAATCTGAAATCGATAAAACTTTTCAAGTACGAAAAACTGCTTACACCCACTAGCGTCATATATGGAAATATATATAATATCAAGAAAGATATAGAAAATAAACAATAAAGATCAAAATTTATACGGAAAAAAAGACAAAATATTATACAACGGCCGTTCCATAAAAATGGAGTTTAATCGCACAAAATGAAGAAATATAGGCACAGTAAAATATATATATTATTCTTTCTCAAACTATCTTCTCTCGGATATGATATGCACCGGCCCCACCGTTCAGTCCACTTTTCAAAGCATGTGGCGAAGGCTTTTGTGGAAGCTGCCTTCGCGATCCCTGTACAGCTTGAATAACTCAGAATCTGTGTTGAATATTGCGCCACGGAACTTCATTGTTGGAAACAACCAAAAATCGCACGGAGCGAGATCGGGACTGTAGGCAGGCTGTGGCATGATTTCAAATACTGCATTTCATAAGAAACTGTTCAACGCAAGCAGCCCCATGTGGGCGAGCGTGATCATGGTGTAGGGTCCACTTGCCCACAAGTTCCGGTCGCTTAATCGATATGTGTCGTCGCAGACGTTTCGAGACTAAAACGTAATACTCAGCATTGACAGTAATTTGTGGAGGAATGGCATGCAGGTAGACTACACCTTTATGATCAAAGAATATCATCATCATCACCCTCCCCAGCTGATTTGGTTTGGCGGACTTTTTACAGAGGAGGCGAGCCTGTGCGTTTCCAGACACTCGTTGCGCGCTTCGAGAGGGGTTCCAAATAGAGTAGACCCATGTTTCATCGGAAGTGTGTTTAGAAAGTTTGAATCCTTTGCAATCATTTGTTTCCTCTCATGACACCTGAACTCTGGCTAACAATTGATCTCACGTCAGGTCATGAGGTACCCATCTGAAACACACACGATGCAGCAGGAATTTGTTGCAAAGAATGCGGAATGCCGACGTTTTTGAAATATTAGTTGACGCGGCTATGTCTTCAAACACCATGAGTCGATCTTCTTGCAGGACTGCCTAAACAGTGTTAACAATACGATTTGTAACAGTCCTTTCACGAACAGACCTAGGAGCAAGTTCTGCCGACAAACGATTGTACGGAAGATCGACGCAACGACGGACTGCAGCAATACACGGAGGTCACGTGGTTGTGGGTCAGGCACGTCGAGCCTGTCGATCAAAATAAGTCCCACAAGTGTTCTATGGGATTCAGGTCGGGCGATTTCACCAGCCAAGAAGAACGGAGACATCGCTGTCGTATTCCTGGAACCAGTCACGTACCCCCTTATCAACGTGGCAGGGCGCATTGTTGTTGGTAGACACCATCACCACCAGGGTAAACGTCCAACATGAAAAGAATGCATGTGGTCAGCGGGGAGTGACAGGTAATCATTGGCGTTCAGGGACCCATATCCAGTGGTACCAGCGGCCCCAGGTCATACTAGGAAAGCATCTCCCAGACAAGCACAGTGCCACCGCTTGCCTGTACAAGACCGACAAGCGTGTCTGGGTGTTGGATCTCGTGTATTTGACGCCGCCCGTCACTTCTGTGGAGTAGAAACCTCAATTTGTCGAAGAAGGCAACCCTTTTTCCACTCTTCCATTGTCCAATGACGGTAGTCCCATGCGAACTGCAGGCGTCGTTGCTGATGGACCTGGGTTAACATGGGTTGCTTTGACCCAGCGTAGACTCCGGAGACCCATACGTAACAGGGTTCGCTCTACTGCTATCGGGTATACGTACCTGGGTGCCCCAGCATTCATTTGCGTGGTCAATTGCTGCACTGTTGCGCGTCGATTGTCCTTTACTGGTAGACCTTCTCCTCTGGGGTCGATGGCGTTTGGGTCTCCACAGTTATGAGGTCACGAGATACTCGGTGTGGCAGCAGTCCATTCTTGGTACACCCTTACTACAGCACCTCGTGAACAGCCCAGTCAGCTGTTTCTGAGATGCTTCCATCCTTCGCGCGGTAGCCGATGATATTCCTTTTTTAAAGTCCGGCAAATCACTACCTCTCGCCATTGTGCTCACTATGGCTAGTCTGTCCTGGCCGGCAGCTTATATCTCCGTGTGGTCGACCTTGTCACGTGCACTCTGATTGCGCATGGGTGGGGGTACACTGCGATTCCGAGGGTGGTCATATTATTCTGATACAACTGTGTATTTCCCATTGTGGGCTGTATCTGACCCAAGATTATAGAGTTTTCAAAAGCGCCGAGATATAGGTGCAAATATATTTGAAACAAATATACATCTACGCCTCCTAGGGGCAAAAGTGTGCGTTACCAAAAATTTGAAATAAATTGAAATATTCATCACAAACCGCTATTGGTCAAAAAGGTCTGCAAATCGGACTTAGAAGCAAGAGATATTGGGGTTAAAAGCAAGAAACATTTGTGCCCTTTGTCGGGAAACGCCATTACTTACAAGAAAAAATGCATGCAAAATAATCCTCCCACCTCCCCAACGAATTTTTGGAAGAACACTTAGAATAAAATACATTTTGAATTCAATAGCATCTGACCTCCATCGGTGATGCTGTGCACCTAGAAAAAAAATCAAAAAGGGAAAAATCGTCGTACTTAGGTTTCTTGTTCCTTAGACATTGAACGACCACCGTGAGCAACTTAATGGGCTATATATAAGCTGTAGCCCGTCCCTAATTTAGGGGCACATGTCCCAGGAATGGAAGAGAAAGCCAGTGACGTGAGACAAGCACCCCATCCATGCCACACCTAGGGTTCGAACCCAGACCCATCTATGACGACTGATCAGAAGCCAAAGCTTCGGACCATTCGGCCACGGGACGGCATTCTTACAGCTCAAGCTTTCCAATAATAAATGGATTTCTGAAATCGGAATAACTGGTAGAGAAATATGATGCGACAGACGGAGACACAGTGAAAAGTTTTTTTTTTCTTCTTAAAAAAAAAAGTTAAAAATAAGGGAACAGATTTTTTTTTTTTTTTTAAAACAACCACCATTCGCGACTCTTCAGGCTATTAGCAGTCTCCTGTCGCCAAATTTGGGACAGTGGCTCCAGGGAAGAGCCGGCGCCAACAGATAAACACACTACCCATGCCTCATCCGGGAGTAAGATCCCAGGCGGATGGTGTGATGATGCATACTCTAATTAAACCTTCCTTTCGAGTTTCTGCATTGTTATGTAAATTTGGTTTATTTTTGTTAAACGTTTTCCCTCTTAACGCCAAATTTTCTCTCTCGACGAATTAAGAGTTTGGCAATCCTGACAACAGATCAGAAGTCAGTAAGTTGTGCTCAAAATACAGATAAGAGCTGATGTTTTCGAGTATGATATATTTTTGTCTAAATGTTATCACGCTCAACGTTTTACTATTTAGGTTTGTTAAAAAGCGAGCGCAGAATCGTATGCTGCTGATTGTTGAAAGTAGAGAGGATTGTGCTACCTGGATATTTGTTCTGACCAAGTTATATTGATTGAATTAAGAGTCTAAAAAGTGGTGTAGTACTTGACTAGAGCCAATAAAGAAGCGGATTTTGTAAGTAGTGTCTTATTATTTCACTGGACGTTACAATGCTCAAGTGCCTAATTAGTAATTTTATATATAAATATCACTTTCACCAGCAGGGAGAGTGAAATTAACTTGTCAGCAGGGAGAGTGAAATTAACTTGTCCGAAAAAGAAGTTCTAAGTCACTTAGCTAAGGCAATAAGCCGTAAGAGTATTACAGAGAAGCTAATAGATGAATTCAAAGTAAACCTACCTTCAGAGTTTAGTGTTTTACATGAGAACAAACTTATTAGGATAATATGTAGTTGATATTACAAGCATTCATATATTACCTATTCCTCTACAATGGTCAGTAGGTAACTCCTCAGACCACACTTCTAACGGGCAACAGAACTAACTTAAGCTATAAATTAAAGTAATTTTACACACTTGCTATGAATTTTTTTGTATACATTACACATAAATGCCATTTACAGAGTAGAAAAAAAAAATAACTTCTCTTTAGTCATATAATTTTTCTCTCGAGGAAACGAAATGGTGTTGATACACGTGTCATTCCAATGTAACCAAGGTGGTAGTGTTTTATTTTATTCAGCAGCACTCAAAGTATAATTAATTCACACTTTTGCTGGAAGGAAAAGTTAAACGAACTTAGTAATAAAAAAAAAAACTTAGTGCTCAAATGATATCAATAATAAGTCACCTCTGTCTCAGCACGATCCACTAAAAACTTCCATCTAACACACATGTCGTAGTTAAAAATGTTTATTTACACTAAAAACATGTACAGATAAAAGCCGAAGAATTTAAAATTGCAAGAACTTTCGAGCTTGCTCCAAAGCTCATTTTCAAGCCGAAAAAGCAATCGATGTACGGAGAGCAGATTGGGAAGTACTTGAAAGGTAGGAATCACAAAATACTTTAAATCAAATTCATCCAGCGCAAAAGCAATAGACTTAGTTTGCTAAGCCCCCACTTTGTTGCGTTTTTCTCTTTGGTTGCCTAAAGGCCACTTTTGTTGCAAAAAAAAAAAATCTTTGATAGAATGTCTTTGATAAAAATGCATTTACCCATGGGCGTTGCAAGACTAAAAAACATTGGGGGAGGGGAGGCTGAACACAGGGCTTGAATTTTTTTACTACCTTTGCTCTCATCTCATCTCCCCCCCCTTCTGTAAAGAAAATATAAGTAAAACTGAAAAATTTTAAAACTCTTGAGAAGAACCTATGCCTAAAAAGCCAAAAAAATATACGAAACGCATTTCACACCTGATGATCCGCGGGACGTGTCCTTAAGGTTTTTTTTTCTTTTTTAAGTTTTAACGACTATCGTGAGCAACCCGATGGGCAATAAGCAGTCGCCCGTCCCTAATTTACGGCCACTAGCTCCAGAGAAGGGAGAAAACCAGTTCCGTAAGAGAAACAATATCCAGGCCTCAGAGATTCGAACCCGGACCCATCTCGGGCGAACGGTCAAAAGCCATCGCTTAGACCACTGCGCCAGCGGAGCAGCTGTTTTGCATTTTTCATTAAACAAAGTGCTTTCGACATGTGCACCTTTTAACAGCCAAGAGAAGGTTCCTTACGGGTCCTTCGGTTGCGTATGATGTTCAAATGTAAATAACCTCATTGACTTTATTTTTTGATAATTAATCACTGATTTACAATAACATTCCAAACTTAATCAAGGTTTAGAAATATATTTTTTAATAGAAACTAAAAACTTACTTTGAGATCGTTGCATGAGAAGTTTCAACCTAAGAGATAGTCTAGCGACGCCCCTGCATTTACCCAAATTTTTCTTTAGTAAATACAGATTTAAACAAAAATCCTGAAAAAAAGACTTTAAACAACAGTCTTAAATAATTTCAAAGAACCGGCCAATGGTTCAATCATAAGGCGTGGAATTGGAAAGGAATGACTTTTCATTTCAGGATTTAACGACTACCGTCCGTGAACATTTATAGCTATATGGAGTCTCCTGTTCCTAATTTGGGATAACTGGTTTCAGGGAAGGTAGAAAACAAGCGTCACACGACAAGCATGGAACTCATTTCCTCATCCGGGACTGTAGCCCAACTCAGACGATGAGTCGAAAGACCTCTTCTGAACACTTCGGCAAACAGATCCGCAAACAATTCATTTCCACTGTCTTATCAAAGCCACGACACTAATCTGGACTACATTTCTCTGTTTCCATTAAGCACCGATAACCCTGAATTAAGACCAATGCTGATAAGGAAAACAGGTTTTCTATGCAATGTAACCGAGGAATGCGGATATTTAAGCTGAATATTTTGTTGAATTTCCATACAGAAATGAGGATTACTCGATTCCGTTATTTCAACTTGAAATATTTTTATGGAAAATTAAAAACCCATTTCTCAAGAGGGCTGGAAACTATCACGGCAATTCCAATTCGACGATAAATGTATATGACAGTCAAATCATCCCTTTCCACCTAAAATTCAAGCTCGTTCTTGGCATCAGAAAATAACGATTAATTTCCTCGCACGTTGAAATTTAACTGGGACATAAATAGAAGCCAGTTACTAACAATTTAATTTCACATACCCTGAAGTAGTATTATAATTTTGTTGGGGGAAGGGGTTGGTTAACCAGGAAATTCAATGAGTTGTAAACAGTCGCCCCTCCCTGGGTTACTGGCTCCTGAAAGGGTGGCAGCCAATGCTATAAGACAAACACACGATCCATGTCACACCCGGGATTCGAACCCAGAGCTATTCGGTCGAATGGTAAGGAGCCAGTGCTGCAAGACAAAACACATATCCATGTCACACCAGGGATTCGAAGAGCTATCTTGGTCGACTGGTCAGAAGCCAGAGCTTAGACCACTGCGCTATCCGGAACATACTTTCGAATGGCAGAGATTTTTTGCTAAAGTTAGGTTTCAATTTGAATTCCGACCTCCTTTCAGAAAACTTTTCTTATAATCATGTGTCTAAGTTATTTTGCTGTCAATTTTTAGTGAAACATAAGATTATCTTTGTTGAGGGGAAGGGGCAATGTTATCAGAAAAAAATCACTATCACTCTTATTATTGATATAAAATCATTTTTTTATTATTAACGCATATCCCGCTTTAAACCAACGGCTGGTATATTAATTACATTTCTGTTCTGCATAGCTGGACTAACCAAATCAATTGCTTTTAATTGAAAATATATTTAAAGACTAGATAAAAAAAGACAACAGTAAAATGCATTCAGGAGTACTTACATATAAATTTTCTTAGTTCAGAAAAAATGTTTTCATCAGTATGGTGTGAAGAAACCTTCCAGCTTATAAAATGTGTATTTATTTACCTTTAAGTGACAGAAGTTATGGCGATTTCAGAATGTTTTTAATATTTTTCTTTCGTACCCTTGGTGTTTGCGAAGGCACTGAAGTTTTTTTTTCCAAAAGTCAATCGACGTAGAAAATCATTTTCACGAGACATTCAAGCTAATGCATTTTACATTCTTCACGCATATTTGATTGAACCCGTGATTTCAAAGGAACGTTTGGCGGAGGACCAACCAACCAACCTCGCAGTTGGATACAGAAATTGATAAATATAATCGTGAAGCAACAAACTTTGAGAAGAAAGAAAACAAGAATTCTTATGCGCAGAAAACCGGACAGACTTTTGAACGCTCAAGCAAGGTGAAAAAAAATTTCCAGCTTGCTACTTGCAAAAGTTTTTTTTTTTAAAATCTGGATGGAAGATAAGCTTCAGCACGGCAAATGCAAGGTACAGAATTTATATTTAAGCATATCAGAATAGGACCCCATCGAGATTGCGATCTGCGGCTTCAGCATTCCTAAGCGTACCTTTTTTTTTTTTTTTAATGGAACGGGTCAACTTAAAATTTCGTTTCAAGCCGCAGTTAGTGTCTACTGCAGGTCCGAATGTTTGCTGAAGCGTACCACGAATAAAACATTGCTGATCGAAGGAACGGAGAGATCAAGATCGTCTCCACTTAAGGTTAAAAACTGAGAATTAATGGCATAAAAACGGATTTTTGGCAACCAAGACCAGAAGAACACGAAACTATCGATATTTTATAACCGGGGGGCGGGGGGGGGAGCAGAAGGTAATTTTTCTGACATCATCCATATTTCAACTCTCTGAGAACACTGAACCAGTGTTCTCAGAGATTTGAAATATGGACGATTCCAAACCTGTCCCTATGAGTTCTGTACGATCAGTTACCACTAATTTATTACTACGGATTCCAGGCAAGGAAGAGAGTCACAGGAAAAATACGCAGCCCACACCTCAGCCGGGACTGAAACACCTTGGCTCATCAAGAGCGGTTAGCCTAAAGACTAAGCCTTCCAGAGATGATTACCAAATGAAGCTCACGGTAAATTGTACCAAAGGAGATTATATATTGATATATCTCTACTGAGATGAATCGCATCCAATATTAATGTTTTTTTCTTTTATGTTTTTTTTTTTTTTGCCATTTAGAAACAAGAAAAGAAAAGAACAGAACAGAAAACTAAAGGCTTCGTTCTCTCGATATTTAACTCCCTCACGAGCTTCTGAAGGGCCAGATTACTGTCTCGAAATGTACAGTAGGAATGAGAAAGAACACCTTAGCTGTATGGTTAAAATATATTGCTATGCTATGTAACTTGGAATTTCTAACCCAAGTCCAGTAGCACAGAGAGTAAGAAAGTAGGTCGTGCCTTTTCAGCTTCGGGGTAGATTAGCAGCAGCTGGAGAAACATGATCACAACAAATTTAGAAAGCTACATGACTGAGTAAGAATGACAGAGCAACTGCACATCAAACAACAGATTGGGATACGATTTGGCAATAGGCATTTCACCATTAAATCCATCAATATTCAACTTTAAATCAAACATCTTCATCAGCCTAGCCCTCCCTCCACTGTCGGATGAGCACCCCCCCTCTCCCCTTGACTACAAATCTCTTCCCACAGTTGTTATCTCAAGATTCCACCCACTTATTCTGCAAGACGGTTCCGTGTACTTTCAACAGCATTTTAGTTTTACTACCTCTCGCTACATAGTCTATATGTATTTCGCCTTCCTCGTTCTAACACATTTTTTATTTAGCGACTATGTGTCTCTACAGAATATAAAGTTGGAAATTTGCATTACTTGAAAATCTTCCTTTTGAAAGAAATTGGAATGCTGTGTCAACGTATTGTTATCCTCTGTGCACTTCGCGTTTTAGAACGTTTTCCATTCAGCGACGATGAGATGCTTGGAGGTTTAACGACCCCCGTGAGCAACTCAGTGGGCTATAAGCAGTCGCCCGACCCTAATTTAGGGTCACTGGTTCCAGGGAAGGGAGAGAGCCAGTGCCGTAAGACAAACACAACATCCATGCCTCACCGGGATTCGAACCCGGACCCTTTTCGGACGAATGATCGACCAGAAGCTATCGCTTAAACCACTGCGCCACCGATGTCTCCTTAGCATATAAAACTAAAAATTTCCATTACTTTAGAAGCTTCCTTTGGAGAGAAATTGGAATTCTGTGCATATATCGATTATGATATCAACCGAAATCATTCCACGAAAACCTACTAACCTCACGGCAATTCACGATTTTGTGGTAAAGCAACTACCGCCGTCATACATTTTAATAAAATTCTTCTCCCTTTTATTTTCGTTCGAACACGTCTGAACTATCACCGAACGAGACACTGCACATTACAATTCTAATAGTGATAATCAATACGTATAAATCTAAAATCAGCTATTGCACTTATACAATAATAAAAAGGGTCTGATTCTAGATTTATCGAGGCTTAAGGTTTCCTTCACTTCAACTTAAATGCCATTTGGCAACTTCATTTTAATTCGCTGAACCTTTATTTGTTCTAATGGGTATCGTTGCTTGTTCGTAGCCGCTGCAAACTTAAACACTGAAATCTCCAATTATAAACTTTAAGATAAACGGTCCAGGGTAAGCAATGAGTCAGCAGCACTCACAAATCCGAAGTCCACTTTATTAGAAAAAAAAACTCCCAGCACCTGAAGTATTCGGCACATCAGTAATACGTCGCTTGTAAAAGCGAATCAAACTACTATTTCGTACCAGTACACGTTTCACAATTACCGCTCGCCGTCGTAAAATATAATCTACATAAAACGATCTTACATATCGTACTTTTTTTCTTTGGATTGGAGGTTTAACGACCACCGTGAGCAACTCAATGGGCTATATATAAGCAGTCGCCCGTCCCTAATTTAGAGCCACTGGTTCCAGGGAAGGGAGAGAGCCAGTGCCGTAAGACAAACAACATCCATGCCTCACCGGGATTCGAACCCAGACCCCTTTCGGACGAATGATCAGAGGCCATCGCTTAGACCACTGTGCCACATGGGCGGCTATCGTACTTCTCTCAAAGCATATATCGCCGAATACTAGCTATCAATCTCCGAACATAGAGTGGTTTATCAAAATAAAAAATAAGATAGTGGTTTATCATAATGCGCCGTACTCAAATCACAGGGACTACGTCATCAGCCATGTGAGGTATGTAAAGGGGTACAGTACGATGTCAGCTATTACGTACCAGGGCCATAGTCGCAGGTGAAACATCTGTTGTGAAGTAATTGTCGACAATATCAGATCTCAGTGACCTCAAAAAAAGACATGATTTTGAAGGATCTTCAGTAACGAACGATACAAATAGTATGTGTAACACGAGGAACTGTACCGAAGATTATAACTACCCATCAAAAAAGACAAGTGTTGCCGCTAACGTGCAAATTGTGAACGTCACACGAAGATGTGAGATAGGGATAGATGAAGTTGGGCATGGTCTGTACAACGGAAGCACAATACCACGGGCAGAGCAAATAGCAGCAGATTTGAACACTAGTTAGAATGATCCCGTTTCCGCCATAACAGCTCGTCTGGAACTCCATCGCGCAGGTATTTATGGCAGTGCTGCAGTCAACAGACCTAATTACCAACATCAATGCAACAAAACGTGTAAAATGGTGCAAAGCACATAAACATTGGGATGCTAAAGACTGGCAATGCGTCATCTAGTCTGGTGAATCGTGCTTCACATTTTCCACCACTTGTAGAGTGTAGACTGGCGAAAACGTGCAGAAGCGTACACCATCTAGACTGTTTGGTTCTGACTGAAGCAAATCCCTGATGCTGTGGGTACCACATCCTTAGAGCTATTGGTTATTTTGCAGACTTTTGTCACATCTGCAATGTAAGAATCAATTCTTGGGTACCACCTGCACTCAGGGCCGGATGGAGTTTTTGCGGGGCCCGGGGCGAAATTTCATTGCTTGCACTAGGAAATAAAATCTCATTTTAATAAAGTCGTTACGTGAAGATGTCCGTAAATAATACACAGGATGTGAAGCCCACAAATCTGCCTGTGACGGCGACGAATTCGTATCCCTGTGCTCCGGAGCTGAATGCTTTACCGATTAAGGTACACCGACGGGATTTATCTCTAACTTTTCCTTTCTGACATGTGCTTCACCTCTGTAGTACTTTGAAACGAAAACTATCGTAAAGACAAAATGATTATCTCAAAGAAGCATTTGCTTTAAGCTCAAGAAAAAGACCAGAATATGTAGAGAGAGAGAGAGAGAGAGAGAGAGAGACAAAGAAACTTAAAATCTACGATTTTCTTTCCGAGCTGGGGTTGAGGTTGTATTTTCACTTATTGAATAAAAACTGCTTCACAAAATGACAAAAATCTACGTGCGTAGCGAAAATTCTTGGATTGCGAATATTTTAGTGTAGAAATATTAAATTCGTATAAATAGTTTTTTCCTCTTGACAGATGTTTTAGTGATTGATTTTTAACGCAAAATGGAGTAACTGACAAATTAGTGACTTTTTGAACTTTTATACACGCTCATATGATTTTTTTAAAATTTCTAGTAATGTTTTTAAAGTCACCGAATTAATGGCCTCCAAATGTTGCCCGAAACAAACTTTGAAATTTTTCTTTATTTTATTTAAATATCTGGTTTGCACGCAAATTGTTAAATATATATAAAAAAAGCAAGGGCCACAAAATGATAAAATTAAATTTGCGATTTCATGAATTCGGAAAATATCAAGGTCGTTACAATATACACTTGAAATCTACAGATCCCCTTATTTGTACGGCGAAGGGCGATAACCTATTTGAGAACCGGGCAATTGAAAACAAACAAAAAAACTTAAAAAAGAAAAACATCTTTTTAAGGGCCTCGCACCCGAAAACTTACCCACAAAAAATAATAATTGTAAAAAAATTCTAACAATTTTTTTTTTTTTTTCTTAAACTGCGGGGCCCCTTAAAGGCGCGAGGACCTGGGCGACCACCCGGGTTGCCCCTACGGTCCAGACGGCCATGCCTGCACTCAAGTGTTGCCGATACTGCTCCCTAATGACAGTCCCTGGCTTTAAAAGCAGATAATGCAGCTGTGCACTGCGTGAAACGTGTCAAATTGAGGTTTGCAGAGCATGGGGATGAGATATAGCAGCTACCCTGGCGACCTCAGTCTCCACATTTCAATATTATTGAACATTTGTGAGAATATCTGGAGCGAAAGGTGAGATCACACTTTCTACCTTCAATATCACTGGCAAATTTGAGACATTTTACAGGAAGAACGGTTGCGAATTCAGTTATCGTATGTGCATGACTTGTATAAATCTATTCGAAGTCAAATTGCTTCCGTTCCGAAAGCCTGAAATGGGCTTACAGCTTATTAATAAGAAATGTTCTCCATAAACAATGTTTCCATTATTTTATAAACTCCTGTAGTTCTAACTAAGCTCTCATCGAACTTCGTTCGTTTTATTAACCTTTTGAGCCGCTGTCAGGCTTCAACTTTGAAAAAAGATCGTCGGGAGAAATCATTTTACGTTAAGTCAGAAAATATTTAACGAGGAGAAACCCAAATTTACAAGAGAACAGAGACTGAAAAGGGAGGTTAAATTTGTACTATACGTAACATACTTTTTTGCTAATACTAGTAACAAAATTTTACCACAGCGCATTATTAAAAATATACCTGATGCAAAAAAAAGTAGGCTTCCAAAATTTAAATCATGGAAAGCATATTTATGGATGTCTCAATAACTCAAATCGCAATCACAAAGGTAAAACATTTAACAATACCAACTTGATAAAATCTTAAAAATACCTCACTATCTCTCTTTGTTTAGACACTTAAAAAAAGTCATAGCCGCACAATCTTACGGTTCCTACATTCGGGGTAGTACATTTACATCCATTTTAAATAACTTCTTGACGCTGAGCTGAAAAGGCATATACAGCTGAATCCGTATATAACGAAAATGAAGGGAGAGTAAAAAACATTCGATATATGCAAACTTCGTTGAAACCGGACGGATAAAAAAAACGGCTATTTCGGGGCATATTACACTATGTCAGATAAAAAAAAAAGGGGTTATTTTTGGCATATTCAACTAGTCAATCATTAACTGTTTATCAATTAATCGAAGGCAAATAATACTTGTTAATTGAAAACCACAGCTAGCAAAATAATGAGAGATCTGCAATAAGGAAAACTTTTAACATAAAAATTACAGAAGTGCCAAAAATTCGAAACTTTACATGTTACGTAGTTTATAAGAGCAATTCTTGCTTGTTTTGAGCCTATCATGATAGCAGTTTTAAATAATTTAACTTAAGCGGCTGTTAACGTTCCTCGAAGCAAAATAAACTTAAGATTTTCTAAACAGAGATTGAGAAATAACAAGGAGAACAGGCATTTCCACGGGGTGCTGTCAACAACAGGTACTTCCTTGTTTTCCAGTGAAAAAACTGAATACCACTTCTTTTGTTTACTGATAGCCCTACTGATATATATGAGGTTTCCCCAGAAATTATTATTCACAATATCCGGTTAAAATAGCAACGGGAGAATATTACGAAGTTCAACAGATCTATAAAAACTTCGCTTTATGCGGAACTTCGGTATTATGTGAGCTCATTATATGTGGGCTTGACCGTATTACCACTGCTTTCAAGAACAGATACATTTTCTGCGCTCTTTCGTCTGAAACAGAGTACAGGTGTACAACTATCTTGTTTTCAGTTATCACAAATGCCATTTTGCTCAATTCTCTATAAATAATTTACTTGTAATCAGTTTTAAAATGCCTCTAGTCGAAGAGGGAGGGAGGGTGGGGAGACGTATAGGAAGAATAAAGTCCTAGAAAATAAAATTCCACTCGTTTGAGCTACACTGCTTGCGATAATTTTCAATACACACGTTGTTGTTTTTTTTGTTGTTTGTTCTCTAAATTTTCGCATTAAAGTTATTTTTACAACAGAGCAATGTCATCGCAAACTGATGTGTGTGAAGTAGTTAAAATCGGTTGAGTGCGGGAAATCGCACTAGTTATGAAGTTGCTTTTTTCAATGGCCAGATACTAGCAACTGGCTATGTACTGAACAGTTTAAAATAATTTTGTTTGTTGGAGGCATTAATTTTGGCGAAACTGTCTTTGTACTCCCCTGAATGCATATTATGTACCGGCGCATTTTCCCAATATTTACATGGCAACAAAGACCAGAATACGTCTGTGGAAAAAAAGGTCGATATCCTTAGAGACATGTGTTACCTATACTTGTATTTACATTACCGCCAACGAGAAACTTAAAAATAACGAGGTTATTCAGGAAATCGTTCCCCTTTCTGCACTGTTCAAACAGAGGCGAAGGTCCTTTTCCCCGAACTTCTCGTTGTGTGATTACACGAAACGAGAAGTTCCAAACTTCTTACAAAGTGCGCAGTTGAATTCGGAAATTCTTTGCCGGCGCATTCGCAAAAGAGAAGTACACACACTGTCATATACATACATTAACTGCAGAGCTGGAAAATTACCTGAAAAGTTACATGCCCAGCTGAACATGTGCAGAAATTATTTATCTGCCCAGATACTAAAAGCTGGATGCCCAGGAAAATTTATTAAGATAAAAAAAATAAGAATTCTGATTTGTTAAGAAAAAAATATGAACTTTTTTTTCACATGTTTTGCATTTCCAGTCTAATCAAAATATTCAATGCACAAAAGCGTGTATCCCAAGTTTCAAGATGATGCTGAAATTGGTATGAAATGATGATGGAAATTCGTATTTGAGAAATTTGGTGATTCTGCCATGTTCATTTCGTCAAATTTTCCCCCTTTGTCACTAAACACAGAAGGCTAGTTCCATCAGTGACATGCAATGCATTCCGTCGCTGACTATAAACAACATCTGGAACAAAATTGCATATGGTTCCAATTTCTGGATCAATCGCGTAATATAACTAAAGTGATATTCTTCTGTCCTTGGCACTCCGTAACCAAAACACAACCTTCGGTCAGAGATGGAAAAGGGTCACAGGTCAACGGGTCAACAATTTCTTGCGGGTCCAACGGGTTGGGTCAAGGTGTTCCTGACCCGATTTTGACCCGGTTTTATTCCCGTTTTATTTATGAAAAGAGAAAAATATATTCCAAAGAAAAATGCGCGTTGTGGAATTCTGTAGTCGACACTGGTGCCCACGAAGTGAATAGTAATTTGCCATGCAAAAATATTGTCTCTTTCTTAAAGCAACGAAGATTTCCACCGAAGGACGTCAGACAACACACAGACTCCATATCGTAAAAAGATCCTTCCTTTGCGTTCTTTCACAGTGAGATTGTCCAGGGCAAAGGTACAGGCAAACGCCATTCGCCTGCTTCTCAGCTGATTCACTCTCTTCGTGCGAAGTTCACTGTATGACTAAGTTACTTTTCACATCGCATCTTTTACATTGAGCATTCAGAGGTTTTCGATTGATGTGCTAACATTCCGTTCCCCTGACATGTCATGTCGAAATTAACTCCTTATTTGTTAATATTGATGGAATTAATATTAAGGAGGTTGAGAAAGGCGTCGAGGCCAACAAATAAGTGCTTGTTGAAAACCACAAGGCGAAGAGTGAATGCTGGAAATTGTTTCGTCTCATTAAGGAACCGGTGAATAATTCTGTGTTATTTACTCTTGCTTGTTCAAAATGTGGAAAGTGTATAATTACACAGAAAGATGTCGACGGTGTAATAAAAGATTATGGAAACAAAAAATCTAACGGGCCATATGAAAGTATGCGCACCCCCAATAAAGCGTGGAAAGAGCGAACAATCTAAATACAATTTAACAAAAATGCATTTGTGTAATCGTAAATAATTATTCGCATTTGTAATATACTCCATGGTCACGGTCATAGTCAGCCATTACTTCTGGATTATGCAAAATAGTGGCACTAAAAATTAGCAAGTAACAAAATTTTATTAAAAAAGGATTTCAGTTATTAAATATCAAGCAGTTATTGGGATGAATACATATATTACGTTCATATGTACATATATATATAAATTAAGTTTCGAATTTATAGTTTAAAGCAGATTTGTCCGGGTCAGTTACGGTTCCGGATCGGATCGGGTCGGGTCCAGTTATGGGACGTCCGGGTCTGGTCCGGATCCGAAATTTTTGACTCGTTTCCAACTCTGCGTTCGGTCACTGGCAGTGAAATGAAAGACGACATAAGACGAGTATCTTTTTTTTTTTTTTAGAAGGAAATTCTATTCCAAACTATTTATTTTAAAATTTACCTGCCCCGGCCGGGCAACTAGATTTTTTATTTACCTGCCCAGGCCAATAATTTACATGCCCGGGCATCTCCGGCATGGTATTTTTCAAGCCCTGTTAACTGCATGTAAAATAATTGATTACTACAGTTTTCGTTATTATTATACCAAGCAAACACAGGTCCATTTTTACGAGGTTTCTATTGTAACTCGGATAAGATAATATTACATGATTACAACAAGTAGGCAATGTTGCAGGCGGCGAGCGAAATACCAGTAGGTTCAATTTTCTTTTTTTTCGGGGTTTAACTACCATCGGGAGTTAAATCTCGAAAAACTAATACTCGAAGGGCTATAAGCAGTTAAGCAGTAGCCTGACAAAGAAGGGATGGAGCCAGTTCCGCAAAGCAAGCGCACCCATACCTCATTTAGAGTCCGAGCCCAGCCGTCTCGGATGAAAGATCAGAAGCCAGCCAGCTCTCAGGCCACTACACCATCAGGGAAGTGGTCAAGTAGCTTTGGGGGGGGAGGTTACTTTTACCATGCACCGTGAGTAGCTCAATGGCTATACAATAAGCAGTCGCCCGTCACTGATTTAGAGCCACTTGGTCAGTGGGACAAACATCCATATCTCACCGGGATTCGAACCCAGATCCATCCCGGACGAATGGTCAGAAGCCAACATTTAGACCACTGCGCCACAAGTAGGTTCACAGCCGATGGCTATTTAAGAAAAATTGCCAATAGGATCACAGGAATTCTAACTTCTCCAGGTGTCATATCTAGAGAGGTAATTTTTGCGATTCTTCAGTCATTGTGAAGAATATTCTGGGGAATGGGTATTAGGATGAGGTGGATTTCCATTGCTTTACTCATCAAGGGTCAGGGTGCAGCAGCCAGAATTTGATCGGAACGTCGAGGGACAGACAATGTTAGGGATCCATCCACATATTTACGTTAGTTTCGGGGAAATCCCGCTAAATCGCAAACTCGATGGTGCAACTGTGCAATGCCCGTGATTCAATTCTAAAACATAATAAATTGAATTTCTTGAAATTTTTCAGTCTTTCAGTCTTAAAATATAAAAAACGGACGGACGAAGGAAGGAGCTGGACTGAAGGCTACGTAATGAATGGTTTATACGATATGGACTGCAGGTTAGGGTAAGGAGACCGTGAGCATTCAAAGTCTGCCCCTAAATTAGGGCCAATGATTCTTGGGAACCTCGCCCCGTGGTACACACACTACCCATGCCTTACCCGGCACTCGAACACGGACACATGCACCCAGCTAAGTCTCAGACCCGAAGGGGAGGTAAAAAGTCATCTGGGAGGAGATTCGGTGTTCAACTACAGACTAACGTTTACCAGGAATGCAAATGCACGTTTTTTTGTTTTGTTTTTTTGTTCATTTACTCCCTTTGCTAATTTACTTCACTAGCGAATGATTTCTCTGCGCTAAAAAGTAAAACAATAAAATAAAATACAAAATATGAAAAACGAGGTGAAAGAAAACTGAACTTTCTTGAAACAAAAAAAATAAATCGCATTCAGTGAATTTAATTGATTATGGTTAAGTTGCAGGTTCCTTATTGCTGGATAAAGTATTCAACTTTTTAGTTTACTATTCTGATTCCTTTCCTTGGATTCACGACATATCATTGAGGAGTTATTGTCGCATTTTGACTTTTTCTACTCGTCTTCAGTTACATTCTTTCTCTGGGACTCGATGGTAAGCTCTTCTTACTGTAATCAACAGCTAACCAAATCCCCTGACTTCCCTACTCAAAAAACAAGTACACCCATATTTACGTCAACGAACTTTTCCCCCACATACTTGTATCGTAAAACCACTCCTACTGACCCCAAAGCTTTCGACTTCTAGGGAGAAGTCGAAAGCTCTTTCTCTTGCACAAGAACTTCCTTTTAGCACATTTCCCAACGTTTAGGGGTACACACGTTTAGCTACCTGCCACAACAATAATTCTCTTTGCAGGCAATTAACTAGATGGAAGTTTCTAGACAGCACTTCGCATCTCAGTCACTTTCCAACTGACGAACAGTGTTTTTTTACGCTTTCCAACCGTAGGTTGAAAACGCGTATATGCTTCAGCTTTGTCAGTCTGTCTGTCCGGACGATAACTCGCGTAAAAATGGTTCGATTTCGATGAAATTTTAGTATGTGGTAGGGGACCACCTGGGGACGAAACATATTGAAAATGGACGAAATGGGGTCAAAGATCACGACATAGGATCCATTCCATCGCCTTTATCCCATACTATTAAAGGAACAATTCTTGTATGTATGTAAATTTTATTTTGAAAATGACTAAGGATTTTGATGAAAGTCGTTAACCTACCGTTTTCTGGTACTAGAAATCGATGCAGCTTGATCTCGACTTTAGGAAAATTTGTTTAGTGCCACCCCCAATTACCACGTTTTTAGTAACATGGCGTCGTCCCGTTAATGTCACCCATGCTTAGAAATCTTATGACGTCACACTCTCGCAATTGAGATGTCGGCGCGCGGTCACACCATTTGTCTCGTTACGTCACGCGTTGTGTGCGTATGCCCGTTTGCACGATAACTCTCGTAAAAATCGTTCGATTTCGATAAAATTTTAGTATGTGGAAGGGGACCACCTGGGGACAAACCCTATTGAAAATGGGCGAAATGTGGTCAGAGGTCAGGACATAGGAGCGGAATCACTTCCATCGCAATTATGAATCATAACTTAGGTAAAAATGTTTCGATTTGGATGAAATGTTAGTAATGTTGTAGGGGGGCCTACCTTGGGACGAATCCTGTTGGAAATGGGCGAAATGGGGTCAAAGGTTAGGACACAGGAACGGGATCTATTCCATAGCCCTTATGCATCATAACTTACGTAAAATGCTTCGATTGCGACAAAACTGTTATTTTGGAGGTATATTGAACCGGTTCTGTTTAATATAATCGAAATTGGATCAAAGGTCAGGGCACAGACCTGAGATTTATTCCACAGCCATTAATTATCCACATAACTCGAGTGAGAACTTGAGTAATGATTTCTGGTATGTTGGAAAGCGTATCATAATCAATGCATTGCATGATTTTACTAACTTGTTTTTAACTTTCTGCGTAGCTACGCATTCAACTCGGTCTTCCCTGTGCCTTAACACCAACAAGCCCTGTACACGTGTAGTTGAAAACTGACAGTTGTTTCTACTGATTCACGCTGAGAAGTAATTTATTTCGAGTTATCCATCTTTCCGTGCTGTTATCACTTCAAGTTTGCTGTTTAAAAACAGTTCAACACACGAATAAATAAGGTATTGATGCTTACAATAAAATGCAAGTGTAATTTTCATAAACCACTTAAAAAGTTCTGAGAATTTACAACTATGTCCACCTTACTCGGGGAGGGATACTTGCCTTGCAGGGGAGGGATGAGACCCCTTCATCCCTCTGCTAGCTATGGCCCTACCCGGACAATTAGCCAGAAACCCGTGGCTCTAACAACTCGGCCACCGAAAGAGTCTTGTATGGATTGTGCAATACATTTAAAGAGCCAAATTACAACTGCATCACCGAGTTAAGCAGTTTTGTGAAAATAATTTTTCTGTTTTGTTTTACTACTTCGCGGTGGAAAAGTTCGAGAGACAGAAAGCGCGATAATAAAACGTTAATATTCAGTTCAACCGACAACGTCATATCTATACTGAGATAAACTGAACTTCAAGCATTTCATATATCAATTAGGATGCAATTTCAAGCTGGCTTTTCTTTCCAAGACACGAGGCCCCGTTGTCATCGGTAGGCCACGGATCAGTAGAAGACCAATCTTGGTGAAACCTGCACGCCGAGCAATCAATGACACAGAACAGAAAAGTGAAAGTGATACACCTCTTTGAAATTCCCACAAAAGATAAAACTTTCGTCCGGTTTTCACTACAGATAAGTGCGCATTGTTTGCAAGCGAGCACGGCCTTATGATGCAATATGATGTTGGGAAACAGGATGCGCCTTCACAGGCCAAGAGTTTTCTACCCACGGGGCGAAAGCGAAAAAGAATGGCATGCTCGCAACAAAGCCAGCCGCAGAGGACACTCCCTTTCGAGGATCAATTCGCAGACTTCAGATTTTTCAGCAATTTCACAGAAACTGACACATCAGCTTACGTTAGAATGTCGCACACATGACTGTATTGCAAATACCTTCTACTCATTCAGGCAAAATATGTAATAAGTTAGTAAAATCATGCAATGCATTGATTATGATACGCTTTCCAACATACCAGAAATCTACTCAAGTTATGAAGATAATGGCTGTAGAATAAATTTCGCTCCTATAACTCGACCTTTGACCCCATTTCGATTATATCGAACAGAACCGGTAAAGTATACTTCCGGAACATGAAAAGTTGTCTCATTTGAGGCATTTTTACTGAAGTTATAACACATAAGGGCAATGGAATGGATCCCGATCCTATGTCCTGACCTTTGACCCCACTTCACCCATTTTCAACAGGGTTTGTCCCCAGGTAGTCCCCTACCACATACTAAAATTTCATCCAAATCGAACCATATTTACGCAAGTTATGCGCATAAGGGCAATGGAATGCACCCCGCTTCTATGTTCTGATTTTTTACCCCCATTTCGTCCATTTTCAATAGGGTTCGTCCGCAGGTGATCCCCTATCAATATACTAAAATTTCATCGAAATCGAACCATTTTTACGCGAGTTATCGTGCGGGCAGACAGACGGACGAAGCTGGAGCATATACGCTTTTTCAACCTGCGGTTGGAAGGCGTAAAAAAACATTAAAACTTATAAATTACAATCAGTTTCAGAAAAATGTTTCCAAATGGATACACTACTACGATAAAATTTTCATGCGAAAATGTTTCGTTCAATATTTTGCGTATGATTTTTGCGTTAAGGTTTCCATAAGCAGAAGTATGCATTATAATATCTGCAGACAACATTCCCAATACTCACAACGTTTGTCGTACGTAAAGGTCCAAACTCGTATAATAGAATACATCAAAATATGACATTTCTCAATTCAAGCGCTCTTTTTCAGTACAAATTTGAAGTTGTGATTCCGTCTATTGGTGTAAATTATGACGAAAGTGGTTAGTCAAATAATATCCGAAAACTTGAAAATTTTATAGTCTTGGAACGGGATTCGAACCCGCGTCTCCCGGTTTGCGCCCGAGTATGTTAACCACTACACCACCCAGAACGACCAAGTCTCAAGTTTCCGAGTAATTTGAATTTAACACATCATAGGAATCGCCAGCGGAAGCAACGGCATTCATATTTAGCGAATCCGGATGAATAGAATTTACCAATAAACGGAATCACAACTTCAAATTTGTATTGCATATACTGGTGTAATACCGTATTTCATGGCTCTTTTTCATGTTACTCTAGCAAAGGAAATCCACCTTCATCTGGAATGATACTGTGCCACTGCAAAAATAACTGAATTGTCTGCCCTAGGTATACAGGGCCGCATCACGTAGGAATCCGGAGGGTGTTGAATTTTTCTTCAAGGCAAGGTACTTCACCCCCCAGTTCTCTAGGAAACGGATGCCACAAATCACATCGTTCGACGTATGAAAATTGCCGTGATAATTTATCATAAGTTTAAATATGCTTTCTCTTACGTATTCAGCTTTTAAGAATAAAATTATGATGACACATCGCAAACGATTAACTCGAAAGAAACTTCACGACTTCTCAAGGTGAAACACCAAGAAATTCTCGACCGTTATAGCTCAAAATATTCATCGCTGAAGCCGTGCAATGGAAAAAAATTTTCAAAATGTTTTCTAGATGCCAGGATAGCAAGAACGTATTGACATATACGCTCCTCCTAGTGGGAAAACTGCATACCTAAAAACAATGTCCGTGATATCTCGTAGCGAACGGCATATAGTAGAAATACATTTTTCTCAATAGGATTTAAAGAAGCGGAGGTCAAGTTCCACACATAAACACGCACTAATGCAGTCTAGTGTCAGAACTGCGAACCAGAAAAATTCAAGAGCGTATGCAAAATTTTTAACAAAGTATCGGATGTTAAAGTTTTTCAAAAGCAGAGATATTGAGAAATACAGATTTGTTCCTTGTGCTCTCTAGCTGCTAAACTGCACCTTTCTGGGCAGGAAATGTGCAGAAAATGCTTTCGCAGTGACCAGAAAAAGGAATTTCTGCAATGGGGTTTTGAGACACGTAGATCCCGGCGCAAATACGTTGCACACAAATATGCACTAATGCCTTCTAGCGGCAAAGTTGTGCATTAAGAAAAATTAGAGAAATATGGTAAAAATCCTCACCTGCAACCCTATCAGACATTTCAATAAGACTATTAAAAGGCAGAGATGGGAATATCTACGCCCCCTGGTCAGAAAATAGTAAATCGATCTCTTGCATGAGCGATATCTAACAGATTTTTTTTTCTTGTGGAGTTTTAGAAACGCAAATAGTGCTGTGAAATACAGGAAACAAATGTGCATAAGTAGCAAAACTGTTCGTTAAGAAAAACGTTCTTCACGAAAAATTGACGAAGAGATTTTTTTTTTCAGACTGTAACGTTTAATGGCATCGGAAATCATTAGAATGTCAGCGAAATTTTCCCCTGGCCCTACAATCCCAATACTCTTTGAGCGATTAAAAAATTACAAACCTGGATCTGCCCTTAGATCTACAGTAGCAAAAAACAAGTCTCCTATGTACATATTAGAAAAATCCCTAGCTAAATTCTTCTCTGAACGTTTAAAAAACTGATTACGTAATCAAGTCAACAAAAGAATTTGTGGAACGCTGGAACGCGCAAAAAGATTCACAATCTTTGATACGGACGTAACGGGAAATTTCGACATAGTGCCTTTACATCCTTCTATACCAATACCAGATAGGCTGTTGGAAAGCTTGAAGAAATAGTAGTCACTTCCCGTGAATTCACACCGACCCAAACTAAGAAAATCATCGGGTTCTTAAATCCTGTTACTAGTTACAAATATTTCAAGTTGGATGAAGGCATCTACAAACAAAAGGAGCACCAATGGGTTCTCCCCTATCTTCTGTAACTTAGACCGCTAGAAGATTTCAAAAGACCTCTAAGATCTCTATCTAGAAGATCTTTCTAAATTGTATCAAGAAACCCCGTGTATGGATCCGCTACGCTGACGATATTGTTTTCATATGGGAACACGGAATAGACGAATTAAATGATTTCTTGCACAAGATAAACAACCTACACAATACAATAAAGTTCACCATGGAGCTTGAAGTGAATGGGACGCTGAATTATCTTAAAGTCGTGCTCAAAAGAAATTGAACATCCAGCTTCGATTTTGACGTTTATTGAAAACCAACAGCAGTACCGAACCTTGTCCCTCTAGATTCACATTGCCCAAAAGATCAAACTTTCTGCGTTTGTGATCTTTTGGGGAGTGTGACGTATTCAAACCCGCCTACCTACATAAGGAAATTGGTACCATTTATAGCAAGGGTCTATAAGACATAGACAGAGTACATAGAACTGTAAGAAGTCGTATAATGTCTACAATGACAAAACCAACAAGTAACACAATGAGATATGCAGGATCCATCACATATGACCCAGGCTTTATATAGTGGTTGAGGAATTTATTGCGTAAGAACATCGCAATTGCAATGAAATCACCAACCCCGTTTAATATCAAGCTTCAAGGAGAGACAGTGTGAGAAAGAAAAAGGTGTGTACGCTATATCGTTGGTGTATTCTGACAACACGCAAAAGAGATATATCGGCATGACAAAGCGATCCTCGGATACTATAGATGTAAAGAACACGCTCGAAGTGTCAATCAGAACATGCAGAACACAGCCTTCGCCAGAGAAGTTATGCACTGCTCGGCCACTCCTGTATGGAATAGTATTAGAATTGCCCCTTACACGAACTTTAAAGAAACTGCCATCAGGGGAAGAGTCGAAATCCTTTCCAGCAAACTGGCATGCAATGACATGATCTCTATGGAACTACCAATGGTTTGGCATGCGTTGTTCAAAGATAGAAACACATCAGGGCACACCGCATAATTGCGTGATAAAAACTCACGTAATATTGCTCGTGATGTCACCCACGCTATTTTCAAACAAAAAAAACCACTTATTTCCTACGTGTTCTAATTCCCTGCATTTTACGTCTACATTGCCTTGAGAAAGCCTCCCAGTGGAGTGTGGAAGCTTGACGAATCTTTATACAAATTTACACCACGAAAATAAACGGATTTACTACACTATAAGCGTTCCTCGCGTATTCACGACCTGGTGCGTTTAAAATTAGAGTAACAAGTAATAGATTGGAAACAATTTCTTACTGTATTGTTATATGGAAAAAATATCCGAAAAGGGGGGGGACATGGGTCGCGAATCACTGACGTTTAGAAAAATCCGGCTGTAACCACTAACGCAAATCGTCGTACTGACAGCTACCCCTTGGATATGTTTCATTCTCTTTCACAAAGTCACAGAGGATAATATGAATAACTTTTTTTTTTTTTTTTTCAAATCTCATTGTTTTGATGATTACACAACACTTCCTCCACGCAAAGCTGCTTGTCGGCCGATGTGCGATTCACTGCTACACAAAAACCACTCCTAGGCAAGCGTGAGAAATTGCGAATTTGCATGTCATCACTTATGCAGCAATCTAATACAGTGGTACGCAAGCAACGAAAACGCTAGCTGAAATCGATGGTTGCGTATGAACCCCCACCCCCTTCTTGCGACAGTTCAGGTTAAAATTCTCGTAAACATAAGGCGGATTTCTAAAATGGGATTCATGCTGCACTTAATTATGAGGTCCTTTCACCAAATCTTGAAAAAGTACGAGTTTATACATAGTATCACTACATCCATCCGTCTCTGAAAACCGTATTTCTGCAACTATTAATCAGATTTGAAAATGAACTGTGAATGCTACTACCCATACATTTTCATCTTTTTCTGATGCATTAACTCGCCAATATGGGGCGTGAATGCACATGTTAAATTCATAATATACTTTGCTTCACATTATTGCGTACAGATACTATTCAAAAACTGTTTTTACCTTCCAGTTTCTATTTGAAATAACGTATGGCGTCACCACGAGGGGGCGTAAAGTAATTATTTTATTTTTCCTGATATCTTGACTGGCTACTAAACATCGAAATAAAAATATTTGCGTTAAATACAGGTCACGACAATGAATATTTCACATGCGTTTTTAGAATATTTTGTGACAAAACGCTTTGCCACGAGCGGGCGTAAGTGCGTATTTCTGATTTTAACATGATTACCATCGTACCGTATCTTTCCTTTCATAAATATGTTCGGTCGAAAACATTTGTGTGCACTTGCTTTCCTCAAAATATTATTTTTTTTTTTTTGATTGAATGTTTAACGACCACCGTGAGCAACTCAATGGGCTATAAGCAGTCACCCGTCCCTAATTTAGGGTCACTGGTTCCAGGGAAGGGGGAGGGAGAGAGAGCCAGTGCCGTAAGACAAAACACAACATCCATGCCTCGCGAGATTCGAACCCGGACCCCGTTCGGACGAATGATCAGAGGCCATCGCTTAGACCACTGAAGCCACCGGGGCGGCCAAAATATCGTTCAGTTTCCTAGATAGGAGGCAATGTAAATATATATTAGATATTTTAGTTTCCTAAAAAAAAAATCAGATTTAAAGGGGTTTTTTTTGCTACTGACAGCGTTTCCGGCGCGAATATTTTTCATATATTTCCCAACCATACGGTTCTGTCACTAGGAGGTATAAGTGTTCGTTTCTATTTGTACCCCACTCGGAACCGTATCCTCGTTTCTAAGAACCAGACTTGAAATATTTTTTTTGTCTTGGATAGCTTCCGTAATAAGAAATGTTTTACGCACAATTTGGGATTTTTCGCAGCTATTTCAAATAGAAACAGCGAAAGCAGTTAGATTTCTATTTATAAGCAGCTATACCAGTTGGGTAGAAATGCAGCTGTATATATACACACTGAAGTGTCAAAAGTCATGAGACAGCAGCATGCAAATTTTTAACTGGCGCTGCCGTCGTTGTAAAGGCTTCGCCACTACTTTTTTCAGTTGAGAGGTTATCTCGTGAGACAGGTAGAACAACCGCCAGTAGGGTGATGGCAAGCACGATGTGAATTATCAGAGTTAAAACGAGGCATGTTAGTAGGAGACAGACGGATGGGACATTCAATTTCCGAAGTTGTGCGAACATTCAACATTCCTCGATTCACGGAGTCACGTGTTTACCCAGAATACCTCATGCAAGGCATTACCACCCACCGTGGACAACCACAGGTGCTGAATGACCGTGACCAGCAGCGTCTGACCAGGGTTGTCCATGTTGACAAGCGCCACTGGCTCAGATAACATCCACATTCAATGCAGGAGGTACCACAGACATGTCCATCAGATCAGTGCAGTCGAATTTAGCCCCCTCATGGGGTATTGGAGCAGAAGACCCACCACAGTGCCTTTTGTTAGCACCACAACATCTGACACAGCGCTTCACCTGGGGACGTGAACACTGTAATTGGACCCTGAAAACTGGCAACATGTAGCGTGGTCCGATGAGTCACGCTACCAGTTGTTACGAGCTAATGGTTGGGTTCGAATGTGACACAGATCCCATGGACGCAAGCTGTCAGCAAGGCATTGTGCAAGCCGGTAGTGGTTCCATATATGTGTGTGGAGTGTCTTTACGTGGCACGGTTTAGGTCCTCGTAAACACGTCATTAGCCGGTGATCGCTTTGTTGCCCTGCTGGGTGACCATTTGCAGCGCTTCGTGGACTTCATATATCCCAACAACGACGGAATTTTTCCAGGCGGGCACTGCATCATACCATCGGGCCCAAATTGTCCAAGGAGCATTCTGGACAGTTCCGACGGATGGTGTCTCCACCACGTTCGCCAGACATGAACCCAATAGGGCACTTATGGGACGTCGCAAAAAGTCCATTCGCACCCAAGATCCTGCTCCTAGGAAACTGGGCGGCTGTTCAGACGGCATAGCTCAACATCTCTCCAGAAGTCTTCCGTCCACTTGTGGAATCGATGCCACGTTGAGTTGCTGCACTTCGTCGGGCTAGAGGTCCCACACGATGTTTGGTACGTATCCCATGACTTTTGGCACTTCAGTGTCTATAAGGTATATAGCCAAGATCTTGGATTTAACGAACAAAATTTAATGAAACCCCCGGATTTACCAAGGGAAAGAAAAGCTAAGGTGACCCATTTGAACAAGTAACAGTTTAATGAAATTTCGTGCACTGTTGTGGAACGAAGGAATAGAAATGGTGGCACACGGAAAGAAATAGCAACAGCTCAAGTGAATCCTTGTGTGGCTAGTGGAAGAATGGTGATTGAAAAGCAATGGGGAAAAGGTATATCAAATGCTCAACAGCGAGCTTTGCAAGAGACTCTCTGCTACCAACTCCCAGTGCCTTAGGTGCATTGCGCCAACTAAATTGAAAATAGGACGCTTACTGGTAGACAAAAGAGGATGGGTTTTTGTGTGTGTGTGTGTGTGTGTGTGTAGTACAGTGAAAAACAAACGCTCCTTACGTTTCGCAGTTTAAATTACGAGAAGATTGCCTCTAGGAGACGTAAATGCACTGTTTTCCACTTAGTTCTTCCTTCTAAAATCTACTTTGAAACAATTTACTTGCTGTCTGGACCAGGAAGGATTCAGAAAGCGTGCTCATTACACCCAAGAATTCGGTGTAATCTTTCTTGCATGGCGGTACGTCATGGTACGGGATAACACCATCGTTTCTTAATGCTGTCGCGTCAAAGGCATGGTGGGATCTACGACGGGATTAGTACGTTCTTGCAGTTGTATTGCAACAAGCAAAAAAACAGGTCTTACTAATTAAGTGTATATAAGAAAATTCTTGAAATAATTTTACGCTACTCCTTTTTCGTAAAGTTCAGTGCTTTACTATCTATGATGGCTAGTTTTTTTAATTTTTGTTAGTCATTTTTTTAAAGTTCAGTGCTTCACTATCTATGGAAAGTGATTTTTT
Source organism: Macrothele yani (assembly GCA_039090855.1). NCBI lineage: Eukaryota > Metazoa > Arthropoda > Arachnida > Araneae > Macrothelidae > Macrothele > Macrothele yani. The sequence continues at coordinate 57,211,562 of CM076994.1, read as the reverse complement.
TGTACGCTAGATAGATACTAGCATACAAAAAATGTTTAACTTTTCTGGTTGGAAACGCTGGTGTACGAACTAATATTTAATTTCATGGGTAAATCATCGCTAAATGGCGTTATTTTCATTCCTTTCAACGTATAGAGAATTATCCATATGAAAACTGCTTACCGTCTATACATCCTAATTAAGAAAGAATGCATATAAAAGTGCAACGAATGTTTATAAATGCTAAACTCACCCGTTCGAGATACTCAAAAGCCAGCAAAATGTCTGTGGCTGCAACTACTTCGGGGTTCCAAATGGCAATTATTTCTATTTTTCCAATAAAAACGAAAATGCGTACGTTGACATTTTAAGATGGCGATGTACCTGAAACCAAATGAAAACCCAAATTTTCTGCTCTCCCCTTACAGAACTATTTACATAGCGGCCGGGTTTGAAGAAAGCTACTCAAAACAAAATTCCTTTCTGCCCCTCATCTCAGTACTACCTGCCATAAACCTGTTATGGGTGGTAAGCGCTCCCTTCCAGTCATTACTCTGTTCTGTGACCAAAGGCATCATGGTGAAGGGGTGTCCGTGACATGAACATCGTGCCACTAGGAAGAAACAAGTGACTAACATTGTCTCTTTCGTTCCATAAGTTAGGTCATCAGTCAGAAAGCATCAGTGTCAATCACCCTCCTAAATGACCACTTTGAATAACAAAGCAAAGGTGAAAGCAACGCTTTCTGATGCGCAGGTTCACTCGTTCTAGCCACGTTCGCCTCACTTCTTAGAGAATATATTCGTTTCAACTGGTTTCAGCCCATTTTGCTTTCCCTGAGTTAATTCGGTCCAGCCGGTTAAAGGATTTTTTTATTTTTTTTTTGGATTGAATATCTTAACGACTACAGTGAGAAACTCAATGGGCTATATAAGCAGTAGCCCGTCCCTAATTTACGGCCACTACTTCGAGGGAAGAAAGAGCCAGCGCCGTAAGACAAACACAACATCTATGCCTCACCGTGATTCGGACTCAGACCAGTCTCAGGCGAATGGTCATAAGCCAGCACTTAGACCACTGCGCCACCCCGGCGGCGTTAAAGGGTTAAACTACTGGACTTTCATCCAGTGTTTCTTTCTGGCATACGGGGGAGGGGGCGAACCCACCCGGAAAAGACCATTCGCCCCCTCCCCTGAAGATATTTTATGTTACCGAACCAAATTGTTAATAAATTCAGGCTATAATGAAAAAAAGTTTCTATTGATCCTAGAAATATTTCTCCATTTATAATTCTTTTAAATATTTGTACAATTATTATAGCTTATTTTGGTAAAACGTAATAAATAAGACTCGTGCTGTTCTTCAAATATAATAAGTAGGCTAGTCATACCTCATAGTCAGGAAATTGCGTTTCGGGATCAGGAGTGTGTTGAATGCATTGTAACAGATAATTTTAGCAGATACCCAACATCCATTGATTAATATATATGAGAGCTTTTGGAAGAAACAGCATAATTTTCAAGAGCAATATGCTATTATGTCTTCAAAGAAAAGTGTTTGATCAATGCGTCCTTCCAATGCTTACGTATGGTGCAGAGACGTGGACCTTAACTAAAAGAGACATACAAAGGCTGCAGACAACTCAAAGCAGCATGGAGAGGTGCATGCTTGGTGTAACCAGGAGAGATGAGAGGAATTCGTGGATCCGAAAAATGACAGGAGTGGAAGACATGATCAGAGTTAAATCCCTGAAATTGCAGTGGGCTGGACATACTGCCAGAAGGACAGACTATCGATGGACAGCCGAAATTTTAGAGTGGATTCCAAGGGACAGGAAAAGACCCAGAAGAAGACCACATGGGAGATGGGTGGATGAATTTCGAAAGTATGCAGGAGTGACATGGAGACTGGCACAAGGTAGACCGTTGTGGAGGAAACTTGGGGAGACCTTCGTCCAGCAGTGGATTGATAATGGTTGACAATGATGATGACACACACACTGTATATCAGTGGCGAATCTTGGGTCTGAGACTTCGGCTATCTCACTCACCCAGATCGCTCCTTCCCTCCAGTAATGCTTTTTTTTTCTAAATTGCGAAATATAATTTTTAATTGTTAATAGCAATAACTTTTTTTCTAAATTTTAGGTACATGCCATTGCTAATATGATACCAAACAATTATGAGGATTAGGATTTGAACACTTGTACATGAACTCCATTCTTCTGAATATTTTATTTGAACTCCATTCTTCCTTTGTGTGAACTTGAGTGCTACGTTTTCATAAAATGTTTCTTCAGAGTACTTTTTCATATTTAAAAATAAATGTTTTTCTTCTATTGACAAAACAGCCAAGTTTTTCGAATGTGCATGTCCTTGTGTGACTAAGATATATCTTTATTCTTTTTAATGCTGAAAAACTTCTTTCGGCAGTTGCAGTTGTTGATGGAAAGTTTAATATGAGGCCTGCTATTTGTACACCTCACTAAACACTATGTCCAATTTATTCAACTTTAAGTAACACGTAATGTCTCTTACTGTTTTGTTTTTGCATTTATCAAAGAAATAAAACACTTCAGTTAATTTTTTTGTCTAGCTGTATCAAAATTTGAAGCATAGAGTTCTTTAACACTCTCGCTGCCAGCGGGCGCACGTGCCTTCTGTAGAAATCGCCCTGGGGACCAGATAAACAGAAGTAAATATCTGAAGTTCCAGTAATGGGATTCTTTTTTTTTTTTTTTTTTTTTGATTGGAGGTTTAACGACCACCGTGAGCAACTCAATGGGCTATAAGCAGTCGCCCGTCCCTAATTTAGGGATACTGGTTCCAGGGAAGAAGAGAGCCAGTGCCGTAAGACAAACACAACATCCATGCCTGACCGGGATTCGAACCCAGACCCCTTACGGACGAATGATCAGAGGCCAGCGCCTTAGACCACTGCGCCACCGGGGCGGCATAATGGGATTCCCAAAATATTTATACCACCTACTAGTTGGCTGACCACAAGTCCATTTATAGCAAAACATGCAGAAGTTGCGTGCGACTGACGTGGCCCAAAAGTTAAACGTGATGTTGTATAGGCCATGCAGGCGCGGGCAACTTCATGCAAGCTTATGTAAATAATTTAGTAAAATCATGATACACTTTCCAACATACCAGAAATCATTACTCAAGTTATGAGGAACATGGCCATAGAATAAATCTCGCTCTTATGCTCTGACCTTTAACCCTATTTCGATTATATTTAAACAGAACCGGTTAATGATAAAGTTTTGTCTCAATCGAAACATTTTTACTTAAGTTATGATGCATCAGGGAGATGGAATGGATCCCGCTCCCATTTCCTGACATTTGACCTCATTTCGCCCATTTTCAACAGAATTCGTCCCCAGGTGGTCCCCCTAACCACATACTAAAATTTCATCGAAATCGAACCATTTCTGCGCGAGTTATCGTGCGGACAGACAGAACAGACAGACGGACAAAGCTGGAGCATATACGCTTCTTCATCCTACAGTTGGAAAGCGTAAAAAAAGGAACTGTAGAAAGTCTATAAATAATGAGTGCTCCTCCCTCTTTCCTTTCTTTTTAGTCTGTTGTGTCTAGTGCAGATTGAGCCGCGTCGGTCGGAGACAATGGAAATATAATAACCCTACTGGGGGAAGGCAATTACCACTTAGGTGGTTCCAAACACTGGTGGCTGTGGAAGCAAAATGAAAAAAACTGGGTGAACACTTTCCTCTTACTAACAATATTCCTCTGCTCGGATGCAGTTTATACTGTATAAACAACTGCTGCAGAAAAAGTAGCCTCCTTCCTTCCCTTTTGGGCTATAAATTTCTTTTTTTCACCATTAGACAGCACTTACACTTCACTTGAGCATAATAGATTTCGGGATGTTAACAGACATGCACCTTTTCTTTTTTTTTTTTTTTTCGTTTTTCTCCCCAACCGCACTAATTTGTAGTTCGACGAAAATCCCATAACTGCCCTTGTAATCAAAGCGTGAGGATGGCCGACCCCTTAAATAGCAAAAGTTTTACTCCAAATGGCGAAAATTAGAATCCGTTGTCAGGCTTCCCTTCTCCATGGCTACCTGATCCCACTGCTGGTCCATCTGGAATTATTAACCCCGCTACAGATCTTTCTGCTATAGATGATCCAACTGTTGGTCCAACAACAACCGATTCTGTTGAATCGGACACAAGTGACCACGAATCAAGTCTTTCCTGTTTTGAAATTTCTTCTGCATCTGATTCAGATTATGAAATCAGTACTGAAGAACATGATGACGACTGATTTCTTGCAAACAATGGAAGAACATCGGTGTTTAGACAAGAATCCCGTACATCACGAACAACAGCATATAATTTGGGGGCCAGTTGTTTCGTCAAAGCAAAAGGAAATTTCATTGACAGCACCCTCAGGTATATGTCCCGATGTAATGAATTTAGACCCCCTTACAGCTATTGACATTTTCCACTATCTAGTGACTGATGATATTTATCTTCTAATGGTTACTGAAACAAATAAAAATGCACATCAAGTCATTCATGGCGGTATCCTATCACCACATTCGAGGATGAAACAATGGCTGCCAACATCTGTAAGTGAAATAAAAAAAATTATTGGTCTGCTTATTTGGATGGGCCTGGTTAGATTTCCGAAGATTACAGATTACTGGTCCACTCATGTGTTGTTCCAAAACCGAACTGCACCTAACACTTTCAGCAGAAACAGGTTTCAACTCCTACTGAACTTACGGCACTTCGCTTACAATCAACAAGATCCAGGGAACGATCGCACTTATAAAGGTCAAAAGGCTTATGGAGATACTGCTGTGCAACATGAGTAAATTGAAACAGCCGGGAAAAGAAATTTCTGTGGATGAAAGTCTTGTGCTATTTATAGGAAGACTTGGTTTTAGGCAATACATTACCGAAAATGCCCACAAATATGGTATAAAAATTTAGAAGTTATGCGATTTATAAGTTATGAGTAGCCCCACATAAAATTTGTACTCTATATTTTACTTTAACAAAAAAACCTGATATATCATGAAAATTTCGAAAATATACACAAAAATCTACCGAATATGAAAAAAATAATAGTATACCCATGGGCCATATAAGTCGCTCGCTGTGCTTCTTCAGTATGTTGCGTAGTAATCAAATGCTTCAAAACATGGGTAAATCTAGTGAAAGGAATGAAAAATAAAAACGAATTGAAATGTTCAAGGCGCCTGCACCCAGTGTAGTTTTCCTTTTATTAATTTTACTTATTTTTTTCCAAACGGGATAACATTTATGCCTCATTTTTTTTACATGCTACTTGCCATAAAAACAAAATATAATACAAACACACACATATATATATATATATATATATATATATATATATATATATATATATATATATATATATATATATATATATATATACTTAAGAGCAAAACTGAAGACTAGGGAAAAAATTTTAGAATTTAAAACGAAGGGTGCAAGGGGGTTTTTAGACTCAAGTTTTCTTTCAAAAATCTGTTCGTTATAAATTAACCTTTCCCTTTTTTAATTGCAATGTAAAATTTGGATTTCTTTTGCATTGTTTTTCAAGTTTAAATTCTCTCTCAAACGAACTTGGAATTTCGTTATAGCTGAAAATCATTTCCATTTATTATGTCACTCTCACAGCTTGAGTTCTCTTTAATCTTCTTCTCTCTGTGTAATAGTAACAGATGAAGAGCATGGGTCGGGCCATGAAGGTTAATGGATGCAAGCGAAATTGTTAACTAGTGCTAGGTCATGCTACTCTACGGAGGACATGACTTATATATATATATTTTTTAACTATTTTAGGTGGGAATGTTACTTGCATCTATGGCCTTGCAGAAACCCATTTCCAACTAGGTCTTTGTGGAAGTGAGAAAATGCAGAGTTTTTGCTGGTCCTTGATAAAGCCAAGGCTCAGTATTCTCGACACCTTCTACATTCAGTTGTTTTGTTTTATTTTTTTATCTTTTCTCCTTTTACTCACACAGGTAGATACATAACCTTTTCTATGTTGTATTAGGTGTGAGTCAAAATTATATATGTATTTTTTTGCTTAGGTATCTTCTTTATAGAATATATATATATATATATATATATATATATATATATATATATATATATCATCATCATCATCGTCAACCATTATCAATCCACTGCTGGACGAAGGTCTCCCCAAGTTTCCTCCACAACGGTCTGTCTTGTGCCAGTCTCCTCCATGTCACCCCTGCATACTTTCGAATTTCATCCACCCATCTCCCATGTGGTCTTCTGGGTCTTTTCCTGTCCCTTGGAATCCAATCTAAAATTTCGGCTGTCCATCGATGATCTGTCCTTCTGGCAATATGTCCAGCCCATTGCCATTTCAGGGATTTAACTCTGATCATGATGTCTTCCACTCTTGTCATTTTTCGGATCCACGAGTTCCTCTTATCTCTCCTGGTTACACCAAGTATGCACCTCTCCATGCTCCTTTGAGTTGTCTGCAGCCTTTGTATGTCTCTTTTAGTTAAGGTCCACGTCTCTGCACCATACGTAAGCACTGGAAGGATGCATTGATCAAACACTTTTCTTTTGAGACATAATGGCATATTGCTCTTGAAAATTATGCTGTTTCTTCCAAAAGCTCTCCAGGCAAGTTTTGTACGCCGATTAATTTCTTCATCAATGTGACCCTCACTAAGAATCCCCGGAGGACCGGACTAGGCTGTCATCTGATGCTGACCTTGGCAACGTACAATGGACGCTCCCGATCTTCTGATTCAAGGCTTCTTGAATTGGAAGAGGACAAAGGATCAAGTGGGACATCGTGGGGCTAAGTGAGGTAAGGAGAAAAGGAGAAGATCTCATCGAACTGAAAAGTGGACATCTCTTCTACTATTGTGGGACAGATACTGGCAGAACTAGTGGTGTTGGATTTATAATAAACAAGAAACTGAAGGATAAAGTTGTAGAAGTTGAAAGTTCCTCTGACAGAGCTGCACGGCTTGTTATCCAACTCTCGAAAAGATACCAGGCTCAGATTATTCAAACTTATGCACCCACCACAAGTCATCCTGAAGAAGAAATTGAAGAATTTTATGAGGAAATTTGTCATCTAAATAATAAAGGTAAGCAGCACTTGAGAATAATTATGGGAGATTTCAATGCAAAAATAGGGCAACGGCAACAGAATGAAACTTCAGTAGGTAAATTCGGTCACGGCAACAGAAACCAGCGTGGAAATACTCTCGTTGAGTTTGCAGAGGCAGAAGGGTTTTTCATCTTGAACTCCTTCAAGAAAAAGCCACACAGGAAATGGACATGGAGACATCCAAATGGGACGACAAGTGAAATTGATTTTATTATGTGTAACAAAAAATTCGTCATAGAAGACTGCAGTGTGCTAAACAAGTTCAACACAGGTAGTGACCATAGATTGGTGAGATGTAAGATGCACCTCAACACTAAACTTGAACGTGGCAAGCTCATAAGACAAACAAAAGCTATTGACATAACCAACCTTAAAAAACACCATAATACCTTCAAGTTGGAACTGAAGAACAGGTTCTCTGCTTTAGAAGGCCTAACATCGGAAGAAGTGGACATCTCTGAAGTTAACAGAAAAGTAACCAAAGCTCTTATGGAAACAGCAACAAAATTAGCTGGGTCTAAGAACAAGTTGCATGTAAATAAATTATCAGGAAAAACGAAAATGTTGATGCAAAAAAGAAGAGGGATGAGGACAACTAAAGAAGATGTGACTTCCAAAGTGGAATATATAGAGCTGTGCAAGACAGTACGAAAAAGTATCACTGAAGACGTAAGAAAATTCAACTGTGAACTAGTGAGGAAAGCAATTGAAAACAACCAAAGCCTAAAGATAGCAAAGGGACATCTCAGTAAGGGAAGAAAACAGATTATGGCACTGAGAAAAGAAGATGGTTCTGTAACAAGAAATAGAGGCGAAATTTTGACAAGAGTGAAAGATTTCTACTCCAAATTATATGAAAGGGATGATACATGTACTCCAGACATCATGGAAGGTACCAGAGTTCTTCCAGTCCTCCCAGCAGAAGTTGCTCATGCAATCAAGAACATGAAGCGGGGGAAAGCTCCAGGAGAAGATGGAATTACTATAGACATCATACAAGAAGCAAGTGGAGAAATTGAAACAGTACTCGCCCAAATTTTCACTCGATGCCTTAATGAAGGGAAGATTCCTGAGGATTGGAACAATGCTACAATGATCCTGCTACATAAAAAAGGTGACATTGAGGATCTCAGGAACTACAGACCTATCAGCCTCCTATCAGTGGTTTATAAAATCTTCACTAAAGTTCTTTCACACCGCTTAAAGGTAACACTGGACATGGCTCAACCGAGAGAACAAGCTGGATTCAGGAGTGGCTACAGCACAATAGATCATATCCACGTACTGAGAGAACTAATTGAAAGAGCGAGGGAATATGAACTTCCATTGTGCATGGCTTTTATCGATTATGAAAAAGCCTTTGATTCGGTGAAACCATCAGCAGTTACCACCGCTCTGAAATCCTGCGGTATTGAAGATGCATACATTAATATTATTAATAACATCTATGAAAATGCAAGTGCAAAGATTCGGCTGTTTGAAAATACAATACACATAAAAATTGGAAAGGGAGTGAGACAAGGTGACACCATATCTCCGAAGCTCTTTAATGCCACATTGGAAAATGTCTTTCAATCACTGAACTGGGAAAACAAAGGGATAAAGATTAATGGAGATTATCTAACCCACCTTCGTTTTGCTGATGACGTAGTCATTTTTGCAACTACCCCATCAGAGCTGCAGAGTATGATCCAGGAACTTGCTGACAAGAGTAAAGAAGTGGGATTAAAAATGAACTTTCAGAAGACAAAAGTGATGTTCAATGCTTTTACAAGAAATGAAGATTTATCGATTGATGGAGAAAAACTGGAGATAACAGATACGTATGTTTATCTTAGACAGCAGATATAAAGTGAGGGTCACATTGATGAAGAAATTATTCGGCGTACAAAACTTGCCTGGAGAGCTTTTGGAAGAAACTGCATAATTTTCAAGAGCAATGTGCCATTATGTCTTAAAAGAAAAGTGTTTGATCAATGCATCCTTCCAGTGCTTACGTATGGTGCAGAGACGTGGACCTAACTAAAAGAGACATACAAAGGCTGCAGACAACTTAAAGCAGCATGGAGAGGTGCATGCTTGGTATAACCAGGAGAGATAAGAAGAGGAACTCGTGGATCCGAAAAATGAGGAGAGTGGAATTCATCATGATCAGAGTTAAATCCCTGAAATGGCAATGGGCTGGACATACTGCCAGAAGGACAGACCGTAGATGGACAGCCGAAATTTTAGATTGGATTCCAAGGGACAGGAAAAGACCCAGAAAAAGACCACATGGGAGATGGGTGGATGAAATTCGTAAATATGCGGGAGTGACATGGAGGAGACTGGCACAAGACAGACCGTTGTGGAGGAAACTTGGGGAGACCTTCGTCCAGCAGTGGATTGATAATGGTTGACAATGATGATGATGATATATATAATCTTTACGTATGTATAGCTGAATATTTAAAACATCAAAAATTTCGAAAATAAAACTGATGTTTTACGAAAAGCATAAAAAAAAAAATAATAACAGCACATTCCCAGGCCACGGAACTCGAGTGCGACTTCTTATCCCCAGGCCATCTGCGTTACACCTGCACTGTGTTTCCTAGCAACCTAATAATTCAAAACACGAAGTTGTGTCACCTAGCGGAAGTAATTCAAAACAAAAACCGAAACCCATTAACAATTTGAAGTCGCATGGCCCCTTACTACGATTTTTTTTTGCTGGCGCCTGCTGGCAGCGAAAGTGTCAAGTTCTGGCAGTAGATGTTCAGGGAAGCTTTAACAAAATTTATCGAAATAGTTCGAATCCAACAAAGCCACGAATTTATCGAAACAGTTCAAATCCAACAAAGCCACGAATTTAAGATATAATACCTCTGGATTTTAATTTATTGACACTTTACAAAAACTGAAACAACTCTCGCGAAACAGTCTTATGGGCGGGAGTATGCGAGTGACTGAGATAGTCTAACTTTTCTGAGCGAACCGTTTCCCAAAGCAATGGTCCATTCCCCTCTACCAGCTGATTCATGTTGCCATGGAAACGCTAGCAGTTGATTGTACGGAAGGTTTCCGGCATCTGAACTGCGAAGACTCCGGAAGAGCGTTATGCTGTTGGTTTTCGCTCGCCAGACTGAGTCAAAGAAGCAAATCCGCACGCGTTTTTTTTTTTTTTCGCACCGAAAGTATCGAGATGTTTTAATATCGTTGATAATAGACTTTTATTTTTGTATATTTAATTCAGTTTTATTTGTGCATTTTCTGGGCTTCGCAGCTAGCCTCGAATATACGCCACGTTATATATATATATAAATTACTACATATAGTAATTCTACTGCTATATATGTAGATATAGTAGTTAAAAAAAAGCCGCCCGGTGGCGCAGTGGTCTAAGCGACGGCTTCCGATCATTCGTCAGAGATGGGACCGGGTTCAAATCTCGTGAGACATTGATGTTGTGTGGCTAACGGAAATGGCTCTCTCCCTTTCCTGGAACCAGTGACCCTAAATTAGGGACGGGCGACTGCTTATAGCCCATTGAGTTGCTCACGGTGGTCGTTGAACCTCCAATAAAAAAAAAAAAAAATAGTTAAAATATTATACAAGTATATAGCAAATGGAAAACTTTCCCCCTCTAAGGTTCCACCACCCCCGGTCAAAAAGTAATGAACGAAACACTGCTTTTATCTTTTAAAGTAGAATTATGCGTTCGCACAATTATTGTAATGAATATGGGTATTCATCGTCCACATTGAGAAATCACAAACTTCCAATTTGCTTTTAGTTTTGCGGTTTAATGACTATCGTGAGCAACTCTACGGCCCGTACCTAATTTAGGGACGCTGGTTCCAGGAAAGGGAGAGGCCAGTGCCGTAAAACAAACAAACGCAACATCCATGTATCACTGAGATTCGAACCCGGATCATCTCGGACGAATGGTCGGAAGCTATCATTGAGACATTTGAGCCCACAGGGGCGACTTTCCAATTTTTATAACAGTGCTCGAAAAGTGTTCAAATATCTTATTAAGCACGTTCATGTTGTACTAAAAATCGTATATGTTAGTTATGTTCACGATCCACGTTGGCAATAAATTATACTTTCATACACTCACACCTATTTGCGCTTCAGATTCACGGAATATTTTCATATTTGACAGCACTAGACTTAGTCACACATTTTCGATTGAGGCTTGTAGAAAATAACCTCCCACAAACTCCGAGTCAGTCTGGAAAATATGATCAAATCGACAAACTTCCATTGCACAAAACAAAGTGAATATCATGGGCGAAGTTTCGCCTTTAAATTTGGAATATGTGGCAATTTTTCTGCGTTGGACTGGGAGGTTTTGCGGAATGATTGCAGTTCTTGCATCTGTCAGGAAGCAAAGTGCATAGCTTGACACGCTTAAATTTTCCTTTACGTTCTTAAAATTTTAATAGTTTTAACATTTTGCAACTTTCTTAAGAAAACTGAAATTTATAAGATTTCTATTTTCGCGTTTAGAAGGGTGACGCTGCACACGGATTTCGTTCTTCCACGTTTGAGGAAGCGAAGTTCCTCCATAACAAGACCAAGTCCTCACAGGTGTTGAATTCTGAAATTATTTCTGCAAAGTTTGGTCTCTAAGTTTCCAGCCAAACTCTGTCCATTAGCAAAATTAAGTTCAGAAGACTTAAACTTGTAATTTTGTTTTTGATTATTCACGTTCGAAGTGCACTAAATGACATCGCAGAGTAAATATGGTAACTGTAACTGCGTTTCAAGGCAATTTTTAAATTAATTATAAACTGACACAAAATTACAGAAATATTTCAAATTTAAATGTAATAAACTTACAATTATTTAAATTGAGCAGCGTTATCCCAGCGAAACTCTTCTCTTTAAAAATTGTAATTGTCGAAGTTGCAATAATTGATTTCCATTTCCAGAAGGCAAGTTTTCCTCATTGTAATAGTTTTTCCGTTTTTCTAATAAAACCCCAGTACTATCTTCTTTCCGGTGTCTGTCGTAACAATGGCGTCTTGAGTGTCTCGGGTTGTCCGATTGGTTGCGGCTGCCTGGTGTATTCTTTCTCGATGTGGCTGATTGGTTGCAATGGCCGCGGGCTCTCCGCGCGCTACTTCAGGTACCTGACTCTCTAACCCCGCAGTCACAAGCACCTGATGCAGCACGTGGGAGCCTTCTAGGCAATACTCAAAATCCTCACGTCCACATACTTCCATGTACAGTTACTTTTTCCTCGTCGTTGTAAAACACATCCAGAAAGGCAAGTGGGCATCTTCTTCTTACAGGCTGTTTAGAATGTCGCAGGTCAATAGCTATCGACGACACTGAGGTAAGGGTGCAGCGTAGAAAACAAGACGTCACAGGCTTGGGTCATGAGATATCCACAGGAAGCTTTGCTGCTTTTTTTTTTTTTTTTTTTTTTTTGTTACTCCAAGACCATTATCCAATCGTCGCAGTTCCTCCCCATAAACTTCAAGCTCTTCTACATGGATAAGACACGCACGGATTCTAGAAACAGAAAAAAAAAGCACATTAATGATGCGAAAGACGCATCTACCATCCGGAGTCAACAGATAGTGGACAAGAATAATTCAGCAAACTTTACATATAAAATCAAATTTAAAACTTGTTTTTTGTCACATATCGTAATTTAATAATTAAATGCTGCAATTTTAGTCTTTGTGCCTAAATCTAGTAAAATCTTCGAATTCCGCGATAATTATTACGTGGTTGGTTAATAAAATCAACAAAAATAAAACTAGTGGGGACGAAGACAGCATAACATCTAAATAGCATGTTAATACTTTTATTTGGAGATGTATAATGCGACAGAAGCACGTCTCCATATCTGTGGTATAGATTGAATATGATTGCCAGGAGAAAAACTGGTGTCTGTTGGCATTTTTATAGATTTTTTTCATCTTGGCTTCCAGTCTCTAAGATCCCTCTTTCAACTCAATTTTACTGCAAGATTTAACACCTTGATGTAAGTAATGCAACGTTACTACTATGTTGAGTTTTATTCAACAATTTCTCGACGTCGGGTCGGGCTAGGTGCAACAAACGTATATAACATTTTTGTTTAAAACGTGTTCGGAAATCTGGAGGGGAGGAAGGTTATGGAGTTAATGTAATGTTCTACTATATATATATATATATATATATATATACTTAAGAGCAAAACTGAAGACTAAGGAAACAATTTTAGAATTTAAAACGATATATATATATATATATATATATTAGTAGAACAAAGAACAAACAAAGTGCATTCACATATATATATAAGCTCATAAAACAAAGTGTATTGACATGACCAACCTTAAACATAATACCTTCAAATTGGAACTGAGAAACATGTTCTCTGCTCTAGAAGGTCTAACATCGGAAGTGGACATCTCTGAAGTTAACAGAAAACTAACTAAAGATTTTATGGAAACAGCAACAAAAATAGCTGGTACTAAGAACAAATTGCATATGAACAAATTATCAAGAAAAACCAAAATTCTGATGCAAAAAAGAAGAGAGATGAGGACAACTAAAGGAGATGTGACTTCCAAAGTGGAATATATAGAGTTATGCAAGACAGTACGAAAAGGTATCACTGAAGACGTAAGGATATTCAACTGTGAACTAGTGAGAAAAGCAATTGAAAACAACCAATGCCTGAAGGAAAACTGATTATTGCTCTGAGATAAAATAAAAGATGGTTCTGTAACAAGAAATAGAGGCGAAATTTCGACAAGAGTGAAAGATTTCTGCTCAAAACTATATGAAAGGGATGGCATGTACTCCAGACATTACGAAAGGTACCAGAGTTCTTCCAATCCTCCCAGCAGAAGTTGCACATGTAGTCAAGAACATGAAACGGGGAAAGCTCCAGGAGTAGATTAATTTACTGTAGACATTATACAAGAAGCAAGTGGAGAAATTGAAACAGTCCTCGCCCAAGTTTTCACTCAGTGCCTTAATGAAGGGAAGATTCCTGGAGATTGGAACAATGCTACAAATGATCCTCCTACATAAAAAAGGTGACATTGAGGATCTCAGGAACTACAGATCTATCAGCCCCCTATCTGTGGTTTATAAAATCGTCACTAAAGTTCTTTCACACCGCTTGAAGGTGACACTGAACATGGCTCAACCGAGAGAACAAGCTGGATTCAGGAGTGGCTACAAGCACTATAAATCATATCCACGTACTGAGAGAACTAATTGAAAGAGCGAGGGAATATGAACATCCTTCATGCATGGCTTTTATCGATTATGAAAAGGCTTTTGATTCGGTGAAACCGTCAGCAGTTACAATGGCTTTGAAATCCTGTGGTATTGAAGATGCATACATTAATATTAATAACATCTATGAAAATGCAAAGATTCAGCTATTTGATAATACAGCACCCATAAAAATTGGAAAGGGAAGCTATACAAGGCGACACTAAATCGCCCAAACTCTTTAATGCCACTTTGGAAAATGTCTTTCAATCACTGAACTAGGAAAACAAAGGGATAGCGATTAATGGAGATTATCTAACTCACCTTCGTTTTGCTGATGACGTAGTCATTTTTGCAACTACCCCATCAGAGCTGCAAGGTATGATCCAGGAACTTGCTGACAAGAGTAAAGAAGTGGGATTAAAAATGAACTTTCAGAAGACAAAAGTGATGTTCAATGCTTTTACACGAAATGAAGATTTATCGATTGATGGAGAAAAGCTGGAGATAACAGACACGTACGTTTATCTTGGACAGCAGATATCAAGTGAGGGTCACATTGATGAAGAAATTAATCGGCGTATAAAACTTGCTTTTAGAGCTTTTAGAAAAAACAGTATAATTTTCAAGAGCAATGTGTCATTATGACTTATAAGCAAAGTGTTTCATCAATGCATCCTTCCAGTGCTTACGTATGGTGCAGAGATGTGGACCTGAACTTTTTAAAAGAGACACACAAAAGCTAAAGATAACTCAAAAAAGCATGGAGAGGTGCATGCTATGTGTCATCAGGAGAGATGAGAAGAGGAACTCGTGGATCCGAAAAATGACAAGAGTGGAAGACATCATGATCAGAGTTAAATCCCTGAAATGGCAATGGGCTGGACATACTGCCAGAAGGACAGGAAAAGACCCAGAAGAAGATCACATGGGAGATGGGTGGATGAAATTCGGAAGTATCCGGGGGTAACATGGAGGAAACTGGCACAAGACAGACCGTTGTGGGAGAGGCTTCAAGAGACTTTCGTCTAGCAATGGATAGATAATGGTTGACGACGATGATGATATACTGTATATATACATACAGGGTGATTCCTAAAGTTCTAAGTCACCTCAATAACTTGGGAACAAAGACAGCTAGAGCTATGGAAGTAAGGTATGGTATAGTAAAACAACCATGCGCTATCGGACGAGAGTGACTGCAGCGTCCCTAGTGGCAAAATGTGGAAGTTAGCACTCCTATCTCGGAAACCATGAGAGATACGAGAAAGATCAATTAGAAACTTGTAGGGCATCAACGAATTAGCGAGAAATGACATATGGTAGAAATGTCTGGGTTAAGTAGAAGGCTGGAAACGTGAGGGAAACACAAGGTTTATTATACTCAGGCATGAATACAAATGGAGTGCAATTGGTCGTATTTTATGCAACAGCGGTACTTGCATAACGTTGCGTTTAACGCAAATAGGGTTCAATATGGCCACAATACACATTTGAATGCGAGACAGAACTTCCCGTTGTACGTTCACCAGCATAACAGGTGTCACGCTCTCACACGCAGCGACGATACGCAGTCGGAGATAGTGGAGACTCGTCGGTTCCACCCTGTACAGGTAGGTGATCTTTTAGGTAACCCCAGAGAAAGAAATCCATCGGAGTTAGATCCGGGGATTGTGAAGGCCACGCTACGGGACCACCATAACCGATGATCTGTTGCCCGAAAGTGTCGGACAGGAAGTTCTGTACCGCTGTTGGTTGATGTGCCGGAGCGCCATCATGCTGAATCGATAATGAGCGTACATCTTGCCGAGACAGATCATCTAACCACTCAGGTAATGTGCTTTGTAACAGCTGCAGGTATCTTCGTCCATTTAATGCGCCCTCATAGAACACAGGTCCAACAACAAGTCGGTCCTTCCATATGCCACACCAGACATTGATCGACCAGCGCATCTGATGCCTCATTTCTCGTGCAAAAAAATGGATTCTGAACTTGCCCAGTAATGGGTGTTTTGTTTGTTCAGCACCCCGGCGCGTGTAAACTGCGCCTCGTCAGTCCAAAGGATGTTTGATAGAAAGGCCGCATTTTCTTCTACGGTGTTCATTACAAAATTGCACCAATCTAGACGTCGTTGGCTATCCGCTGGCATCAGTACGTGCAGCGGTACTGTACGGCACGGGTGGGCATCATGCTGATGCCAAAATGTTCCACACACGGGATTGTGATAAGCTACATGCCATACTGACTTCCCTCTTACTGGTGTGTGTGGGTTGGCCAAAACGTATACCAGAACATCGACTGGTTGCGCATCCCTACCCATTCCGGTGGGTCTGCCCGAACGGGGACGCCCTGCAATACTGTCTGTCTCTCGTAGCCGTAAAACCGCGCGACTGATGGTCCACGCTGTCGGCGATGGATGAGTCGGAAATCGTAAGCCATACTGGCGTGGCGCTTTCCTCGCGTTGCGTTCGAATTCTCCGTATAGCAGCACCATCTCGCAATACTGTTCATTCGAATAGCCTGCCATGCTCGTTCTTTACTCGATACTCGCGTTGACACAGCTCCTGACCGACGATCCTTTATACATTGCCACGCCGCGCCTCATAACGGCAGGTGAGGCTTTATGTCACACCAGAATTTGCATACGACACTCACAGGCGTGCGGTCGCATAAGTCATACATTTCTCACTGCTAGACTAATACCGCGACAACGGTCACTAACCAGCTTCGCACAAGTTCGCGTTTCCAGCCTTCTACTTACCCCAACAGTTTCTACCATATGTCGTTTCCTATTAATTCGTTGATGCCCTATATGTTTCTAATTGATCTCTTTCCCCGTATCTCTCATGGTTTCCGAGATAGGAGTGCTAACTTCCACATTTTGCCACTAGCGACGCTGCAGTTCACTGTCGTCCGATAGCGCATGGTTGTTTTACTATACCACACCTTACTTCCGTAGCTCTAGCTGTCTTTCTTCCCAAGTTATTGACGGGACTTACGACTTTAGGAATCACTCTGTACATATATACGGGTCTGGTTCACTTCGTGGACAATCACTTCGTCCAAAACTCACTTCGTCAACAGTATATGCAAACAGTAGATTCCTAAAAACAACGAAAAAGTTCAGAACCACCAAATTTGGTATACTATCTCATGGTACTGTAAACTCTTCCAAAAACTGCAGACTGTTTTTGGAATAGGTCGGGCCCGGCGTGAAACGGGTTCCACACAAATTTTTCGTGAAATCTAGTTTTCAACTTAGAACCACCAAATTTGGTATACTATCTCAAGGTACTCTAACTTAGCTCGCAGATAGGGTATAAGAGTGCAGAATTGTGTTGCAGTTCTTAAGGAGAAGCGGATGGCTTAGTGGTTAGCGAGTCAGACTATCGATGCAAAGTCCTCAGGTTTGAACCTGGGCTGATCTTTCAGAGATGGTGTGATTTACTAACAATCGCTGAATATCCGCCGTGCATCGGACGAGCACGTTAAGTGGCGGCCCCAGGCTGGACCCACTGGTTAAATGGATATACTTTCCTATGCCCCCCTGAAATTCTCTCACCCCTCTGTGTGCAACATTGTACTTGTACGATGGCGCCATCTACTGTACTCTAATCTCACTACAAACTGTTCAGTCAAAGTCGCTAGACTTGCTCTCATTTCTTCCGTTTCTGTGTCCTTCCCAAAAGGCGATCTCGCTGTAGGTGGCTGGGACCTCAACTCTACTCACTGTGGACGGAAGTCCTACAAGAAAATGATAAACACTGTGTGTGTGCAGTTCTTAAGTAAAAAATGGAAATTTTTGAGAGAATTTTGTATCTGGCTCCCTTTACCCCGGGCCCCGACCCCTTCCAAAAACCGTGTACGGTCTAAGAGTACCATGAGATAGTATACCAAATTTGGTGGTTATAGAGAAAAAAACAAATTCTTCCAAAAACCGTGTACGGTCTAAGAGTACCATGAGATAGTATACCAAATTTGGTGGTTAAGACACTAGATTTTACGAAAATGTATGGGGCCCCCTTAACCCCGGGCCCCGACCTTTTCCGTCTATGGTCTAAATTGGTATAAGAGTACAATGAGATAGCATACCAAATTTGGTGGTTCCAAATTGAAAACTAGATTTTACGAAAATGTTGTATGGGCCCCCACTTGACCCCGGGCCCCGACCTCTTCCAAAAACCGTGTACGGACTAAGTTAGAGTACATGAGATAGTATACCAAATTTGGTGTTCTAAATTGAAAACTTTACGAAAATTTTTAGGAATCGACTGTTGCATATATGGTGTCGACGAAATGTACCTGTCGACGAAATGAACGAGACCGAAGTGATTGTCGACGAAATCACAGACTAACTAAATATATTATTTAGTTTACCCTTTAAGCGGCCAATGTACCTGAACCAAATGGTTACCGAAATTTTCTGCGGGCACAAACCAGAAATGTTCTGATAGGTAGTCAAGTTCTACGAAAGCTACAGCAAAACAACTGCCCCCTCCTCCCTCGTATCACAGCACTACCGACCATAAGCCAGTTACATTTATAATCTGTTCGATGACCTAAGGCATAATGGGAAAGCGCTAGTCTCCTTGACACGGACTGGGTTGAAATGTGACTCAAACATTCTTCTGGTTATTTCCTAGGATTCCATTCATGACCAACAGGCGAATGTGTACCCTTTTAGGAAGTAACCATTCAGAAAGGATGTCATCCCTCCCCCCATGACTACATGGAATAACAAAGCTAAGGAGAAAGCAAACGCTTTCTGATGCGCAGGGTTCATTCTTTCCGTTCAGCCCACTTAGCGAACATATTCTCTCGAATAATTTCAGCCGATTTTGCTAACAACGAGTTCATTTCTTCCAGTTGGTTAAAACTAAAGTTTATGCTTCACTGTACCCCAATTTGTGGAAGGAAAATAAAACTTATACAGTGTGCTTATTAAATGCATTAAAATTTGTGTCATTTACAGTCTAGCAAAACTATGTATGGACACCAGCTTTTGGTGGTTCGTACATATTTTTGCTGGATACAAAGGCTGTTTCAAAAATCTACCACTACTTGCACCTTTATAAGTTTGCGTCTGGCCTATACAGCTGCTCGTACAACCAATCAAGACCCCGCCTTCATGGGCGTTTGTTCACCGCACCAAAGATGACGTTTGCCGCCTTCTACTGTGATTTCTGCGCTCTCGTCCGGGATTTGCTTGCACTACATTCTGTTGCTGCCATCTATCTACACTGTAGTCTTCCTAGAACAAGACTGTTCCTATCCACGCCTGCCAAGATTACATCAGTCAAACCCTCATGTTCACCTTCCTCTAATGCAAGCACTCGAACTTTCACGAGTTTTTCCTTGCCAGTTTTAGTCTTGTATTATAATTTATTGAACATACGCACATCTATAAATTCCTCATCTTCATTCTGTATATATCATTTGTTTATTTTCCGACGTTGTAAGTGTATACGTCCCCTGAACAACTTTTGTTTTCAATAAACCATTTGAAAACCTTAAAGTTTTCAGAGGAAAATGACTGCGAACCTTAATGGTTTCAGAACGGCGACTTTGTCTCGCGGCTGGCCTGGCCACTTTCTTAAACAATGTACGATTTAATAAAATTTTGCCATTTATGTACAAATGGAATGTCTCTGTTAAATCAAATGATTAGTAAGAACACAGCACCTAAAAGTTAATTAAACGTAAGAGTTTCCTAAAGAAAAGTTAATGATTTCCTTTACAATTTACTTTAAGGTGTGACAACCTCGCAGTAATAGTTTAGCTACAGAGCTGATACAGACATCAGCGAATGTCAAAAGAATCAGCAAGAAGAGTTCCGGCAGATTTAACAATACCATGACCTTAATTTTGGTCAATAAATTCTATAACAGTCTTACTCATTCACCTTCGCGGCAAATTGCATTCTGGTAAAATAAGGGAATGACCTACTCCAAGAACTTTACATTCACCCTTTTTCTTCAAGGACAACTTCCTAGGAAGTTTTCTAATTAGCACAGCTGAAATTTTCCATGTGTTGCGTAAATTTCTGCGTTACGGAAGTTGGAACTAGAAATCTTTAAAAGGTATGCCTATTTCGAGCCATGAGTGAGAAAGCAATACATCGTTTGAAAGTTATGTCACGTAGGAAAATAAATGTTCATAGAAATTTCACAGGATTCCCCGTTCATGACTTAACAGACGAAAGTGTATTCAGTGTTTCGGTGCATGCAAATTAAGGAAAGCCATAAAAGGACAGACCTCAAAAGGCGACAATACACTAATATTAATTAGGCAATGGTCTCACGGATACACAAACGTTGTAGTAACAAAGATATTTTATCTCGCCAGTCAACGAGAGGTTTTAGCAAGACCAATTACGTTAGACCAGTAGATTGCGACTGTACTATAGCAACCCACTGTTCGTATTGCCTCGTTACCCTGGAGAGTCATAATAAAAACGAAATTGTTTAAATACAATCTATTGAAAAAGTTTATAATTAATTTAAATTAAATTTACGCAGCATGATTGCATTCAGGATTTATGTAATAGTGAAAAATTTAAATATATCGTTTAATAATTATAAGTTTTTAACAATACTATTTTCTCCTGCTTTTGTCAGAATTCTTAAGCATAAGTCACTGTAAAAAGGAAGGAGTTGGCCTAATAAAAGCAACCAAATTTCTTGAACATTGTTCATTTAGCTTCGTTAGACTAACAAGCGCCCCAGGCCACTTTTTTGAAAGCCTGCCAAACACGCCAGGCTACTTTTAACCGAACTGAAGCGAACTATTAAAAATTTACTGCACTTATTCAATCGTCACCCATCGAAATCAACAATTTAACATAAATCTTAAAGAGTTTCTCTCGTTCTTCTTCTTCCTTCTCTTTATTTCCTATCTTTTTTTCGTGGTGGCACAAATCAGGAGATCTTTTGTTTACCGAAACCACCTCAGAAATAGCCAATAAAGTGTGTGTAAAATATAAATACACACTAAATTTTAAAGGTCTGTTGCCCCCCCCCCCCCCCCCACCTCCATACCTGTTAGTCTATAACTAGCCTCGACCAGTATTCGGAGCGCAAGGCCACTTTTTTTCATTACATTATCAACCTAAACCAGCACATAAATATATGCTGAATCGAGCAGATTCTTTACGTGACTTAAAGTATTGTATAAACGTTAAACATTTACTGTTCACCACGTTGTTCTTGGTATAAACATAGACCTCCGACGTGACTAACATATAATGCACCATAAAAGTTATTCACATCGACATAATAAACACCACACTCCGAACCACATACATACAAAGAAAGTGCACTACCAACGATGTCAAAGAATATGTCCAAAATTCATCCACGGCTAATGCCCCATGTAGGCCAAGTCAAATATTCCACAGAATACAAGATTTCATTCGGGAACGCTGGTGGTGAAATCTTGTATTTCGTGCATGTGATAAGATACGCTGTCCTCCCACTGGACCAAGTCAAAATTTAAAACAATAGGCACCATAAACGACCATACGATAAAAGACAAAGCAATATTAAAAGGAATCAAGAGTGAAATGAAGTAAAAGTAAGTTCACAGTCGGCAAAAGGCACATCTCACCAGTGAAAACCCTCCAAATACGGGACGTCTTTCCATGTTTTAGCAACACACAGCAACCGAAAAATTGTTATTGTCACCGATGGCGAATCGAACCTCAGATCTCTATTATCCAGCCGAGCGCGTTAGCCTTACACCACGGTGGCCAACAATCCACGGCGCTATGTGTGTTTTTCTGTCAGATTCTGACATAAAATCCGTAAGATGGGCTCAGCAATTGAGACTTCTCCATCTGGTGGACATTTATGGCACTGGCTATATATTAATTACAGCAGTTAAATTCAAAGGCCGAGATCCAAAGTGAAAATCGAGAGACCTCGGATTCGATTCCCCAGCTGTGACCGAATAAAAAAAATTTCGGTTGCTGTGTGTTGCTAAAACGTGGAAAGAGCGAGGTCTTTCTTTATTCGCTGACGCCACGTATTTGGAGGATTTTCACTTTGGATCTCGTTCTTTGGATTTAACTGCTATAATTAATAAATAGCCAGTGCCATTAATGCTCACCAGATTGAGACCTCTCAGTTTCTCTGCCCATCTTACGAATTTATGATGTCAGAAGCTGACAGAAAAACACACATAGCGCAGTAGATTGTTGGCCACCGTGTTGGTGTAAGGCTAACGCCCTCGGATGGATAATCGAGAGATCTAAGATTCCATTCCCCAGCGGTGATCGAATAACAATTTTTCGGATGCTGTGTGTTGCTAAAACGTGGAAAGAGCGATGTCTTTTGTTTATTCACATCTCACCAGACCGGTTTCAGCTTGTTTCATGCTATCTTCAGTGGTACTCCCAACATTGCTTCTAATAAGACTTTTCAAGACTGTACCACTGGACACAAAATGCGAAAATATACAGAAGTTTACATGCTCATGTTACAATAAGTTACCATATTAAAAGAAAAAAGCATTTCGAAAGAGTTTCATAATACACAGAAAATAATGAAGTTAAAATCAAAAATGAGAGTTAAATTTGCTGTAAGGTTACACTACACTGTGGAACAGAAGGGAATTGCATTTTGATCCTGAAATATATTCCAAATTTTGCCCAACTCGTGAGGCATTTCTACAGTTCTCATTGCTCCTTACTTTTGTACCCAGTGCTAAATGGTGTCTCATCAGCTCCTTGCCTTTGTACCCAGTGCTGAATGGTGTCTCATCAGCTCCTTGCCTTTTGTACCCAGCGCTGAATGGTGCCTCATCAGCTCCTCCTTGCCTTTTGTACCCAGTGCTGAATGGTGTCTCATCAGCTCCTTGCCTTTTGTACCCAGTGCTGAATGGTGCCTCATCAGCTCCTTGCCTTTTGTACCCAGCGCTGATTGGTGTCTCAACTCCTTGCCTTTTGTACCCAGCGCAGAATGGTGTCTCATCAGCTCCTTGCCTTTTGTACCCAGTGCTGAATGGTGTCTCATCAGCTCCTTGCCTTTTGTACCCAGTGCTGAATGGTGTCTCATCAGCTCCTTGCCTTTTGTACCCCAGTGCTGAATGGTGTCTCATCAGCCCCTTGTTTTCGTACCTAGTGCTGAATGGTTTCTCATCCGCTCCTTGCCTTTTGTACCCAGTGCTGAAGGGTGTCCTTTAAAACAGCCACGACCGGACATATTTTGTACGATCAAATTAGGATAGCGGAGGCACAACCATTTTTAAGAATAACAATGAGGTAATTATTCCTTACCACATGCAACAAATAAAATGCTTATATTAGTTTTGTATCCAAAGTTATTTGAAATTGGCTATACCTTTTCGGGACACTCTGTATATTGACGTGCGTTAACGTCAGGTGCCTGCCTGTCTTTCAGTCGGAAAGTCAGTGTTATTAACAACTGCGAACATCCACGCTTTTATAAAGCCTCCCGTCGGCAGGTGAAAGCTTGTCGAAATAAAATATCTGTTACTACAACATTTAAGGATGCCTGACACTTCGTTGTCTTTTTAAGAGAAACCTGCCGAAACGGTTTTGCAATGCTAATATTTCTAACTATCCAGCAAAAAAATATGCTTGTCGAAACGCTTACTAGGAAACGATAAATGTTTACGGGACTACTGCCCTTTAAGCAAAACACAGCGCAGTTTGCTATTTCGTTTCGAAACTACGTAACTTTGAACGCGTTCGACTGAGGTTTACGAGCTCTTTTGCACTATTTTCCTAAAAGAACCTCAGCTCTTCTTTATGGCTTGTTTATTGCCACACGGGTAAAAAATGAAAATAAGTTGACTTTCCACGGAAACTCCGCAGACTGCCACGTCGTGTGTCTAGATGTTATTTCTGATACACCATGTGGCCATTCACACCCGAGAACACTAATACGACAGCGGGCAGGAAACAGGCTAAAATATGCAAAAGAAAAAAAATTAGGAGGGAAAGGGGGGGGGGGGGGGTGTAAGGAATCCTGATGACATCTCAAGGTCCTAGGCAAAAAACACCTTTGACAGCGGATTGAGTGAGGTTTCAGTTCAATTGTTGTGACGGGATGTTTGTGGCAAAGTGCCAAGCCTCTCTCTCTCTCTTACTTACTTTCACTCGAGGCAAACATTTCATCATTATCTAGCATTACTCCAGGCATAAGAATAAATCCACATTCTCTCCGTTGCTGCTATGGTTGCCAACTCTATACACATGTACACTTTTAGGAATCAGCATTACAGTTGTAATCAACTGTGTGAAGTACATCGTCCGAGCCAGACATCTACGTCATAGAAATTTTTTTTTCCTTTTGATTGTTGTACTTGCATGCGCACTTACTTGCAAAGACGGCCACGTGTGCTTCAGAGGGGCTGCTTGTATTTGTTGAAATTGAATTTTGCGGAACGTACACGTAATTTGTACACACACATCTTTCCAAAGCATCATTTTAATTTTTTTTTTCTTTTTGTTCTTGTGATGTCCGGTTTTTGCGGAAGTTGTGGGTACAAAAATCCTGTTTACTCTCCTAACTCTGGAAAATTTTAAATCTCATGTCTTTTATTTTATGGCATTTTAGGTAAAGCTTTTTTTTTTCATCTCAAAGAATAAGACTTAGCAGTACTCTTAGTACTGTTCTTAAAATTTAAATTCTCTCTCAGACGGCTTTGGTTGCTCAGCAACGTGTTTTAACTGAATAATTCTGATGATTTGTTCAGACCCTCTCACAACTTATGATTTTTGTAATAGTTTTTCTGTTTTTTGTGGCAGATGACGAGTGTGGGTTGGGCCAGGAAAGTTATAGATGCATGCAAAAACTTTGACTAAATTATTCTTCATGCAACTGCGAGGAGTTTTTGCTAATTAAAATTTTTTTTTGGTGGGCTTTAAACTTGCATCTATGGCTTTGCAGAAACCCATTTCCAACTAGGTCTTTGTGGAAGTGGGAAAATGCAGAGTTTTGCTGGTCCTTGATAACGCCAAGGCTCGGCATTCTCGACACTTTCTACATTCAGGTTTGCTATTACTTTATTATTATTTTTATTGTTTACTCATGTCTGTTGGGCTTTGAAGTTTTCTATATTGTTTCAGTTCTTGTTAATATTTTTTTACTGTCTCTACTTAGTAGTGTGTGAGTTTTTAATATTCATAACTGCTGCGTTGCGCGTCATGGTTGTTTTTTAAGCAAATTTAGTTTTAAATTATTTTGTGTAAAATTAAGTCTGACTCTGCTCTTGGGTGTGTATATATATATATATATATATATATATATATATATATATATATATATATATATGTGTGTGTGTGTGTAACATTCAGTTAACAGTATGTTCAGGAAACATTTCGTGTACGTGGAGTAGCTCAACCCTACTAATTAAGGTGGAAGTCAAGTAATTTTGCTTCCTATATACTTCCAATGGAAAAACTTCTGTACAGTCGAAATCAGCCTGCCACATTGCTTCTTAAAAGTAGCTTTCAACTATCTAAGAGTTAGCAGCCCCTCAAAACTAATCAGCATGTTTCCATCAAGCGCGGATTGCAAATCAGCCCGGGCTGATTATTTTCTTCACAATTAAGGACGAAAATTTGAACATCGATTAAAAATAGCTTCATTTATAACTTGGAATACTTAATACTTTCTAAAACATAACCGTAATTATGGTATCCAACATTTGTTTTGTCTACTGACGTCATCAAAGTACCGGTCGCACCATCTTTTTTCTGGTTTCAACACCACCAAAGGAAAACATTGACTTTTAATATAATTATGGTTATGTTTTAGAAAATATTAAGTATTCCAAGATATAAAATAAAGCTATTTTAATCGATGTTCAAATTTTCATCCTTGAGAACGCATTAATTGTGAAGAAAATGTGTACAGAAGTTTTTCCATTGGAAGTATAGGAAGTAAAATTACTTGACGTCCACCTTAAAGGTTGCGGGCAGGGAGCAAGGCGCCTTGGTCGCCCCGAAGTGTTTCATTTATGTTTCTGGTTAAAATGTGACTCACACTAGAAAAAAATGCATCACTTACATTAGAAAAAAAAATTTTTTTTTTTTTTGCATTAACTTTTATTTTGTTTTGGTGGATTTTAAAAACTTCCGTTTTTTATAGCACCAAGAAAAAGCAAATTCTATATACCATATTTTTCCGTGTATAAGACGATCCCTACTTTTTCGAACCGAAAATTAAGAAGTCAATATTTTTATTACAAAAAAGGACAATTAATATTTTTTAGAAATTAGGTAATATCATTGAAGTACATTCAGAAATTAAATAATATCACAGCCAAAAATCTGTGGTAATATACATAAAAAAAGACGTTCGGAAATTTATATTATTTAGAAATTAGGTAATATTTTAAAGATAGAAACTATGCATCACTTTCTTTAGCACTATTTGTTCCAGACATAACTTTTTTCAACCTCAACTACATCCCTGCGGTCACCTGAGTCACTATATATATATATATATTAAGATCATCCTCAGTTCCATCCACGGCATTGCTAATTCCACATTTCTTGAAGGACTTCACAACCACCTCTTGCTTCACTCCATTCCACAAGTTCAGGACCCACTTTGCAGACCTCAGTAATGGTTGCTTTTTTCACTCTCCCTGTCATGTTATAACCTGCGTTTTGCATCCATTTATTCCATTCTTCTTTCATCAGGGCTTTGAAGGGCTTGTTGATGGAAAAATCTAGAGGCTGTAGCTGAACTGTAAGTCCACCATGAATAACTGCTTGTAAGTCGTAGTGGGGAGGGGGTAAGAGGTACTTGGCTGTTTCGCCGTAAAGATAATACGCTTCTGTATTTTTGCTTATTTTATTTTTGATAATTGTTTTGAACGTTTCCCACTATCACAAGAACCTGTCAAACACTATTAATAAGGGGCTGGCAATCCAGTTTCTTATCAAATGAGCAATGCTGAATGAGAAAAAAGTTTAATTTCAAAGAAACTGATAAATAACAAAATAAGTAATCGCTTTGGGCCTCATAAGATGAATCTTGGTTCACCTTATGAGGCCAAAGCGATTAATTAAACAGGAAAAAAAAAATATTGGGTGGACAGTGCCCCTCCAGTAAAATTAATGGAGGGGGCAAGATTAACATTGCCTCCTCGGCACGGCGCCTTGGAACTACGATCTCGGAGACTTGTGGGTGTTTACGTGCCGCTGTAGTGAGTACGTATCAAAAGTGGTGCACAGATGGCCAAACGACGAACTGTCTTCCAGCAGTGTTCCGTCCGCAGCTCACTGATGCCAGAGGGAAGCGTAGACTGTCGCGCATTGTTTGTTCACAGTGCCCTGGCAAAATTAATGTAATAATGCAAGTTATTTCAGTGAGAAGGATCACTCAAATTTAGTGATATTTCTAATAAAACCCGTACTTCACACACTGCTATGCAACATCTAAATACATCCTCTAAAGAAAATAAAAATAAATTTAGTAGGCACGTTTCGTTCGTACTTCACAAGCTAAATTTATAAACCATATAGGCTGGCGAACACAAATATCTAATTGTAGACGTAAAACTAAATTTTGTTACGAGTTATTTTAAAATTGCTAAATATCTTTATAGAAAAACCACAAGGGTCCTAATGAATCATCTCTCTATATATTTTTCGACTTTTCTAAGGCATTATACACTGAGTGGCCAAATTATTATGACCAGACCATTTTATGCAAAGTTGCTATCCAGCAGATACTGCTGGCGAAAGATGGATGAATCGGTACAAAAAGGGAACGCTGAAGACATGTAGAGACTAATGAAGTGCACAAGAAATAATAGGTAGAAGACGCGATCTGAAGGACTTTGGATGTGGAAAGATAATGAGTGCTCGAAACATTGGCACTAGTTTCTTCCTGAGGGGAAATCGCTGACAGAAGGATCATCGAAAAGTTTCTTTGTGTTCTGCATCCCGTCACGGTGGGACACCCTCAGGGTTTGCGGGATGATGCCCAACACATTGTACCCCGTAACTGTGGATAAATACTGCCAAACTTTCACTCCTTAGTCAGGTTCGGTTTACTCCGAGCATAGGCATACACTGAAGAGCAATTGAATTAGAGACAGCTGGCATTATGCAAATGTGGCGCTGTGGGCGGCCATGTAAACGGAAACGACATGACATACGCAGCGATCCGACAATATAAGGAGTGATGCGACGGGAATCGGTAAGAGTCGGACGCAATATGAGTAAGACGAAGGATCTAAGTGCATTTGATCGCGGGCAAATTGTCGGAGCCCGACGAATGGGTCACTATCTCGGAAGTCGTGCAGGCACTGGGATTTTCACGTGCCACTGTGTCACGGGTGCACCGTGAGTACATCGAATCCGGTGAAACCATCCCTGCAAGGGCCAACTGCCGTGGACAACAGCGTGTGGAGTCATCGTAGGCTAGCTCGCATTGTAACAGCGGATAGACGGGCCACAGTGCTAGAAATCACTCGGCAATTTAACGCTGGTGCACAAAAAACGTGTAAGCAGCCACACCATCCAGAACCATCTCCTCGCTATGGGGTACAGAAGCCATCGTCCCACGAGGGTACCGCTGCTGACCACACATCACAGGGTGCAAAGATTAGCTTGGGCGCGGGAACATCGCCACTGGACCTTAGACATGTGGGAAAATGTTACCTGGACTGATGAGTCGAGATTCACGTTGGTACATGCGGATGGCCGGATACGTGTACGGCGCAAACCACATGAAGCGATGGATCCTTCTTGCCAGCAGGGTACTCTTAAAGCTGGTGGGGGTGGCATTCTCGTCTGGGGACTGTTTACGTGGACTGAAATGGGACCCCTGGTACGTGTGACATAGTCCCTCACAGGTCAACGTTACCGGGATATCCTAGACGACCATTTACTCCCGTTTGTGGGTCTTCAACATCCCACTGGGGACCTCATCCTGCAACAAGACAATGCAGCTCCCGAATTGTATACGAATGGTTGGATGAACACTCCACCGACGTGACCTCGCTTCCTTGGCCAGCTAGGTCACCTGACCTCAATCCCAACGAGCACATCTGGGATGCCATCGAGAGAGATGTTCGATGCTCTGACCCCCTCCATCAAATCTTCGTGAACTGTGGGAGCTTGTTCAGGGGTCGTGGATCCGTATGGCTTCCCAACGCTTCCGGTGTCTTGTCGAGTCCATGCCGAGACGAATCGCCGCCGTCATCAGGGAGAAAGGTGGTGCTACACGTTACTAGACAGGTATCTCTAATTCAATTGCTCTTCAGTGTTGACTGTTCACCTATGTTACGACGAGTGGCAGGTCTTATCCTACACTAAGTATGCCATGCTATCAGTAGACGATGAATGCGTTTTGTTTCTCTTTCTCATGCAACAAACATTACTAGTCTAACAAATATGATTATAAAGTAGCACACTGCAGATAATTTATCCTAAGACTATGGGTGTACATTTGATTCTGTACTTTCACGTAACGTTCCAAGTCTGATACTAATTTAACGCTAAGGTCATTTCCTCCAGTCACCGATTACCAGTTAGAACTATACAAGCAGTCCTCGCCTTGCGACGATTTTGAAACTTCGTGTACGAAATCGTAATTCCTACATCGTTGATTGTAAACAAAAATTATTAATACAGTCATCTCTGCAATTATGCATGTTTCGTTAAAGCGAATTGGCTGAAATGAGATCGAGATGGATCGGTAAAAGCTTCTTGTAAAATGCGAACTTTTACATATGCAAGTTTGCTCTCATGCTATTTCATTCCGGGCGCTTCAATTTTTCAAAGGAGAAATTTAATCTCCAAGGAGGTACCGGGGTTATTTTTATTACGCGATTTTCTATAGGTCGGCGTCTTACATGAAGGCAAGCAGAGATGACTGTCAGTCACGGAGACCAATAAATTACGCACCCATTCATTGATTGTGATATGTAATCTCCTCAAAACAGACACCATTCCATGCCAGTCACGTGACTGCTATGGAATGTCACGTGAACATGAGTCACGTGACTGCCATGGAATGATTTCCCTTCTGTGTGGAAAAGGAGTAAGGAAAGTTTGTTTCGGTTCCCTTTCGACTCGCTCCTCAAGAGGGTTTTCCCATTTTGGTGTCTTTCATGGAAAGGAGTAGAAGAAGGATAAGACGTAAGAGAGGCCAGACATGTAAAATGCGCTCCGTTCACTTCTTGTTCATGCATTGGATGCGCTGAAATCTATGAGCTAACAGTTTGTATTGTTTTATTTATTTCAGAGCTTTAAAATGTAATGCCATTTGTAAATTTCTCATCAATGTTTGGGTGACGAGAACGCATGTCATTGACTTCCCATTGATTCACATTATAAAATAGTTTCAATTTACGCCAATTCCTATTACGCTGGTTCTACCAGGAACGATTTCCCGGCGTGAATCGAGGGCTACCTGTACTCCTTTGGCTTTCAAAGAACATCAGATGAAATAAATCATCATACGATAAGTCAACAAACACTGCATATCGTGGAAAAACGAGATAAATTGTGCTATAAAAAAAATCGATTGCACACACGCACACAAAGCCGATGGAAAGCTAGAGGGGTGAACAGTTTAAAAGCAGAGGTGTTTAATTAAGACAAGGTAAGAAATGAAGGGAATGAAGTTAAGGACAGCAGTGGTAACGAAGGAAAATATGAGTGAGTAGGAAGAAAATATGAAAAGGAAAACTAAAGCTGAAAAGGAAGATTTAACTTCAGTTGTATTACTTTCTTTGAATATGAAATCCCAGCATATTGTTCGCGCAAGGTGTTCCCCCTCCTTTTTTTTTTTTTTTTTTTTTTTTTTATGAAAATCTGCCTTGATGGATTATCGCGATCAAAGCTAGCAGCCCTGAAACATTGATTTTCACTAACTTTGATGATATACCCAGATATTGCTGTTATCTCTAAGCTACCTCGGAAATGACAGGCTTGACGTCGAAGTAACTTTCTCGGAATAGCCAAGATGGAAAGGATGCAAAATTGATATAACAAAATAGCTCCTTTTTCCTGATCATGCACAAAGTTCCGATTGAATATCAGATCAAAACATCTTAAAAATGCAATTTTGGCCATGCATGTAGTCAAGTACGGGTTTTCGCCTAAGCCAGTATACACGAGTTTACGGGGCGCATAAATATGGCAGCTAAGTTGAATTCGTATATACGGGTCGCGCTGCTGATCACCATCTTCGCAATTTCCG